>OY977957.1:10764967-11364967 GCA_963854355.1 Epinotia brunnichana
ACACATTTTACCACTTTGGAAGTGTCTCTCGCGCAAACTATTTAGTTTAGAAAAAAATGATATTTCAAACCTCAATGTCATTTTTAAAGACCTATCCATAGATAACCCACACGCATGGGTTTGATGAAAAAAATTTTTTGAGTTTCCGTTCTAAGTATGGGGAACCCCAAAAATCTGTTGTTTTTTTTTTTATATTTTTGTGTGAAAATCTTAATGCGGTTTACAGAATACATCTACTTACCAAGTTTCAACAGTATAGCTCTTATAGTTTAGGAAAAAAGTGGCTGTGACATACGGACGGACAGACAGACAGACATGACGAATCTTGTCAGTTCAGTTTTTTGCCATTTGGCTACGGAACCCTAAAAAGCTTGTAAAAATAAGTCGAATTAGATAAACACACTATCCAAAATTAGTTTATTAAAAAAACATCCACAAAGTTACCTAAACTTCAAACTTTAAAAACTCCATAAACATTTCAAGGCATACGTGGGTACTTTGTATTAGATAAAAGAGTGTTGTTCCATTGAAGCACTTGAAATGGAACTCTGCGTCAACATGGTGCTACAGAAAAATTTCTTCTGGCGCAAAAAAGAGAAATCAACGAAAGTACGTATGCATGCACACTTTACGATAGTGCTGAATAAAAGCAACAGTGAATTAATTAAACTGCCTCTTATTAAAACTATATACTCGTACGAGGGCGGGTTGATAAGTAACTAGCCTAATAAGAAAACACTCTTGTTTTCGTGATACAATTGATTTTATTATTCGACATAGTCTCCGTGTAGCTCTAAGCACTTATTCCATCTATGTTCTAAAGCTGTAATGCCCCACATAAAATGACTTTTCTCGAAGCCTGCAAAATACTCCACTATGGCGGCTATGACTTCATAATTTGTGGCAAGTTTAGGTCCACCTAAAAAAGTTTTGAGCTTAGGATACAGATCCAAGTCTGATGGTGCTAGATCAGGCGAATAAGGTGGATGGGGCAACTAATCGTACTTAAATTCGTTGATTTTTGACATTTTTTTTTCTTTAAAATAAGTTTACTTGTATTCTTTTACTCTTCTGAAGTGCTATAATTAACGTTTTATTTTAAAAACATAAAAAAAAATCAAATAAAAATTAAAAAATCACAAAAATATCTTTTGAAAACAAAAATACCAAAACTATTAATGACTCATTACATGGTGTTACCTCAAAATCTGCATTGACTGCTGTGCTATGATGTTCCGGTGCCAAGATACATTACTCGGAGGTCATAACTTTAGATCAAAATTTCTCCGAATCCAAAAAATAAATAAAAGGATTGGGACACAAGGGGTTACTAAAATGGTCTAAGGAAGCGTCCTTTTGAATATTTGCTCCTATTACAGGCCACACCCTGTATACATACAATAACAATAACGTTGTATTTATTCAGTCCCAGTTTAATACGACGAGATCCTTAAGTTCAATGTTCTTGTAATTTAGGTACATAGGTATACATACGAGTATCTATAGTAAGTACGATTAAAGATTAAACTAAACAAACGTCTGAAATCCCAGGACCTTTGCAGCTTTGATTACATCCCGACTGCTTCTATTCAGTTCAGTTACGCCATACCTCGGGGTTAATACAACTTCTATTAAGAATATAATATGCTGGTGCATTATTAACTATATATTAATCTGGTGTAATTTATGATATGGAGGATTCAAATTAAATTATACCTCCAATAGTTACTTATGACTCGGGCTATAAGGCAGTCTGAATAATATATTGGTTAGGTACAATTCCTTCTACGACGTACTATCAGCATCCTCCTAGCGTTATTGCCGTTTCAGCCGGTTGTGCCCCAAAGGGGTCCGGGGTCCGCTTTGACATCTAATCCCAAGATTTGGCATAGGCACTAGTTTTACGAAAGCGACTGCCATCTGACCTTCCAACCCATAGGGAAAACTAGACCTTATTGGGATTAGACCGGTTTCCTCACGATGTTTTTCTTCACCGAAAAGCTAACGGCAAATATTCCGTACATAAGTTCCGCCCACGTACCCACGACTGCCGCTTGACAGCCGCATGCCTGAACCACTTGGCTACCTTAGCTTCCTTTTACGACGTACTATGTAATACGTAAGTCCTTGATGATATCTTATATAACATCGACGGGGTGACTTTGAAAATTGAGGCGTCTTTGATCATTAAGTTTTTTTATTATTAAGTATAGGTTCGCATTTGACCACTATTTCACCAGATTGATGGTAAGTGACGATCAGGTCGAGGGTGTTGCATGCATACTTACGATTCTTAAATGCATCATCGATTTCTTCCTGGACAGGCGAAGACTTGTTTTACACACTACGGGAAATAAAGCAGAGAAAGTCTCAAATCGCATATTTATAGCGCCCTTGCCTTCGTCTCTGGCGTGAAATAATCACGATCTGATGCCGGCGCCACACATATCACAGATGTTTTAACACATATTTGAACACATATTTGATCACATAAATAAATAAATATTATGGGACAAACTTACACAAATCAACCTAGGCCCACGGTAAGCTCAATAAGGATTGTGTTGTGGGTACTAGGCGACGATATATATAATAGATAAATACATATGGATACTTATATACATATATAACATCCATAACTCAGGAACAAATATTCGTGATAAACACACAAATAAATGCCCTGACCGGGATTTGAATCCGGGGCCTCCAGCTTCGTAGGCAGAGCCACTACCCACTGGGCTACGGAGGCCGTTAAAGCAAATACCGGTGCTTCACATGTGACCAAATATGTGTTCAAACATTTGTGATATGTGTGGCGCCGGCATAAGACATTCTTTGATTTGCCGACCGAGTGCGTATTCTATTATTAAGTATTATAACTAGGCTTAGATTCTAGGTCTTAAGATTTCTTTTATTATTCATCACTCCAGCTTGCCGTTTTGTTCAAGCTGTCGACAACAGTAACAAACAGACATACAGAGTCACTGTTGCATTTATAATATTAGTAAGTATTATGGCGTATCGTGTAGGTACACTCTCACTCTTAATTAAAATAGTCGATGTTGTGGAAATATATGTGAGCGTAAACGGCAAAATATTCCCTAATTGGACGTCCACTGGACCAATCTCGTTAGCCAGCCGGATTTAAGAGAACATTTTTAATGAACTGCCACGTAGCCTGAAGTCCCAGACGTTAATAAATTGAGCACTTCAAGCGAAAGTACCCTGTGTTGTACCACATCCCATGAGGTTTAGAATGGCGGCCACCTCTTCTTCCCGTGCTATCATAAGTATTAACTATAATAGTAATTCATGTATTTGCTGCCAGTACTAATTAAGGCGACGTAGGCTCGTGGTCTTCTCTACCTCTCACTGAGCATAAGCGTGTGCGAGCAATATCATGTTTTTTAATTTTAACTTTGTGTGCGTTTTAATAAATAAAAAAGTAAGTTAGCTAGGTTCCCTCTAACATGATATTGCCGATTTTTAGAAATAATTTTAATATGTTTAGCTGTGCATAATTTATTACGAATTTTTGAAGTGTATTTTAGACTTATGTTCGTATTTTTTTTTCAGTCAAAAACTCAGGATTTGAATATATTGTCCCTCGAGAAAGGCTTCAAGATTGCTAATTAAATTTAGGGCAGCCGATACTATAATCCAAACAAGAGCTACGACTTTTTAAAAATTCGTTTTCTGAGCTCACGTCGCCTTAAGCCAGGCGTTATTGGTCGAGCGTCGCAGTGTTGCCAGTTTAGACTTGTAAAATTGCATCTTTTAGCTGCGTGAAACAGGCCACATGCATCTAAGGCCCGTATTACAAAAACCATAAAGACTAGTTCAGAAGGATCACCATGAAAGACGTTTCTTCTGAGTGTAGAATAACTGGTCGCGGAACCGCTGTTACACGATACCTTTTGACCACTCCTCTTTCATGAAGGTTGACAGTTTGTCGATTGGCACTCTCATCGCCAACAATAGGGGACGACAATAGGGTAGAATTATGCTGTGGGCGATGGGCTAGCACCTACTGCAACATCATGTTTTGTCCATCTTTAAATCTAAAATTGCTAGAAGTGGCACTTAATATAAAAGTTTATATCGGCAATAGGTATGATACTCGTATGATACAAGCTTGTCATTTTGCGCATAAGCGAAGAACAGCAAATCGAGTTTTATTGCGATTTTGAAACAAGAAATAGGTTTTATAACGTGTTGTATGTTTTAAGAATAAGAATAAGAATAAGAATAAGAATATTTTTATTTGTAGAAAATGGGTGTACATAAAAGATCTTAAAACTTGTTTTGGCGTCTCCATCTTCAGCCTGATTCACAGACATACAAATCTATAGTATCTTACAGCTAATTACCTACTTAATATTAAACTTTAAACATTATAGATCCCGGGGTCTTACAAAGTGCTCCGAATTGCCATAATACATTTTGTCAAGACACCAGGCATATAATTTACTTTTAAAATGGGGCAAGTCTAGTTCCTTCAGCTCTTTTGGAAGGTAGTTGTAAATTTTGATGCACATGAATATAATGTTTTTGCTGACAAGGGCAGATGTTATTCTCGGATAATTTAAGTTTGACCCATGTCGAGTATTGTACCTTGAGGTGGAAGTTTGATTTTTGAATGTTTTTATTGTAGAAAAAATGTCACGACCATAAAGATTACGAGGCCACGTTCTCTGTGCCGTTGTCCATACAGAAATGGGTCGGGCTTCGTCTGACGCGGAACGATCCAGCTCATGTTAGGTTAGTACTTTGTGTTACTGTGATTTTTACGTCTCAGGGCGGGCTGTGTCAAAACGTTTCTTGTATACCTACGTATCATCTCATATTTATGTCAAAAGTAATATAATTTTTACAGCTACATTTACACACACACACCGATTATCCTCATACACAGACACGCACACACACACACACACACACACACACACATACACACACACACACACACATACACACACACAGACACATTTTTTTCTAAATAATGTCCTTTTCCTGTAAATTATCGCCATGGAGCAGCGGGGCTTCCTGATACAGGTATTTCATACTTAATAGGAAGCCCCTACCTTGTAATAGTTGTAATCAACTTAAATATCACTGTGTTACGAAAATAAATATTTTTTAATTTTTTTATTTTTTTTTTCATTTCATTTGCGTCCGTTACCTAATACCTGTTTTCACACCTTCTATTCAAGAAAGAGTAAGTTTGCCCCCAAATTTATCAAAGTTTCAGGTACTTTTCTTTCCTTAACCTGCTACTTATTCTGCAGAAAAGAGCGATTGTTTCTCTCAAATGAGGTATTTAAATAGTGCGAGAAAAATATTGTGAAATTCGGTAGAAATTGTTGTTTGTTCAACAAGAGAGCAAAGTAGATTTTTGCTGCGAGTGTTGATGTTGAGTCCCGAGCAAGCGAAAGATTCTATATTTGAATCACGAGCGTAGCGAGTGATTCAAAATTAGAATCTTGAGCGTAGTGGGGGACTCAAAGGCACGAGATGCAAATATCTTTGCTCTCGTGTGATACATACAACTTTTCACCTCAGCAGTGAGAACATCGTCACGTTAAAAAATATATCGCTAGGCTTTTACGCCAGCGTTCGTTTCAATCGACATCTACGTACTTACATAACGTAGGTAACACTATGATGTGTCACCAGTGCTCGATATCAAAATTAAAAAACTACATTTTGCTCACTGTTTTCACGCAGCAAAATATGCTTGTTCGAGCTGCTGAGGTGAAAAATGATTTCCGTATTGGGCGTGTTTAGTGTTTACTTGAATCCTGTTGCTTACATTCAAAAGTTCGAAAGTTCTCTATGTGGTCGATTCAACTCGCCTTTACGGATTTCGACATTTTTTTAAAGAACACCAGGTTACTGCTAAACTTAATTATGCTGCTTAAATTAATTACAAAGCCGTGATACCACAGACGCGGCAGTCACATATAAATAATTTGCGTCTCTGGTTGTAGTGCAGAGTGATGAATTTCATACAAAATAGTTTCTAGCAAAACACTACCTATAACAAAGTAAGGATTCATAACGTGGAGCTAGGGCGTATCTTGAAATGATGAACCTTCTGCTTAATCTTAGCAGTAAGCCGGTTTCATCCATTATATGAGATTCATTACTCATCATTTGTGACAAAATAATCCGCCCCCTTTACTGTCTCCCTGAATATAAGTCCCTCAGTATAAAGAATGTGTCAGGCTCCCAGATCAGGTTGCGTATTAATCGCGCTGTCAACGGTATTCTAATCACAACTATTGAATGCGGAATATAGACGTTTTCGGGTGTCCTTTAGAAATTAAAACAATGTAATAAAATATGATCCTGAAACCAGGCACGTGTCATAAGATTATAAATGCGAAAGTAACTATGTCTGTCTGTTGTACATTTTCAATGAAATTAGGTATGGTAGTTTTGAGAGCCTGAGAAGGACATAGGATAGTTTGTTTTCTTCGTGGAAGTTAAGGCAGCGGTCGGCAACAGGCGGCCCTCGAGGCCCTTGCTTGCGGCCCTCGAGGCCCTTGCGTGCGGCCCGCGAGCCTCCCTGGCTGTTTTGTATGTAAAGGTCGTTGAATTCAGAATTTTGGAATTGCCTGATTAAGTCACAAATAATGGGGAACTTGCATGGGACTTCAATTTCGAATAAATTGCACTCAATCGATGCGGATATACGTAGAGATATCATACAAAAGAAAAAAAAAAGAAAAAAAAAACGATCTTATTAGTTTTACCTAACGTTAAAATGACGAAAAATTATTTTTTATTTTTTCGATAAAATAACGTAACAGTTACATAGAATATTAAATTAGAAATGATATTTTGTACGACAAGTATAGACTTATATATTTTTCTGATGTTATATAGTTATATAACATCAGAAAAATAAATCATAACAAAGTTTTAATGCTACAGTTGTTTTAATGCTGGATTATACTTTTGTTTTTCGTCATAAAATATTAAGATGCAAGTTCCCTATTAAGAAGTGCGGCCCGCGTAGTTTTTGTTAGCTCCTATGTGAGTGACCCTTGGTAGCTAAAAGGTTGCCAGGCAGGGGCCTTCAGGGATGAAAAGAGGTTTTATTTTTGTTTATCTATTTATTTCCGATAAAGTTCTTAACTAAGTAGATTACATCCTTTTGCAAATCTCTATATGCGAGATTATGGAATTAAGTGCGATATTTGATGCGGCCTAACCATTAATGTTTTGTGTTAAGGATGTTCTGGGATGTGTACTACTGGTTCGAGCATATCAACCTGTGGGTGGCGACGGTCCTGGACATGACGTACATGGTGGTGAAGAGTACTCAGTATGTCGAGATATTCCTTACCATGCCGTGTATCGGGTACCTGGTTCTAGGTGAGTAGGTAACTGGTTTGTAGTTGTAGTAAGTAGTAATGTGCATGTATAATGCTTACCTACTTTTTCTAATATTTGAGGTCCGAAATGGTGGTATCCCAAGAATTCCTAAATCTTATGACAGGGATGTTGACTGATAGTCAAATCAGAAACTTTTTATGAAACGTCAACAACGCTCTGTTAATATGAAGCAATTCATATAGAAAATAAGTACCTACACTTTTGTATGAAGTTTGTAGGGAAATGGAAACACGTGAAGTCACTATTTTCTATAGTCTAACAGCGTCTATTTTTTGATCTTTGTGTTTAAAAATCTTTTCACCTCACTGGCTCGGAAAGCCATTTTTTATTCTTTGTTTTATTAGTTATTTTTTTAAACATAATAACATGTAACGGCCAGTTATTTTACGTCTCGTGTGTTGCAACACTCGTTACGGTCAGGATTCTATTTTTGAACCACTCGCTTCGCTCAGGATTCTATTATCGAACCATAGAATCAATTCGCTAGTTCGTAGTTCAACGCTAGACTCCTTCGCTAACTCACGTTTCAATTCCACACTCACGATTAAAATACAACTTTGCACCCCTTGTATAACAAATAACTACAGCCAAAAGACGCCTGAGGTTGTGTTTATTGGTAATGTACCTAACGTGTGTGTGACGAGTTTTGTTTATTGGTAATGTACCTAAGTAGTTAACTTCTTTTTACCAACAACAACTACCGTATTTGCATCTCGTTTATTTTAAAGCAATTGCCAAGTCGTACAAATTGGTGATCTACCGATCTGTGTTCAACAATCTGGTGAGCGAGCTACGAGAGATGTGGCCCCAGGGCACCGTCACTGAAGAAGAAGACCGGATCATAACCACCTCACTGCGGAAACTCAACAACGTCGTTCAAGGTTCGATATAATATAAAGCTACATACCTCTAAGCATATACAAATAGTTTTATATATTAGATTAGCGATTAGATTATTTATTTCATAATAAAAAAAAAAAATTACTTTGCATAGTAGGTACATGTCAAAAAAATAAGAATTAAACTGGAATTGGAATTTGTTTTGTTATGAAATTGAACGACACAATACATACCTACTAATATATTTACTCCCCACGCCGGTCAATTTGGCACTCTTTGGGGGTGGCCTATGTCCAGCAGTGGACGTCTTTCGGCTGATATGATGATGATGAAGAATATATTTACTACTTCAGCAGGTCACTCATAAATAAAACAATAATTTAGGGAAAACCGTATTGATCAAAGTCGCCCCTCAAATCCAAATAACCCCCCAACCCCAGTTATATACTTAGGTACAACATATAGGTACTATCGTCTAACTACACATATGTGAACAATTATTTAATCTGTAATTACTGATATTTTGACTCAAATGAATATATTGTTGCAAAATGTTATGATCCATGGCAATAAGTTCTCACATGATAACTGCTTTCAGGGTATTTCTGGTGCAACAACATCTTAGTTATCATTTTCCTCTCGCCCTCCTTTGTGGCGCTCATATATCGCGCTGCTGGGCACGATATGCCACTCGTCCTGCCATACTTGTACTGGTACCCCTTCGATCCTTACCAAGGGGGCCCGTGGTATGCGTTTGCTTTGATCTTCGAGGATTTCCATGGTAAGTTGCTACTTCGCCTTGTTGTGGTCTATCTTGCTAAATAGACTTACGAGTATACCCTGAGAACTTTACGGTTTCGCTCTATGAAAACACAACAATATATCGATATCAGCCATTTCTTTACACCAAAAAATAGGTTGGGTAATTTGACTAAATATTCATTAATAATCCACCTAAATTTAATACCGGAACGGTAAAAAATAATAAAAATTAATCTATATAAATTCCGTAACAATCAGGCGAAAATGGTATAAACTTTCTTTACTTTATAATTGACTACTTCTATAAACGTTCTTTGGGATACGCGCATAATCGACTTATTTTTGTGAATGAATAAACCTTTCTATAGGCCAGATGAAATTCAATATTATCTCAAGGTCGTAAATATTTCATTAAAATGCTGTTATTTCCTGATGCATATATTTTTGGATTCAGGTAGTAAGTCTCCAAATTTGTGTACTCAAACATTTTTTCGTTATAAAAATACTGATAGCATTTTTGCTTGCGGGTTAATTTTCCATAGATTTAGTGATTTCAATAGTAAAAGCTTTTAATATAACATATAAAAGCCGTATACAAATAGTTAGCCTGATATTGAATTATTTCCAAAAAAACCGTATCTTGCTCAGGCTATTATAAAAACTAGACTTGCTGCCCGCGCGGCTTTGCGATATCGAATAAGTGATTCCGGAGGTCGGGATCTCTGGCGACCTTACTATCACCACCAGAAACACACTACAAAATACCTGCAGAGGAAGTAGTGGTGTTAGTATGGGTGGAGGTACCTGCCCAGTTGAGCTGCTCCAAATAGGAGCAAGATGACATTCTGCTGTGGTGTTTCAGGGGTGACAGCCATCTGCTTCATGGTGATGGGTGACCTCCTGTTCTGCATCTTCTTGAGCCATATTTCGATGCAGTTCGATCTGCTTTCGGTACGCATAAGGAAACTCGTTCGTAAAACAGAAGTTAAACATGGCTTCAGTAAGTTATAAGTATTAGAAAATACTCGATAAAGTTTCTAATTTGATTACTTGTAGGTACTTACAACTATAATGGAATAGATTTAAAAATATGCAATTAAATTAACGAGGATTGGTTATGCCGCGTCTTTTAACTATGCGGTAATGAAATGCGGCACAAGGCAAGGTTACGCCATAGTATACATTTTGAGGAAACCAAAGGAGTTATAATTTTGAAGAGCTTAAACTGCTTACCTGAAGGTTTCTGTGTGTGCAGTCTAAAGCGAGCGAAGAATAAATGTAAATTTGTGGTTATGACATGACAGACTGACACAGACTTTTCTCTTATTATGTGCATTCCGGTGTAGGCGGCGTATGCAATCTTAGCAGCTTTTTAATAAAGGAGGTCCTAAAGAATTTTGCACTAACGGCGTTTTTTTTTAATATTTAATTATTAGTGATTTCATTGCACTCGTCCAAGGGTGACACAATAATTAACAGGAAGGAATAAAACTCGACCACTGAGTCGAGATATTACGGTTATAACACTAAATGATTATATTGATTCTGAATATTGCAGGTGAATTTAGCACTCATCAAATGCGAAACGAAAACTGTGATACTACAGTATGGGAGAAAGTGCATCTTCAGGAGTTAGCCGCCATCATCGTTAGACATCGGGCTTTAATTAGGTGCGAACACGCTAAATCCTTGATTTAGTTATTAAATTTTAGCATTTCCCATGGCACGCAATGTTGTCATCATCCTCCTTGCGTTGTCCTTGGTTGTCCTAAAGGAGCCCGGGGTCGACTTTGGCACTTATTCCCAAGATTTGGCGTAGGCACTAGTTTAATGGCACGCAATGTAAGTTGTACATGCTTGCTTCCACACGCGCCGAGTAACGTCTCAGAATGACTATATTGTATTAGTGTGGTATTGGTTAATTGGTATGCGAAGTGTTGACAGATATTGCTCTCCTTATAGTGCATGTTGTTACGAGAAAATACTTCACTTTCGGATACCGGCGCCATATTTTAGTATGTTGTTAGGCATGTCCCCTGGATTCCAAAACTGCCGGGAGACAATATCTAAGGATTCGATCTCCCCTAAAATGACGTCATCAAAAACGCCGCGGCCGCGCTTGGAAAAGTGTAAATTATACCCAAACCATGAAAAGTACATACACATGAGGGGCACGTCATTTTAGGGGAGACAGACTCCTTAGAGACTGTCTCCCGGCAGTTTTGGAATCCAGGGGACATGCCTAACAACATATAGTTGTTATTTTCTAAGCCGTCCGTTCCGCACTAAAGAACGCCGCACTGCAGAACGGACGGCTTAGAAAATAACAACTATACCAAGATATGGCACCGGTATCCGAAAGTGAAGTATTTTTTCCACGGAATCCCCTAATAACAACACGCACAGTGGAACAGAAAGGCGTCTCTACCGCGCAACACATGTCCATCTCTTTCTGTTCAGCAGAGTGCTACTAACAAAATGGTACTGTCCCAGTCATATATGTTGACTAAACTGCATAGCTTTACACTTTGATACTTGTCGCTTTCCCCGGTTTGACTTGACCACTTCGTATGGCAGTTAAAACTTGACATTAAGGTGAAGCATCTCGGGTGAAGCTACATACGCGACACTAAAAACCTACTAGGCGGCGCAACATTATCGTAATTCTCCCCAGAAACACACACCGCTACATTTCACGCACACTATCTCACTTTACTGTGACAGGTCACTGACCTCGGTATTTTTTTTCTTTCGTGATATTATACATTTAAATCAGTCACCAACCTCCATACAGAAAGTGAAATTGTCAAAACATCTTATTGAAAAATGTCAGACTTGTTGACATTTTCTTATTCTGCGATGATTCTGCGTATGTTTCTTAGGTACATTATGGTATATGAAATATATACTATTGATAAGTCAATAGATTAGTCTTTAGATTGGCAATGTCATACCAACTCTATTCGGTCATCGCTAAGGTGCAAAATTTCATGAAAATAAGCAAGCGAAAATTTATTAACATTGCTTGACAAATTTAGGGGTTACATTATGATAAGGACTCAGATCGAGCTGGCTTTTTGGGGGACTTGGGCCTGGATGGATAAATAAATTTGAAAATTCAATTTAATTCTTAAGTCTCAACTCATCACAATAGAGGGGCCATTAAACAATCACGTCAGTCAGAATGATCGAGCCTTGTTGGTACGTACCTATTTGTACGTTACTGGGTAGGTATATATATTAGGTAATCCTTATTTTGCTCCTTAGTTTCATAGTGTGGGAATGCAAAAAAGTAGGTACTACAAATAATATGCAAATACTAAGTATAAAATACCGTACTAAAACATAATTATACCTTCAGTGTCTGCTGTTGTTGTGAGTGTAATAACGAAAGTGTAACACCAATGTATTAGGTATACCCGTAAACCAATATCAGGCCAGAATATAATTATACTAAATAGACCTAATACACTCGTACCTACATAATATTAATACGTATTTAGTACTCTTTAATCACTGTCACTGACACCCCCTGGTGCCTCTATGATTGTGATGTACGGTAAGTAGTGTGTAGTCAGCAAACCGAAAGTGAGTAATGTAGTCGCAGGTGATGGTGATACCTACATCATAGGGTAGACACTAATAACATAATTATAGTAATTTGTTAGTGCTAAGTGGAAGTCATTTGTATATTCATGAGGACTGTAGAATTCGACATTAAAATCGCAAAGCACGATGTAGTTCTGGTTTTTACAAGCTATATATTAACTTGACCTGTTTGTATGTAGGTATGTAAGTGTAAGTATAACTGTCAAAGATGAGCAATTGAACCTGGTTAGCAGTACAGTACTTCTAGGTATAACACTGGATTCTAAACTACAATGGGGTCCTCACATAAGTAATCTCGCGAGTAGGCTTAGTTCCGCGGCTTTTGCAGTTAGTAAAATCCGTCAACTAACCGACGAGAAAACCGCGAGATTGGTCTACTTTAGCTACTTCCATAGCAATATGTCATATGGCATTTTACTATGGGGTAGCGCTGCTGACATTGGTGCTGTTTTTGTACTGCAGAAGCGGGCTATTCGCGCAATTTATAAGATGGGACCTAGAGAGTCCCTTAGAGAAAAATTGAAACTAATTAATATACTGACAGTGCATTCTCAATACATTTATGAAAATATCATGTACGTTCATAAAAATATTGTTTACTTTAAAATTAATTATGATATACAAAATCTAAATACCAGAAATAAAGACAAGCTCGCAGTGCCCTATACTCGGCTGCAAAAAATAAACAAATCTTTCAAGGGTAATTGTATACGGTTCTATAATAAACTCCCAAGTAGTGTGACTAGTCTTAATATTAACAAACTTTAAAACTTTCTGAAACGTAAACTAGTACGTAAAGCATATTACAGCATTAAAGACTATATGAATGACAAAACTGTCTGGGAATGAATTGCTCTACGCATAATTAAAATTTACTACTTGTAACTGTATTAGCTATAATTATTATGTTGTGTTAGTACCTAAGTAGTGTTTGTTATATTTGTTATTATTATTGCTTTTTTACATTGTATATTTGACATTTTGAAAGTGCTTAACTGTAAGCCTACTTGAAAGAATAAATTACTATTACTATTACTATATTACTATTACTATCTACTTAAGTAAGTTGTCCGTCAAAATTTGCAATCCATTTTTCAGTCACTTTCCATTATCCGATTGAGCTGAAATTTTGGGTATTAGTATAGTTTGGATACCAATTCAATATTATGGTACCATTGAGCTGATCTGATGATGGAGACAGAAGGTGGCCATGGGAATTCAGTATTTAACCGACGTAACCACGTTGAGTTTAACGCTTAAGCTCCTTAGAATCGTCTCAATACAATATACAGAAAAGTACAGTAAGCAATAAAAGCTTGTACCAAAAATGAAAATTTTGGCAGTAACTTATTTGGTTTTGTTTTATGGATCAGTTATCCCGATAAGATAAGATAAGTGTAGACACATATTTGCAACTTCGAAAAGCTTGTGCCAGTTGCGCGACACGCGTAAAACTGCGAAATTTTAGGACTTTTTTACATTACGCCTGAATTTTAAAGTTAATTAAAATAGGAAACTTGCATGGGACCTCAATTTCGAATAAATTGCACTCAATCGATGCTGATATACGTAGAAATATATTGTATTAGTTTTATCTCACGTTAAAATGAGGAAAAAACATATTATTGTTTCGATAAAATAACATACAGTTACACAGAATATTGAATTGGCACAGAAAATAAGTTTTTGTGTGACAAATATACACTTAAACGCAAATGTTGTGGAGATAATTGCAAATTAATGACTTACTCCATAATAAACGCGCCGAGAATATATGTTGTGACGTCATAGCATAAGCAAGTTTAATAAAGAGCGTTTTCGGGGGGTGCCGGTGCGTGCAGATTTCAAATGCATGTAACATCAGAAAAATAAATCATAAGAAAGTTTTGGTGCTACAGTTGTGTTAATGCTTAATTATACATTTGATTTTCGCAATAAAATAAAAAGATGCAAATTCCTTATTCCAACAATTTGAATTAAACTGCAAATCTGTAAGCTCTAAAGGGACGAAGCTGTTGCTCTTCGAAAATTATATATTTTTTCCGAACTTCGTCGATTTTAAATTCTCCCGTCTGGACCAAAACATATCATAAATCCCTCGCGCTATGAGAAAAAATATTAGTAATAAAGTTATACTCAATTTAATTTGCTTTCATTAAAGCACAGAGAGAAGTCTGTGAGACTACTAGTTCAATTCAATCACAATCTCGAAAACACTAAAATAGGTAAAAATTGATTATCAAATAACGAGACATTTGGTGTTACTATACTGACAAATGTATAGGTATTCAAAGGGCTTTGTATGCACATTTGCCACCAACCACCAGAGAGCTAAGCTCAAATGCGCAGCTCTATGCTTAATTTGCTCAGGAAAATTATTCGAAATCCTCGCTTTGATTTCGATAGGCGATGACAAGAACGATCTTGAGAAAGCCCAGGCACAACACGAACTCAAACAACTGAAAGAACCTGAGGAAGAAAGTGTGGAAGAACCTGAAGAAAACCAAACCAAAAGAAGTCTGTAAATTAAAAAGTAATTATCGTTTTTACATGATTTATAGCCCTCCGTATTGCTTTTAAGTGGCAGAGGGCGGGGCACATTATACATTTGATATTATTTCTTGTGTAACATTTATATTGTATATTCAACTTTTAAATTTAGGTACCTAATGCATACATTGACATTGTTTATTTTTGTTTAATAGTAAGTGTCTATTAATTGTTAAATGACAATCCTTAATTGGAGATACAATTTCCACTTTGTGTATTAACATTTTGAATATTATTTTATTTTTATTACTTATTATTGACGATCGTGATAAGGACCTATATTGTAATTTGTATCTCGAAATAAATAAATCTAAATCTAAATCACGTAGAACGACGGGACCATGACTTAAAATTGACTTAAAATTGTCAATTTTAAGTCATGGTCCCGTCAATTTTCGGGAAAATAGACCATCTTTGACGGGCCATCGCTTGAGTTTATAGACCTGTGGCTAGAGAATGCAAAAACCGGTAAAATTTCAAAACCGGTTATTAACCGAAACTACAAGATCAAAACCGGTTAACCGGTTATTAACCGGTTTTTATACGAATAGCTAAAAATATTGGTATTGAAGGATAATTTAACTGTAGGTGTATTATTTCTGGTTTATAAGTAGGCAAGGTGTAGTAGGGTATAGGCGTATAGGTGTATTAGGCTTTGTTTTTAAGAAATAAACTATATGTAATCATAATTAACTTTGGTAATTTAAATAGTTGTATATTTGGTTCAACTTCTAAGTCTTCCGCGAATTAAACAATACCCTTTTGTCATTTGAAAATTCGCACACGGCACAACACAACACAAAACTTCCGTGAACATGCAGGGTAGCCACGAACCCCTTCTGCCCCTTTGACGAGCCACACGTAAAAGTAGATATATACTTAGTATACACAGTCCGTACTTGGTGGTCGCCCTTCTGCTATAGAGATAACTAATGATGATTTGGTACGCATTCTCAAGTGGATTCAACGATATGACAGTAGTTTATTCATTTATTCACCATTACAAGCACTAACAGCTAAACCTTACGTGCTAACTGGCATTACATTTATATGGTCTGATTGTGAACCCAGCAAAGACCTAAGTCATTGTTATTGGCAAACGGATTTCTAGAATTGATTTTGTAAATATCTCTCCAATACTTTTTGGTGATTTATCCTGATGTATTCTTTCTGAGGGGCAACTTTATAAGCTTAAACGTCTCTAAAATGTCTGCATTTGGTTTATATTCGGATTAAGCACATATGACAAAAGTGTTTCTAGTTTCCATTCCAAACTCAAATGGTTAGTGCCTATCGGTTATCGCCGTAACTCTCACATCTTCTAAAACTTTCTTTTAACTTTACATTCGTTATCTTGTAAATAATATAATAGTTCGTTCCCTATTAAGGCTATTCGACTGTGAAACTCTTTCCCTATTGACATTAGAAGGGCAAAATCTATTGGTAACTTCAAATACCAAAAATAATAAAAGGGATGTTGTGCAGACTACAGAGGCAACGCGCCTTCGTAATTATAAATATTGATATACCAGCACAGCACCATTATTTCATTACTGTAAAGGTGTTCGATTAGAATAGGAAATCCATATACAAATTTGCTTATCAGTGTACATTTTTCAAGTGGCTATATCCAGTATTATTTTACAACTATATAGATATAATACATATCTTTTACTTACATATTTTATTTGATATTTTGTTGACTAAATATCGATTTTGGCTCACAGTTTCAGGCATTTTATAAATTATACTAATTTCGGTTAATAACCGGTTTTTAGTGTAAGAAACCGGTTATTAACCGAGCGCTGAATATTCCGGTTAACCGGTTTTTCGGTTAACCGGTTTGCATTCCCTACCTGTGGCTTAACTCAAATTGTTGTAAATTTATTTGTCTTTTAAACTTTACTACATTTTGATGGTCAAAGTAGCATAGCTTATGACTTTTAAACCAAAATTTCGTGTTCGCACTATCCTAACTGGTCGGCTCAATATACCAAAGAACCATGCCTTGCGATTTAAGCCTATTTTGTGTCGACTTCTACTGACCTATATCTACAAAGAATAATATAGGTAAGCAATATTATATCGTTAACTCGTGAATATCTGTGAGTTAATTCAAATGAACCCTGAGCATCCTCCAAATCTTCAAATCAATAAAGAGTTGGCAATGCACGGTGGTGAATCCTCTTTAGTAGCAAGCGTCTATAGGCTTCGATATCTCGCAAACCGTGTGCTTGTTTGCAAAATACATGGTATAAAAAAATTGAACTAATAATAATTCTTTGGTAATTGTACTGACTGCCGTGCTTCATGGATGGCCCCTCGATTGCGATTCCTGCTTGTAAGTAATGTATCTTATTTACTCATATTTCTTTTGTACGCATAGGATTACAAATGATATGCCATTTTATAATATATATGTATGTATCACATACATACATATATACCGAGTGGCCAAGCTCCGCTTGGGTGAAAATAGAGCAAAAGAATAGGCGAAAAAATTATATATTCTATACTACTATATATAGAATGGGTGGCGCAGGACCGGTAATTTTGGCACTCTTTGGGGGAGGCCTATGTCCAGCAGTGGATAACTTTCGGCTGATATGATGATGATGATGATGATATATAGAATATATTTTTTTTCGCCTTATCACAAAGGAATAAGGTGCCAAATTGTAAACATAGCTCGGAAGTCGACTTTAGCTACCTATTTTTTTTTTAATAGTATAATAATAGTATTCTCATTGGCAAGTTCCGTCACATCATTATATCCTTCCCATAAGCGAACGTGCTATTCCGGATAGGCATCCCAATTCCACCATAGCGTTTAAGATACGGAACCGATTAATAAGGTGTCAATCCTCCGTGTGTCCCATCTATGTTAAACTAGACATGCTAATTAGCTTGAAATCTTGCGAGTATGGTACAGAACCCTCGTACACAAGTCCGACTCGCACTTGACCAAGACGCAAGCAGATTACAAAATCAGCATACTTAATCTAAATATGTCTGTTCTAGTGAATTCCTTAGCCTCAGAGCCCAGAGGAGGTAAAGAAAATGAAACAAATTCTTCATTAGTAGGAATGTTTTATACCACAAGAATAAAAAGTATATAATTCAATGTAAATTACATCATACAATGAAATCATCCTACTTCATTATTTGTAGGTAAAAAAATATGTTAGGCAACAAAATTATGCAAATCTATATATGCAATGGAATACTTTACTGTTTAGGCATATTAATTATCACAATTATTTAACTACTTCTTCTTCTTCACTTGACTTTCAAACTCTCACTCAGGTCTGCCATGAACTTACTGCTTTCCGCTACATACTGGGAAGACCACGGTATCGGCAAGGAGGATAGTGAATGTGTTAAAAACTTGGAGTTGAAGTGTAGTTAGGAGGTATCTTGAAGAACTGTATCCAATTGGGTGACAATAATCCGTCTTGATTTGACCACAATAAACACAAATTACATCATGCTTGCAGATTCCGAGTTGATATTATAAATATTCTGACAATGTCATTCCACGTTCAATTGGTTGGAACTGCAGGGGATTTAACTGGATGGCGTCATTATTACAGCGGATCACAATATACTATCATAATCGTTATAGTCCGTACACTATACGATTTTCATTGTATTTAATATATTATTATTTTATTGAAAACGATATATCTAAGTCCTAAGACAGCGTAAATGCCAAATGTCAAACAAATCTTTCTATATGACAGATCGCTGCCCCAATATTATAGCGTTCTATGTTGCACTTTTATCAACTTGAAATTTGAAGTTTGTCAGAGTGACACTAGGTCTAAATTGAAGTACCCCGACAATGTAACATAGAACCCTATAATATTGGGGCAGTGAGATGTTACACACATACACTGTACTAGACAATGTGACCTGTGTGATAAGAAAATATTCCACATACTAAAGAAACGTATTCAAACTTCTTTCATTAATAACGGGCTCTTAAGATGAGAAATATGAAAAATCGGGTTGTAATGGTAGGGTTTGTGAACGAACTATTGTGTTTTAAATTAGAACAAATTGTAAAAATGACCGAAAATCTATTTTAAACGTTTATCCACCCACATGACACCCTTTTAATTCTCCCTGAAAACGTATTATTTTCTAACAGCTGGTATTAAACTAGCGAATTTTACAGTTGTCAAAATGCAGAAAATCGCGACAGGCGTCCGTCCAGCCCGAGGCCGCTTGGCCATCTGCCTACTAAAATTCAAACGAATGACTTACGCGCATCCGTTTTGATCGAGATTTTATATTTATGTGCTTAATTTTACTGATGTACGATAATTAAAAATAAAAAGAGCTTACTATGTTGTCACATATATAATAAGGAATAAAAGGATACAAAAATAAATACTGAACATTGACTAGCAAAAAAATGGTTCTGGTTTTTAGTCAACTCGACCTACCGAAAAAAGCGCAATCAGAGCTAACTTTGCGAGCCTAATCCATCGAGGCAAATTAATCAAATCGTGTTTTGGGCATTATAAAATTGTAGAAAATATCTTCAAATAACATTTAAATAAGAAACCGTCACATTTTATGTAGTTTTCGCGTAATTAAGTAGGAATTTCCAAGCCTTATTCTACCCCCTTGTGGTACTTTTCTGAAGCTGCTTCACCTTAAGTTAAAGCGATACGGTACAAAAATATTCGTAGCGCTACGCTCGTAGAAGAGATGAGGTAATCGCCTACGTACAGTAAGCATCGAATGTAACTACGCAATCGAAGACTTCAGAAGTTCTTATTTCCTTTCAATAAAGACTTATGACGTCTTCGGTTGCGTAGCAACTTTTGATGCTGACTTTACCTAGCGGGTGCTGGCACTGAATAGTGTTAATGGCTGCACTGGATAATAATTTACTTTGAAAACAAAGTTTTAACCGACGAAAAATCAATCATCCCCTATTTTCGTACCCTTAGGGTTGGTTTTTATTTCCAAATTGATATGGGACCAACTTCGGGTTATACCCTTTCCAATAAAAAAAGAATTATCAAAATCGAACTACTCTGTAAAAAGTTATGCGTGGTCATACATAAAAAAAAATATATACGCGTCGAATTGAGAACCTCCTCCGTTTTTTTCGTCGGTTGAAAATCTAAATTTGACTGTCTGTTGTAGACTATCAGGTGACGTAGAAAACATGTTCAGCGCGGCTCTGCTGCTCAACTTCCTCAACAGCTCCATGATATTCTGCTTCTGCGGATTCTGTTCCGTGGTAAGTATTTGCGTACGCATATGCGCCATCAGTGGTGGAGCGCCCATACAAGCCAATTCCCACCAGCTTGCCTTAAATTAATTTTATATACTAGCTAATTTTATATAACTGGCTTTATATACTCTAAACTCTTTCATAACTGTTTTTTCTCGGGTTGTCCTTCAAAAATTCCCACGCGCTGCCACTAGTGTATACATATCGTCACCTGGCCCCGTAGCATGGATGGCGTTATCACGCGATAAGTGATAGGATAAGCGCGTCGTCTCATTCTATCGAACGGTGTCAGCCAGGGACGGATGCTCTATCAAGTCACTTATCGCGCGATAAGGCCATCCATGCTACGGGGCCTGTAATATGAATTAACGAATTAACGTAACCGCCACATTTTTCAGGAGAGGCCAAAAACTAATTTGCAAAAGCGAAAAATTTAGTAACTTCGTAACTTATCCCATTAAAACGATGTTTATAGCAATTATGCTATTGTAGTTTAGAAAATAGCATGGCGCTTATTATATATTTTTTTAAATATTGAGTTACGTTAAGATCAATTTCAAAAAAATATGAACTGTTTAACGTGTGTCTCAAAAAAGCCAAGAAACATTAAAGTAAGGGACACAGAATGCAAAAGGCGGACTTACGTTATAAGAAGTTATACTTTCAAACGTATGCACTGGTAATAAGGTATAGATAGATAGATAGATAGATTCATTTATTTCATAGTAAGATTACATTGTAAATTAAATTAGTATGTTAATTTACATGAAGTCATTATTATGATCGTCAAAAAGCAAATAGATACATATGTCAATAAAATTATTTGAATAGTCAAGAACAGGTACATTTTAAATTTAAGAGTATATACTAGAATAAATTCTTATATCAGCTAGTAAAACATAATTTATAAGTACGATACAGTTTAATCGTTTACTAATAACATAAAAAAGTCTCAAGCGTCTTTAATTATGTAAAAACTTCAAAACATGAACTTAAAATATCTCGTCTTTAATTAATGTCTTTTTCAGGCTCAGTTTTTTTGGCTTTTCTGCCTTTCCCTATTTCTGCACCTGCGCCTTCATTTTTTTCTATTCCTTTTTTCACGGTTCCAAAGCCTTTTCCTACTTTTTCATCTTTTCCTCTCCCTTTTTTCACGGTGCCGATGTCTTTTCCTGCTTTTTCATCTTTTCCTCTACCTTTTTTAACGGTTCCGATGTCTTTTCCTGCTTTTTCATCTTGTACTCTACGTTTTTTTACGGTGCCGATGTCTTTTCCTGCTTTTTCATCTTTTCCTTTGTTTTACTTTGTTTTTGTTTTGACCCCAACAAGAATCGCAATAGAATATGACATATTCTATTGTTCCTTTTTTGGCAATATCCAGAAGGTATTTAACCATAAGCAATTCCCGATAAGCAGGTCCCGATTTCGCAACTCCCTCTCTTTCCATCACTTTCTCCCCAGGTGTAACAGAATCCATTCTATGTACTCGATTCATACTCGTATACTTAGCGTTATCGTAAACTGCATGGGGTGTGGGTGTTGTTAGTAAAAGCATTATTGTCCAGCCCATCAGCCTTGTATGGCTGGAAAAATGAATGGTCTAGTGGCAAGCAAAGAGTTGAAGTTTTTATTGACTCGTTGCTGGGCTCGTCATCAGTGCTACATATGTATGTACAATGACATCACGTTGGCTGCATAATTAGGCTGTTGTTAAAAGTGCACGTGGGTATCTCAGTGTCACTTTCCTCCTCAATATCACTATTGCTGCTATCTTTAATTTTAGTCTCCTGTTTTCTGTAAATCATCATCCTCCTAGCGTTATTCCCGGTTGTGCTCCTAAAGGAGCCCGTGGTCCGCTTTGACACCTAATCCCTCCTGTTTTCTGTAAATAAAACGAATAAATAATACGACGAAATAATAAATAAACGAATAAGGTTTTGTTAATTGTGTACCTTGCTAATTAACTTTGATTGAACTTTGATGAATGTTTAGTTTAGATAATTATTGTTATAAGTATATCCCGTATACTACTTAACTTGAGACCTCGCACGTATGACATTAGTACGCGCTCGAGTCTCAAGTTAATTCGTACGGGTTGTAGGTATTTACGTACATCAATCAAGACATGGGTAACCATCAGCACAGCTTTATGGCTTTTTGATGAGAATATTTATTATACATTTATTCTACTTACCTTTTTGAAACTTCCCTCCGTCTTAAAAGCCAGTAATTCACTTTAACTCGTTCATTTTGATTTAAATGCACACTTGCACAGCACATGTTCTTGTCACAACCTGTCGCAATGAACTGGCTATTGATCACAACACCCTGGCCCCGTAGCATAGATGGCCTTATCACGCGATAAGTGGCAAGATAAGAGCGTAATTGTCTCGTTCTATCGAACGGTGTCAGCCAAGACGGATGCTTTATCTTGTCACTTATCGCGTGATCCATGCTACGGGGCCAGATCATAAAGACGCACGCGGTTGTGTTTATTGCATCCCGCACACAAACGTATGGTTGTCTCGCTTTAACCTAACGTCGAACGCTTCAAAAAGAAAGAGAAGGACGGAAAGTTCCTAGTAAGTGAATTAACGTAAGCACCAAGTCCGTCTGGAATAAAACTACTAATTTAATGTAACCGTCAAAATTCGTGGCTTGAGAAACCAAATAATAATGTAACAGGCATAAGTTTTTACACAAAGACGAAACCTTTACTGTTAATCACAAAATTCAATTTTAAGTGAATGTATGTTTGTCGTAATTACACCATTTGACAACAGTTTGGTTGATTTTGTGATATTTATGGTTAAGATACTGCATTTTAGTTCATGTTTTTGTTTTCATCATCACCCACAAACTTGCTGGTAGGCACTGAAATCTAAATGTACGAGTAAATAGAACATCAACAGGTAGCCGGGAGTTTATAGTGTAATCATTTATTTTTTAATTTCTGTACAATTTTGCACCTTGAGGTCTCGAGGGGAGCGTAGAATAATACACCGCGATCAGTATTCTCACAAATGTATTTATTCTACCACACAAATTCTCCCTTAAACATAAAAATCGTTCCTAGTGTCTACATATTACGGCAACCTAGCGTTACCTAGTTTCTCGGGGGTACAGCGCCATCTAGCGGCAAATTCGTAAACTATGAATACAACAATCTTAACTAAGTTTTGGACATACCGCCCACCAAGGACAACATGTCCTTCATCCATTATCGTGACCGCCCACCATGGAGTATCTAGGGACAACGTTAACATATCAAATGGGCTAATGGTACGTTCTCTCAAACGGTACATTGATTTCTTATACTAATAATAATTTGCTTAACTAAGTTCTAAGTTAATACATAAATACAACTTCTGGTTAAGTGGTGACAGGTAATATACAAAGCTTATATGTAGGCCGTTTAATTATTGAATTACCACATTTTAAGGACACGACTCTAGTTAAGTTGTCAGTGCCTGGATATTTTTGCATAATTCGACCAAAAAGCCATTTCGTTGGAGGTAGATCGTCCTCCTTCACCAAAACGATGTCACCTACCTCGGGTTCGGGTGTTTGGTACGCCCACTTGTACCGATGTAGAAGATTAACCAGGTACTCATCGGACCATCTGCGCCAAAAGCTTTGCAACATCCGTTGGGTCAATTGCCATCGTCTCAATGAACTAATATTAGTATTCTCATAATTAACTTCCGGTATGGTTACGAGGGGCTCGCCCACCAAGAAATGACCGGGGGTTAACGGGTTTGGTTCATTGGGATTGTTTGGCAGCACGGATATCGGGCGGGAGTTCAGACACGCTTCAATCTGGCTAAGCAGCGTAGACATCTCTTCAAATGTCAATGTGGCCTCGCCAATAACTCGCTTTATATGGAACTTCGTGGACTTTATAGCCGCCTCCCATAAACCTCCGAAGTTGGGAGCTCGTGGGGGTATGAAGTGCCAAGTGGTTCCTTTTGATGCCAAGTCTTCAGCTATTTCTAGTATCATCGTTGACCTTTCAGATTGCATCAATTTTCTGAGTTCCTTGGCAGCGCCTACAAAATTGGTTCCATTGTCGCTATATAGATCCGAGCAATGGCCACGTCTTGCAGTAAAACGCTTGAATGTCTCTAAAAATCCTCTAGATGTCATCTCGCTAACAACATCTATGTGAACTGCTCTGGTCACCATACACACAAAAAGGCATATATACCCCTTGTACGATTTGTGCCCTCTTCCTTTCGATGTCCTTAATTGAATAGGTCCCGCATAGTCTACACCACTTCGTAGAAATGCCTTTGTTGGTGTGGTTCTTGCAGGTGGTAATGAACCCATCAATTGTCGTTGCACAGCCGCCTTAATTCTGACGCATGGTATGCATTTACGGACGCAATGTTTTACCAGATTTTTTACGCCAACAATGTAATAGACCTCTCGCAAGTAGTTCATCATTAACTGCTCTGCCCCGTGTAATGTTTTCTTATGAGCGTCAGCTACTAACAGCCTTGAAAGGGGGGAGTCTTGAGCTAGCAAAATTGGGTGCTTAATATTTTCTGTTGTGGTTGATTGGGACAATCTGCCTCCCACTCTAAGTATCCCCTTGGCGTCTAAAAATGGTGTAAGCGACCAAATTTTTGACGATTTGTTTTTGATGCAACTGTGGTTTGTTATTTCGGAAAGCTCCGATCCAAAATCATTTCTTTGAGCCATTGTAATGCACGTATTTAAGGCCTCATTGAACTCTGACGGACTAATGTATTTGCTTTGTATGACTGGTTGATCTGCCTTCGAGTCTCTTATCTTGAGGAACCGTCTACAATAGGCAATAACGCGTAGTAGCTTCGGAAGGGACGAATATTTACTTAAGACGCACTCTTCTACGGTGCCGCAGTGTGACTTAATCGATTTCTCAACTTGTGTTTCATTGTTGTTTGGTCTTTTGTACGCAATTGAACTATTTTCTAAGAATTGAGGACCGGTCTTCCATAACGGGTTATTAATCAACTCCGCTGGACTAACACCACGCGAGGCACAGTCTGCTGGGTTTTCCTTTGTGGGAACATGGAACCACTGCGACGGTTCAAGCAAGGACAGTATTTCGGAAACCCTGTTCGCCACAAACGTCTTCCAGTTGCTGGGATGCTTGTTCAACCAGGCAAGTACTACCATTGAATCTGTCCATGCTCGTACGTTCTCCTTTGCAATGTTAAGGACTTGTGCAACTTCCATTAACAACTTGGCTAACAACACTGCTCCGCACAATTCCAACCTTGGTATGCTGACCTGTTTAACAGGTGCAACCTTGGTTTTAGCTGCAATCAGTTGGACTTTTACGTCGCCTGACGCGCTGATTACCCGAAGATATACTGACGCAGCAAATGCCAGGTTGGAAGCATCTGAGAACCCGTGCAATTCGACTACCTTATCATCTAGTTTGGTGTTAAGCCACCTAGGAATGGTGAACTCAGCAAGTTGGCCCAACTCTTCGCGGTAAGTATACCAGTCATTTAATATGTCCTTTGGCGGCTCTTCATCCCATCCCGTACCAGCTGTCCATAAACGCTGTATGAATACCTTTGCTTTTATAACGCATGGCGCTGTCCAGCCTAAGGGATCGAAGAGTCGTGCAACATCTGATATAATTTTCCTTTTTGTTATAGGTGCAGATACAGTCGGCAGCTTCACTGAGTATTGAAATTCATCTTTCTTCTTATTCCAGGTAAGTCCTAATATTTTTATTATATTGTCTAGCTTTATTTCTACCTTCTTCTCTTCCTGTTTGACCTTTCCTTCTCCAACCTCACTTTTATCAATGTATTCTTCCAGCCTTCTGCTGTTGCTGCCCCATTTTTGTAGGGTAAATCCTCCTCTTTGCATCAATGCTTTCATTTCTTTGTAGACTTCGATGCCCTCATCGACTGTTTCACCTCCGGTCATCAGATCATCCATGTAGAATCCATGAGCAACTCGGCTTGCTGCTACAGGATACTCATCCATGTGGTCGATTGCTACTTGATTGAGTGCCTTGACAGCAAGGTATGGGGCCGATGCTGTTCCGAATGTGACGGTTAACAGTTTGTAATCCTGTATTTCTTCATCTTCATTGTCTCTCCAGATAATTCGTTGGAAATCAGCATCCTCGTCCGATACTCTTACCATGCGATACATTTTCACTATATCTGCGATGAGACATATGGGATATTTTCTCCATTGCAAAATAAGATGGCGTAGCTCTGGTTGCAAAGTAGGACCTATCATCAAGGTATCGTTTAACGATGTATCTTTTTCATTTTTGCAGGATGCATCAAACACCACTCGTACCTTACTTGTGGACTTATCCTCTCGGACCACCGCGTGGTGTGGTAAGTATACCGAGTTATCTTTACTCTCTTCAGCAGCAGGGACTAGAGTCATATGATCTAGTTGCATGTATTCTTTGATGACCGATGTATATTTTTATTTGAACTCTCTGTCCTTAGCCATTTTCT
Organism: Epinotia brunnichana; assembly: GCA_963854355.1. Taxonomy (NCBI): domain Eukaryota; kingdom Metazoa; phylum Arthropoda; class Insecta; order Lepidoptera; family Tortricidae; genus Epinotia; species Epinotia brunnichana. The sequence continues at coordinate 10,791,869 of OY977957.1, forward strand.
TTTCTAAAGATTTAAACCTTTTAATTGCAATCTCTCTTGATTTTCCTCCTTTACAGAGCGGATCTTCATCACGGAATGGGAGGTTGACGACATACCTGCCGGTTTCATCTCGCTGCGTCGTAGCTGCAAAGATGTCTTCGCATCGCTGTTCTTCAACCGTCAGCATCCCTTTTGAAGTCAATAAAGGCTCCGACTCCATCTCCCAGAAACGTTTTATTATTTCATCCTCGTTTACCTGAGCGTGTAGAACAGTCACATTCTCGTTTGCACTCAGCGAGCCGATAGGACCCGACAATATCCATCCAAGTGTTGTGCACTGGGCTACTGGAGTTCCTTTTGGACCTCTCATCATTCCCTCTCTTAATATCTGGCAGTAAACTTCTGCTCCCAACAACACATCTATTTTGTTGGGTGTGTGATACGTTGGATCAGCCAACGTGACTTTCTGTAGTTCCATCCATTCTGGAACGGCTCCTCTCTTCCCAGGCAGATAAGTAGTGATTTTGTTCAGCACATATGCCTTTAACACAAGTTGGAAGGTGGGGTCGGTTAGCGATTGAACCTTGAGTTTAACCATATACTTCGACCTCACTGAGGTCTGATCGCCACCTAAACCTGAGATGGTTCCTTGGATGGGAATTTTCTTTATCCCTAAATCTTGCACTACAGCTTCAGTAACAAATGAAGCCTGTGAGCCCTGGTCTAACAACGAGCGAATCACTCGATAGTCACCTGTTTTAGACTCGGCCTTTATCAGAGCTGTAGCTAACAGAATCTCTTCCTTTACTACTCCCTTCGTGAAACAGCTGACTATCGGTGCGTTTTCTGGCGGTGAACTATCAGTCTTGACGTGATGTGTGGCTTCCCCCGAAACATCCTCAACTGCTTGATCTACATTCTTTGAATTGGCAGTTGAAGTTGAGACATCCTTTGGGTGAAGTAAGGAATGGTGTCTTCTTTTACAGATCCTACAACTAGTGGCTTTTTGGCAAAATCTAACAGAGTGGTTGCTTCCTAAACAGTTGTAACAGATCCTATTATTTGTAACAAATTCGTGTCTTTTACTATAATTTTCACTTGCAAACTCCTTGCAGAAGCACAGTTTATGAGGTCCAGTACAAAATTCGCACGCCATAGTTGGCGCGTCAGTAACGTGCAGTACATTTGGTTTGCTATAACCTGAACCTGAACTACTAGCTGACTTCACGTACGCATTGGGGGCTCTGCTGTTTTGCGGCTCAATGAACTCCAGGGCTCTATATCGACTGGTTAAAAACTCTTTAAATTGAGCGAAGGTGGGTAACTCGTCTGATGCCGAGTTACTTGCCACATTGAGCTCCCATTGCCTGCGTGATTCTGGATCCAACTTTAAGGTCAGCAAGTGAATTACTAGTATGTCCCACGTGGAAACATTAATTCCTAAGTTACTCAAAGCACTTAAACAATCTTGAGATGTATCCATTAAATCTTTAAGAAACCCGGCGGACTCAGTGTTGGAACTCCTTTGACTCAAAAACCGTTTTAAAATACAATGCGACAAGTATTTCTTATTATTGTACCTTTGCTCTAATTGGTTCCAGCACTGAGAGTAATTTTTATCTGATACGGGTATGTTACGCAAGAGTTGCTCAGCTTCTCCTGTTAGATAACTCTTGAGATACTGCATTTTTTGCACGTCATCTAATGAATTGTTGTTGTGGATCATGGATATGAATAAATCCTTGAACGTTGTCCACTCATGATATTTGCCAGAGAAGCTGGGTATACAAATTTTCGGCAATTTTATTAAATTTGATTGGTCGTGAGCCTTATCATCGTTACTCTTTGACTGACTTGCTCTAAAGGTAGCAAACTGGTCTAGATATTCTTTTAATTCACATATATAATCCGTGTATTCTTCCTCTGTTTTGTCGTAAGTATCATTTTTACTGTAAATATGCGCCTTTAACACTACTCGATCAGCCAAACGCAACAATTCTTTGTGCCCCTGTCTAAATTCAGACCAAAGATGTTCTAACGATTCCAACCTGCTTGTCACATAATTTTTTGTTATACGTTCCTTCGGTGACTTTTTAAAATTAGCTCGTGCTTTAAATATACGACTATATAAGTCCTCTTGACAGTTAATCACGGCCTCCATAATGTTTAAAATGTACAATGAATACTCTCAACGTTTGAATAGAATGATAGAATTTTTACACTGAATAATTCTCACTACAAAAAGTTAAAAATCCTACAAATACACACGGTAAAATTTTACAAGTGTTTGGAACTTTGAGCAAAATCGGGCGTGGATTCCACGTACCAACAGGTCTACCCTTAATATTCTAAGTTAGTATTCATTAAACTATTCTAAGTTAATTTCCCATTCAAAATGTTCATGCAAAATTTCTAAGTTAGTAATGTGTCCGAATTTTTCTATGTCGATGAACCGAAGATTAAAATCTTCCAAGTTTATTTACCACTGATGATTCTTGTTCTCTTGCACATATGGTTCAAATTTCCGTATCAAATATCACAAATTTATTTAGTGTTCACAGAGTTGAAACTTGCTTGACACAAAATATAAAAGTACTCACAGTTCGTGCTTGACTCACTCTGATGACATGACAGTATACCACTTCCCGATGGTGTGTGACGTCACCCTTCGCCGAATTTTCCAATGGTCGCTGTTTGATCTATTTGTTTCCTGCTAGTCGCCGATAGATGCCTGTCCTCGTGTTGCCCGCCGCTCGCCACCAGATGGCGCTGGCAACCTCTGCTAGCTGCAAGTCTTCCCGGCTTCTATTGAACAGCGATCCACTGCTACTTCGCGCGGGTTGGAAGTGTAGTCACACTGAACTACCAAAAACGCCAATTCCAAATGGCCTCCGACTCGAAACCATGTACAATTTTGCACCTTGAGGTCTCGAGGGGAGCGTAGAATAATACACCGCGATCAGTATTCTCACAAATGTATTTATTCTACCACACAAATTCTCCCTTAACACGTTGAGTGCGATACAAGCCACTTCTGACTCGTATTGGACTTCCGTGTGGTGCGGTAGTAGAAAATAGGTTGTCTTTGTCAGGTGCGGGGGCGATTTCATAACGAAATTCTGTTTGCTAGAAAGAGTCAAGTATACATTTATGTTTGCCACATAAAATTCTATCCAATAGGAGGAAAAAAGCATACAAGACAATTTTGGATTGTACCGCACTTGATAATAAAAATTTTCTTTCGGTGCGGCACCAGCCAAAAGTGTCTCGTAAGGTACTGTATTGTATCGCACCAGGGGAACTTGTCAGTGCAGGTTAGTGTGGTGACCAATTATCTCCTGTGTTTTGTTTGTTTTTAATCGTCCGTGGTATCTTTTGTTTTTCATCATGAGTGGACCTAGAAAGAGATCGCGAAAAATGTTAGAGAAAGTGTTTGATGAGCAGGAGAAGAAAGGAGCAGGTGATAGCCGGATGTTCACAATCAAAGGCGATAATGCAAGTGGGACCGGTTCAAAAATACGTGTGTTGGACAATATTGTTGTGACTCCAACATCAACGGTTACACTATCACAGATATCGACTGCACAGCCGATTGTAGGTATGATTCAAAATGAAACACTTCAACCTGTACAACTTTTACGTACATCGAGTTTAGGTAAAAGTGAGATATTGGAACCAAAACAGTCATCTGGTTTATTGGAATCAGAACAACCATCCAATATATCGACCTTAAGTACCACTCATGCTCTACAGTCAGTACGAGATAATTCTGAGAACGAAAACCTACTTACAACAGAACTACCTACCAACTTCATATATTCGAGTCCTTCAACATCCTTGAAGTATTCTGTACTTGAAAATATATCGTTTCCCGGTACTAGGAGTGAATTAGGTTCTTTGAGCGATATATCAATAAATAATCTTATAGAGACTTCTGATGATGATCTGCTGAGTAAATTATTATGCACACCAACATCCCGAAAAAAAAACCATCCGTTATACGAATCACCGTCAACCCCCAAATTAGCCCGATATGCTATTCAAAATGCTGCAAATAAAAAAATTGATGACTTCGAAGATTGGCCAATTGATTATTCAAATTCACAACCCCATTGCAGCAAATATGTGCCACCAAATGGTGAATCTATAGATGTTAAAGGATCTGGATCGTCTCAAGCAGCTGCTGTTGCGAGTTCAGCACCAGAATCTGAACCTGGATCGTCTCAAGAAGCTGCTTTTGCTAGTTCGGAACCTGAACCTGGATCGTCTCAAGAAGCTGTTGTTGCTAGTTCGGCACCTGAATCTGGACGTGGGTCGTCTCAAAAAGCTGCTGTTGTTAGTCCGGCACCTGAATCAGGATCTGCATTGTCTCAAAATACTACTGCTGCTAGTTCGGCACCCAGTGCAATATCATCTGATGATAGTGAAGATTCTGAATATTGTCCTTCTAGTTCAGAGAGTACTTCGACATTCAGTGATATATCTGAGGCTGAATCACTTGACGGGTCATCAGATAATGAGTCAGGACACGACATTTTACCAACCGCTTCAGAGTCGATTTCAAATAATCAACAAGAGTGGATTAATATCTGTGTCGGTAAGCCAGACATACAAGAATATCAGGAAACTGCTCAAGCTTTTGTACCTTCGACTGCGACGACTCCCTTTGATTTTTATAAGCTTTTTGTTACGGATGAAATTGTAAACAAAATGGTGTTGGAAACAAATAAATACGCACAGAAGTTCATTTTATCTTCACGACTGAAAACAAAATCTAGAGCACAATATTGGAAGCCTACAGATCATGACGAAATGTGTGCTTTTTTGGGGATCTTAATAACAATGGGTCTAGTTAGGGTGCCAAAGATTGCACTCTATTGGTCAAAGAAAAAAGCCTACAGGAATGATTTCATACGATCATTAATGACGCGAGACAGATTTTTTTTATTATTGAAATTCTGGCACTTTAGTGACAACGATTTGAATGGGAATGGTGACAAATTGTGTAAGATTCGTGAAATCTTTACAATGCTTACTAAGAGTATGAAGGATGTCTTGAAGCCAGGCAAGTTTTTGGTTATAGATGAAACAATGGTTCCATGGAGAGGGAGATTAGCATTTCGACAATACATAAAAAATAAATCTCACAAATATGGCGTAAAATTGTACAAACTGTGTACGCCCGAGGGATATACTTCCGCAATAATAGTTTACACTGGTAAAGGTGTGACTAAGACTGGCAAATTACATGGCACAGAAATCGTAAAAAAACTGATCAGTGGTCTTGAGCAAGAGGGTAGAATTGTCATAGCTGACAATTTTTACACGTCCATTGATTTAGCTGAATACTTGCTCAAAAATAACACAATGTTGTGTGGCACTATACGCGTTAACAGAAAAGGACTTCCTAAAAGTGTTATAAGTAAGAAATTAAAAAAGGGAGAAATTACTGGACAAATGAATAAAGAAGGAGTAAAAATTATTAAATGGTGTGACAAGAGACCAGTAACGATGATCACTACGTACAAAAATCATGAAGATAAGGTTATAGATACAGGAAAAAAACGAAAAGCTACTGGGGAGTCAATATTAAAACCCACATGTGTAACTATGTACAACAACACCAAAAAAGGTGTAGACTATAGTGACCAGATGACATCCTATTATTCATCCTTAAAAAGAGGCTTGAAATGGTACCGAAAATTAATGATGAGTATTCTTTTTGGTACTTGTATGGTGAATGCATGGATTGTGTACACTACAAAACTTAATAAGAAAATGCCCTTGCTGAGTTTTACTGAATCGATTGTAGAATCATTGACAAGAAATTCTTTCAAAGATGAAATTATTCCAGAAAAAAAGAAAGTGCATACTTTTCAAAAAGGAAAAAAAAGGAAGATGTGTATCCAGTGCTACAAGGAACTAAGGAAAACCATGTCTAGTCGAGAAGCTGACAGAAAAGTACGACGAGTGTTTACCTATTGCCAAGAATGTGAAAAATCTGTATGTTTGGAATGTTTTAATAAATCCCATACAAATGTGTAATTTTTGTTAATTTTAATTAAATGAAGGTACCGATATCGATTTTTTTTTCAATATATTTCCCATCCCTATAAAAACATCGATACAAGTTGCAAAGTCCTATTCCTTTGGTGCGGTACAAGTCACCTTTGTATCGTTAGTTAGATGTGTTGTAATTTCTAAACTATATCCTATAATCGGTGGCGACGCTAAATTTGGGTAGATCGATCCTTTAACTACCAGTTCCCATGGTCAAATTTACTATATATTTAATCAATAAAGATATATTAGGCAAAATCTAAACGTCTTGCTACAAGCCATTACAGTCTTGTACCGCACCATTGGGAGGACACAATACAATACTAAAATGGTATGTATAGCACTGAGTGAAGGTTTTAAAAATGAAGCCCCGCATCCAACGTGTTAAACATAAAAATCGTTCCTAGTGTCTACATATTACGGCAACCTAGCGTTACCTAGTTTCTCGGGGGTACAGCGCCATCTAGCGGCAAATTCGTAAACTATGAATACAACAATCTTAACTAAGTTTTGGACAATTTCATAACATAATTATTATCTGATTTGGGTAAATACTTACAAGCGTGATATCATAAATAAGCCAAGCGTGTGTCGCTTTTAATTTAACAGCCCTTTTAAAACAAAAACTAACTTTTACATTAGCGTAACAGTCAATCTGTTATAATGTGCCCCAAATTGAGTAATGTAAGAGTAATTTTAATACAAATGCGTCTTACGTTAATGTATTTTTTTCCAATTTGGTCAATACATCAATCCACAATCGCAGGTTTGTTGTTACGTTAACCTAATATAAGCAATTTGGTCAATACATCAATCCACAATCGCAGGTTTGTTGTTACGTTAACCTAATATAAGCAATTTGGTCAATACATTAATCCACAATCGCAGGTTTGTTGTTACGTTAACCTAATATAAGCAATTTGGTCAATACATTAATCCACAATCGCAGGTTTGTTGTTACGTTAACCTAATATAAGCAATTAAATAAAAACTGTTCCATACGTTAACAAAAATACCGTAAAATGAAAAAAGTCGTCCGAGTTTGGTTAACGTAATCGACATTTTTTTCAAAATATCGAAATTTTAATAATAGCAATCGATAGAGCATCAAATTTTTAGTCGAACTGTATATTTAACTCAATTTTGGCGGTAACGTTAATTCATATTACAGGCGACGATATATTCTCTCCAGTGTACCTTCCTAAATTGCACTCACTACAAACGGATGCAATAGCCAAGCAGCACACCCATCGATCCAAAGAGCATAGAATACTAGAGAGAGGACAAGCCGCCGGCGGCCGTGTCGCAGCTGTATGCTCAATGGGCATACACTGCCGTACTGTGCACGCGTGCTGATCGCAGAGAATATTAAGTTTTTTCCCAAAATGCCTGATATGATGCGCGTTTATTGTCAAATAAGCGTGTATGTATACAAGAGTGTGTGTTTTAGATGTGTGCGTGCTTTATCTTGTCAATTACTTGGGCGTTGTGTGGGTTAATGTACTTGCGACAGGCTCACTCTATACAAATCGGCCGCCATGTCCGATCTCCTTATATTCATACATCTGTGCATCGATCAATAGCTAAAATCATTTACCAGATGTGGTCCATTTGATTGTATAGTTCATCTCGACCAGCACCACAATCTTTTGCGCAGATTTGACTGCATGAACCCACACGAAAGCCAACTTCTAATAGTTCTAATGGTCCCATTCTCTTAAGTCTTAAGATGTGTCCACACCCTTAAGACGACACTCAAATAGTTGGCAATCGTTATCACAACAGGCTGCCGTTTTTTGCAGATCGTGGAGAAATGGAAAGAATTCAGCTACAAGTCCTTCCTTTTCACGGCGCTCGCTCAGACCTACCTCCTGTGCTCGCACGGACAGCGGCTCACCGACTCCGTGAGTATACCACCGCTTATGTACTTAATAATTCAAAAAAAGTAGGTACTTTATGAGCACGTGTGTAAACGCTATTCTTTTTTTAGAGTAAAGGAGTTTCGGAGGCACTGTACAACTGCCTCTGGTATAACGCCTCAAAGAAAGTGAAGAGTTCAATCATAATCATGATGCACAGGTACATATAAAGAGATAAGTAGTAAAAAAAATATGAAGTATTCTGTGACAAAGATCTTCGAATTAGATAAACTTTTTGAAAGTTTACCCTGGTCCCCGCTATTTGCACGTAAGGTCAGGTCAGGTACGACGGCTGATGGTAGCGGACAACGCCGTTAGTACTTTGCTGACCCTTTCGACATGTATGGATAGCTTCGTTTTGTTAGTCCGCAGTAAGCTCGGCCGAATTTCACCTTCCCACACAAACGGAGTTTCGTTCTCATTTTAAAACTGTGTGTTGGATTGTAACGAAACTTTGCATATACATACATACAATGACATGAGGTATGTCTAGGTCTGTAATTAGTTTATATGGCTCCAGTTTATAAAGCAAATGAAATACAGCAAAAACAAGTTTTGTATGAAAAACTTTAATTTACTGTATTTTTTTTACTATGGTATCTGAAGCTACATAAACTAGTTACAGACCTGGATGGTACTTAACTTATTCTAAGTACAAAGTGTCAGAGGAAACTAGCCAGTCGTTTTAAAATGAGAGCGTAACTGCGTTTGTATGGAGAATCGAGCTTTCTGCGGACTCTTAAGCACGCTTTCAAGGGTCTATCTTTTATGACGGCGTCGTACGGCCTTCAACTCACTGGTCACCTCAACTCCACCTCACCTGTCACCTCACCCCTCATGTATAGCCAAGATAATCTCAGGCCCGACCGTCACAGTGAATTCACAAAGCGAAAACTTTCTAGAAGAACATATGTACACACAAAGCTACAAGTGACAATTTTACAAGTCTAAATTGGCAACAGCGAGGCCCTTGACTAACATTCCTGGCCTTTTGGCCAGCAGCTTCGTGTAATGGGTCCCAGAGCACCCGCCTAGTGTTGTTACTTACCGATCTAGTAACTAAAAGTTAATTTAAGTTTACGTAATGATAATAAATTTTCATCATAATTTACTTATATGGTTTGCGTTTATTTTAGGTCCCAAAAGGAAATCCACGTAACGACCTATGGCTTTTCTGTGATCAACATGGCCTGCTACGCTACGGTAAATAAATAGAAGATTTAATTTAAGAAAAATGACACGTCGCGAGGGCTCGCGTACGGCTATTTTTTGTGGCAATTCAGTTATATAATGCGATTCAACCCTTATCACTATTTTCACAGCAAAGTCTTAAAGACATGAAAGAATGACAAAGTTAAACTTCAGCAGATCCTAAATTATATGATAACTCCTGATTCGCGGTTAGCAACAAATGTTTAATGCCAGTGTCTTAGAACTGCGGAGAGAATCGATTGATACCTCTAGGTACTTTGAGTTGCAACCCTTTGCTAACATCCGCCGACTACTCTGTGTACTTACTAAAGAAGTCTTCTTTTTCACACCTCCAATTCGGAAAAGAATAATTGTTGCTCTCAAATGCGGGATCAAAGTTGTACTTTTCTTCCCTGAGCCTGCTATACAAAAAACATCATGGTTGCATCAAATAAGGGAGTATATTTTCCTTGTATACAGTGTGAAAAGCAGTTTGCCACTCGGTAACAACATTACTTCTGTCTTGGGCGTAAACATTTGAATCCCACGTTACGCTCCAGATTCTACTTTAGAATCTCTCGCTACGCTCGGGATTCTAGTGTAGAGTATTTCGCTTCACTCAGGAGTCAATATACCGCCCTCGCCGTAAATTTATCACTATGCTCCTTTGAGACACAATCTACTATTGATATTCCGCTAAAGAACTTGCAATTCTTAGTAGGTACCTAGTCACAACAATTTCAGACAATTTGCCCAGAGTCCATATTCAGGACAAGTGTGATAGGCAAATACGCTCATCTACACGTATGTGCAGATCAAGCGATTAGAAGATTAAAAGAGATAAGTGTCTATCCAACGGAATATGCAATGTAACAAGGAGATTGAGTTGTGAACGGATATACTATGTTCAACCACTACCGAGTGTGTTTTCCTGAAGAACCCCTCATCATCGCAACCCCAGGTTAAGCATATTACACAAGAAACAACTCAAGCCTCTCGTATCGAGGATTTTTAGGGTTCAAATGCCAGAGGGCCAAATGGCAAAAAACGGAACCCTTATAGATTCGTCATGTCTGTCTGTCTGTCTGTCTGTCCGTCCGTCTGTCACAGCCACTTTTTTCCGAAACTATAAGAGCTATACTGTTGAAACTTGGTAAGTAGATGTATTCTGTAAACCGCATTAAGATTTTCACACAAAAATATAAAAAAAACAATAAATTTTGGGGTTCCCCATACTAAGAACTGAAACTCAAAAATGTTTTTTTCATCAAACCCATACGTGTGGGGATACATTAGTGTGATGGATAGGCCTTCAAAAATGATATTGAGGTTTCTAACATCATTTTTTTCTAAACTGAATAGTTTGCGCGAGAGACACTTCCAAAGTGGTAAAATGTGTGTCCCCCCCCCCCCCTGTCACTTCTAAAATAAAAGAATGATAAATCTAAAAAAATATATGATGTATGCAAACTTTCAACGAAAATTGGTTTGAACGAGATCTAGTAAGTAGTTTTTTTTTAATACGTCATAAATCGTAGAAAGCAATTTATTTAACGGAACCCTTCATGTGCGAGTCCGACTCGCACTTGGCCGCTTTTTTAATTATTGGTGGTGGTGGTTTCTTGTATATGCTTATTCTTGCGGAGGGATGGTGGGAACATTAACTGTAAATCCCATTATCGCAATAGACCTGCGCGTTCTTTAGCGGCTTCGCTAAATAATATTGTTTTAGTAACTAATAATGGAATTCCGCGAAGTAACGCCTAATTCAATCAATAACGCTGTGTAGCGCGACAGCAACAGTTGTGGATTCCTAGAAATAGCATCGAAATAGCCAGTATTGTCTGTGCGCCCGACCAAACTTGCTTTAGACAACTATGTTCCTAAACTTATCTGAAAATCACCTATTCCTTTTCAGATCCTGAAAACAGCCTGGTCGTACTTGTCGCTCCTACTGAATGTTTATAAATAGAGTAACATTCAAAAGAATCGACCTACCTACAAAGTGTTTCGGATATCTGTATTAGAAACATTATAATGTTATTATTATAGTGGTTCGATGTCACCGATAAGGAGCACACTGAAAATCGGCACCGCAGTCACATTTTTTTTTATAAAACGACGGTGGCAAACAGTAGTGTACGGCCCGTCAGATTGTAACTCCTGAGGGGTAATCAAGCAACGTTCCGAACGCACGTTAGGACAATCCAACTGTCATTTTTCCATATAAAATTTGACATTTAGACATCTACCTAGGGGGCTAGCACACTAGGCTTTATGTCGCGTTTTACGTGACGTTCCAGTACATTTTCGCCGACATAAAACCTAGTGTGCTACGAGTAGCTAGGCTGACGCGCGTACAATGCGTTACGTGATCGACCTACTGGAGACTGGTGCACCGCTATGCCACCATGTACCTGCCACCATTATACCATGTAACACTTTGCTGAGCTTGATTCGCTTTTGTTAAACGATTCTTTGTACTACCTATATTATAGCGTACTCTCATCCGTTTTTTTTTGTGCAAATAAACTATTTCCGTAGGTAGTATGAGTTTTATATGAGGAACAGTGTACCTCTATTCGTCACTTTTGAAAGTTTCTTCATTTTAAAAGAAGGACTACGAAAATGATCCTCATCAAGAACTTTTCTTATCCAAGTTTTTTGTTCATAGGAATGTCTCGGTACGTTAAGTACCTACTCTTACAAGTTGTGACGTAGCCTGCAAATTAGTGAAGTTCTTAATTTTAAATACCAGAGGCATGTATCACGAAGTTACAAGTTACAGTAATTGTACCCCTTTTAACCGTGGTCCCACTGGTATGACCCAGAGTGGGCCCACGGGTCATTCGTCAGTAAATTTATTTTCCCGTAGACCCACTACAATAGATATGACAATAGTTATTTGTTAAACAAGGGGGGAAAGTTGTATTTTACCTGCGAATGTTCATTTGAAACACGAGCTAGCGAAAGGATGGTTTGATGGACCACGAGCGAAGCGAGTGGTTCAAAAATAGAATCCTGAGCGTAGCGAGTGTTTCAAGTAGTTTAAACACACGAGACGTAAAACAACTTTTCACCCGTGTATAACGCAAATCTTTTCAGCGAGGAAAATAAGAAAAAGGGTAAAAAAAGTAAAAAAATAAAAGTTAAAGAAAAAGTAAAAAAAAAGTTAAAAAAAATCTAAAAACTTAGTTAAAAAAAAGTTATTTTTTTTTTTAAATGTTTAAAAAATATGTCACATAAAACATACCAAAAACAAAAATAAACATTTAACGTTCTATTTCATAGTACTTTTAACGTTCTACGTCTACTTTTTTCACATGTGGATATACGATTTTCTCAATAGATATCAAACATACAAAAAGGCCTTTCCGAGCTAGTGAGGTGAAAATGATCTTTACCTGGGTCCTACTCTGGCTTCCGCGCGCGCCCATGTTACGTGCCTACTTTAAAATGCGAATGCGATCTGAGAGACATGAACCCTACTGAGATCCACCACCACCTACCTACAAATAATGTAAGAAATATTAGAAAACAAAGGATATCAAACATTTACATATTACATATTACATATTAGTATAATATTAGTAAGAACTATACAGGGTGGAAAGTTAAAACGGGGCAGTAAGGGCAGCTACTAGATCCCTTGCCGCCACGCAAAAATGGCATTAGGATTTCATTCCTAACTTTTTAAGTGATGACAATCTACATTCACAGATTTTTGAAAAAAAGTACAGTCAGCGAGAAAATCATCGCTTTTGACGAAATTTTTTTTTAATGCTATTCGATCCCATTCCTATTAAGGATCAAAATACTCTTCGGGACCGACTAAGGTTTGACTACTAGAACGCCCAGAAATCAAAGAAAACTTTTTCCATACAGTCAGTATGGGAATCCAAAAGTGCAAGTAGTACTTTAGTTATACGATCATCAAATCTACGTCTCCATACAATCTAGACGATCACTACTACTAACGTTACTTGCACTTTGGGATTCCCATACCGACTGTATGGAAAATTTTCTTTTTTATTTTATTTTATTTTAATTAATGTTTTCTTTGATTTCTGGGCGTTCTAGTAGTCAAACCTTAGTCGGTCCCAAAGAGTATTTTGATCCTTAATAGGAATGGGATCGAATTGCATTAAAAAAAATTGCACTTCGGGATTCCCATACTAACTGTATGGAAAAAAAAATCTTTGATTTTTGGGCGTTCTAGTTGTCAAACCTTAGTCGGTCCCGAAGAGTATTTTGATCCTTAATAGGAATGGGATCGAATGGCATTAAAAAAAATTCGTCAAAAGTGATGATTTTCTCGCTGACTGTACTTTTTTTCATAAATCTGTGAATGTAGATTGTCATCACTTAAAAAGTTAGGAATAAAATCCTAATGCCATTTTTGCGTGGCGGCAAGGGATCTAGTAGCTGCCCTTACTGCCACGTTTTAACTTTCCACCCTGTATAATGTTAGTAGCTACTTAAACCATACAAGGCTAATAATGACTAACATAATATTATGGGTCATGCCTATTTCCGCAGTGCGAAATGCGGTGTTCCTCTCAGTAGGATTGTAATTTTATAATATCGGAATAATGTCATTTATAAATTTTATAATAAACCGACACACAGTTTTTTACGCCAGGTTTTCTCGTGGCTGAGGTTCATTTTTAGAAACAGTGGTAATTACAGGTGTATAAGTGCATAATATTATTAACCCTGGGTTGAAAAAAAAATTAACAAATAAAACAAGCTCAGGTTGGACTTAGTACGAGATAGGAACTCGCACTATTGAAAAGAGGAAAGGTGGTGATACTGGTGATGTCGAAGTCTGAAATGATAGTACTGGACAAATATATTGAAGAAATGTCCTGCCTATGAAAAAGGGTGAAGGTCAATGGAAAGTTTGTAATCAAGAGACTAGAGAGCGAGAGGATTCAAATATGCAGGAATAAAGTAACATTCATTCACTAGTAAAATTCATAAATACGTAATAAATAAACATGATTCTATACTTAAATAGATAATTTAATTTACATAAATAGATTACATGAATAGGTTTCCTTTTCATTAAAACAAAAAAGGGATGTAGTGTATCTGTGCTTATCTAGTGCGCATACGTCACGATGACAGCAGTCGTGGTCCGACCGTTGCAGGGAATGGTGGTGCGTTGGCTAGCCAAGCTATACAGATATACCTTTAGAATCGGCAAATAAGTGAATACCACATGTTCGCGAGGCGATTTCCGCTACAAAGCCAATAAAGTGCTGCTACGTGCTACGGCGTAGCACAAGTTGTTTGACCTCGCTTGGATTAAGTATTTTGATATAATAAAATTTACAGGGTAATATTACTTTGTGAACTTAAAACCTACTAACGTACCAAAGACCTTTAATATTAGGCAAGGTCTACCTACTTGATTAGTTGGAAGTTAGAACGCATAACCACTCATCTTGTATTTTTAAAGATGATTCAAAAACCTTCTTTCATAAATATTTTTTAAAATTCGATTTGGTAACTGTCGAATGGGGAATGGATGAAAATTTTAGAAGTGCCTGATTTTTTTTTTGGTGTTAGGAATAACCTTCCTTAACACCAAAAAAAATTGCAGACTTGTCAGGTGCGTCAATTATTTTTAAAAAATATAGACAGTTTCCTCACTTACGTTTTGGGTTTAGGACGGCGAATAAGAAACTTTCCTTGATTCGTCTCATATTACAAAAAATATTTTGAATATCTGACCCTGGCAATGACAAATATAGCTGCTGCAGCTGTCAATATCATTGCCAGTGTCAGTTTACCACGGATTTTTAAGATATTTTTTGCAATATGAGACGAATCAAGGGAAATATCTCATTCGCCGTCCTAAACCCAAAGCGTAAGTGAGGAAACTGTTTATATTTTTTAAAAAAAAACGGACGCACCTGAAAAGTCTGCAATTTTTTTCTGGTGTTAAGGAAGGTTATTCCTAACACCAAAAAAAATCAGGCACTTCTAAAATTTTCATCCATTCCCCATTGGCGCTTGACACATATATGTCAGTGTAAAACTTTTGTACTTTTCTCTCTGTTAGCGGGCATTGCCCCCGCACATACTCGTACTCTACAAAAGCAGGTAGTTAAGTACTTCAGAATTGTCTAACTTATTATAGCACTTAGCGTTTACACCTTGGCAGAACTTTTCCCACATCCCATTTTATAGAAACGTAAAAACATGGATGTTTGTTAGATATATTTTTTAGACGTTTTCTTAGTCTAACTTTAGCAACTTTACATATAGATAGTAGATTAGGTACTACACAGTAATTATAATTTACACTTGCATTTGTTATCGTAGTGTTCAAATTGTAGTAGCATGTCGAGCCTAAAAAAACATTGCTATTTAGTACGGGCTGACAAATATATAATTAAAAACAAAAAATTATGAAAGGGTACTGAATTCAAAAAACCGGCCAAGTGCGAGTCGGACTCGCGCACGAAGGGTTCCGTACCTTGTTGTTGCTGCATTTCATTTGCTTTATAAATTGGAGCCATTTATTTATTTATTCGTATGGCGTTTGGCGTTTTTTTCTAAAGAGTGCTGAGTGGGACAGATGGGAAATTAGCAGAGCGGAAAGATTGGGGAAGAAGATTGAGAACAAAATCAGACCAATAAAAATATCTCTCACATTAGAATGGCGAAAATTGGAACTACTTAGAAACAAGAAGCTATACCCAAAAGATTTGAAGATAGCTGAAGATTTCACAAAAGAAGTGCGCGAAGAGAAAAAAGCTCTCATACCAAAACTGATAGAAGCAAGAGAGGCAGGAAAATACGCCATCATAAAGTACAACAAATTAGTAATAAAAGACAATACTGATCCAAAAAAGGATAAAAGGAAAAGGGTACCATCTTCACCCCCATCCACACCACCGAACAACTTCGATAATGGCAAAAATCAAGAAAAAATTAACCAGCCTGCTAAACAATCTAAAATTTACTACAGTATGGCAAACAAAAACAACCCACGGATAGAAGCACAGACAAAAAACTAGTAACATACAGTAACCGGAAAACAAAAACAAAAACTTATTATGATAGTACAACCCCCGCATTCAATCAAACTAAAACAGCATTCCCCAATCCGGCTGGTCCCCGTGGGGAATTAGACCAAAACCCCCCAAAAACTCTAAGAAATAGATCAAATCAAATCTACATAGCAACATTAAACACACGTATGCTTAGAACAGATGACAGTCTGCTAGAACTTACAATGGCGCTAGGAAACATAAATTGGAGCATAATAGGAATAAGCGAAGTTAGACGTACAGGCGACCAAATAGAAGATTATGGCAACTTTGTTCTGTAGGTACTATAAGGGACTAACGCCAGGCCAATACGGAGTTGGTTTCTTGGTACACAAAAATCTTAAAAATAATATTATTGAACTCCAGGGTATATCCGAACGAATAGCAGTTCTTAAAATCACACTTCCACCAAATAACACTGAATGGACAATAGTACAAGTATACTCACCGACAGAACAATCACCTAAAATTGTAATCGAAGATTTTTATAATAAACTCACGGACACAATCATCAATTTAGATTCGAAAAATCTTATCCTAATGGGAGACTTCAATGCCCAAATAGGAACAAGGAAAAAAGGAGAAGAAAGTGTCCTAGGTCAACACTGCAAAGGAAAAAGGACCAGGAATGGTGAAAAATTTATCAACTTAGCTCACGAACAGAATTTAGTAATCTTAAATACACTTTATAAAAAGAAAGAAAATAGCTGTTGGACCTGGATGTCACCTGACGGTCACTATAAAAATGTGATAGACTATATTTTGACCAATCGAAGCAAATCATTTGAAGATTGTATCGTAATAGCCAAACTTAATTTTAACACAAACCACCGAATGGTTCGAGCTCGACTACAAACTATATCATCTAAACCTACAAGAAAATAGGTCCGTCAGTACAAGGAAGCTTATCTGATTATAATATCCCAGACACATACAATACGCTTACTGAAGTTATTAATAAATATAAGAGAACGAGAGACAAAAATAAAAAGGGTAAAGACATATTATCGGAAGAAACGAAACAATTAATGCAAAATAGAGCAGAAATGATTCAATCTACACCTAAGACCCCAGAAGCAAGAAAAGAAATAACCCATATAAGTAAACTATTAAGAAAAAACATGAAAAAAGACCGGCAACAACCATAGACGAAAAACTCTACATGACCTGATAGCTACTACTGGAGGGACTAAAAAAACGATAAAAATATTGCAAGAGAAAGAAGATTGGATCCCTTAACTAAAAGACCACACCGGCAAAGATATAACTAAAAGAATCGATATCATCAGCACCGCCACCGAGTTTTATAAAGATCTCTATTCCAATCCAGATGCCAGTGAATATATCGACCTACCAGACACAAGCGAAGTACCCCCAATATTGCAACGAGAAGTGGAAAAATCAATCAGCACACAGAAAATAAACAAAGCTTCGGGGCCCGATAATATTTCCAACGAAACTCTAATTGAGACTAAAGAACATATAGTACCGACCCTGACTCAAATCTTTAACATGATTTTGGAAAAGGAAATGATACCAAAGCAGTGAATAGCATCTACCATTAAACTACTGCATAAAAAAGGAGACAAAAAACGACATCTGCAACTACGGACCAATAAGTTTAATGTCGAACATATACAAGACTTTTTTAAAAATCATCCTAAACCGTATCACAAAAACATTGGACGAGAACCAACCGGTAGAACAGGCGGGATTCAGAAGCAGATACTCTGCAGTGGACCACATACATGCAGTCAGACAAATATTCGGAAAATGTAAAGAATACAACATCACCTTCTACTGCTGCTTTGTGGACTACTGCAAAGCATTTGACTCGTTATTCCACACAAAGATCTGGGAAGCACTCAAAAGGCAAGGTGTAGAACCCAAATATATAAGGCTAATTAGAAACATCTATAGAAATACCACAGCAAGGATAAAATTAGAAAGAGAAGGAGAAGACATAAAAGTACTACGAGGGGTGAGACAGGGCGACCCCCTACCGCCTAAGCTATTCACAGCGGTCTTGGAAGAAAAAAAAATATATATAATATTACGGGACAATCTTACACAAATCAACCTAGAAGTCTTCAAGAAGATGGAGTGGATGAACTATGGCATGCGCATAAACGGTGTTAAACTTACCCATCTGAGATTTGCGGATGACATAGTAGTATTTGCGACAAGCGCAGAAGACTTACAAGAAATGCTAGAAGACCTGGACAGAGCTAGCAGAGAGGTGGGACTCTCGATGAATGTACAAAAAACAAAAGCTATGTCCAATGCGAACAACAAAAATATAATTAGGCTAAATAACAATATAATTGAATATGTCCTAGAATATTTATACTTAGGCCAAATAATCTCGCCACTTGAGTCGACCGCCAAAGAAATAGACAGAAGAATTGGAAATGCATGGAAGAGGTCAATGAAAGAGATTATGAAGAGCACCCAGTTTAGTACCAGTATAAAGAGGAAGTTATTCAACACATGCATTTTGCCAATATTCACATATGGCTGCGAAACTTGGGCACTGACGAAGGCACAGTGTCTGAAATTAAAAGTAAGTCAGAGAGCCATGGAAAAAAGCATACTCAAGAAGAGAAGAATAGACAAGATAAAGAATTCGGAACTGAGAGACAAGACAAAACTCGAGGATGTAGCGTATAAAGTTACAATATAAATTTTAATATCTAAAAATATTTACAATTCACTTACATTAGAATTAAAGTATCAAACTAACAACTAACAAAAAGGACCGCCCCGGATCGTTGGTGGCCCAAAAGTTCCCATGACACTGGCAGCGTTGCCACGCTGGATGGCCAACGAAATCTGTTGAGCCAGGAACGACCCGGAACGAGGATCGCAGCCCCTATCCCTAAGCCGGCGACCCAAACTCCACATGAAGTCTTTGGCCTCCGTACCCCACGGTCCCGCAGTCCGCCACTGGCACAAAGTCGTACATTGGCTCCAAGGCAGAGTACTTGGCATGTTTCATCCGAGCCGTATAAAGTGAAAAATCTTAAATGGAAGTGGGCTGGACATACAATAAGAGGACCGGAGAAATGGAGCAAAATTCTAACAACATGGTACCCAAGAGGATGCAAAAGGAATAGAGGCAGACAATTCAAAAGATGGGAGGACGAAATTATAGAAATGGCCGGCAAGACGTGGACCAGAGTGGTCACAGACAGGGAGGAATGGAGAAGACTGGGGGAGGCCTTTGCCAGTAGGCACACAGAAATGTAATATTTTGCGGTTACTGTAGTTTTAAGTATGTTATTGTAACTTTCTGAAAAGAGGCTATAAATAAATAAATAAATGGCGTTTTTTACAGTCGTGCACAATAATCATAATATAATCTAATTCTTTAAATTAATTGGAATAAAAAGAACGAAAACGATACAATATCTCTGACAGTCTAAGGCCTGCATCACACTGGCACGGCCTGCGGTGGCGGGCCATAGTAAATTTGACAGCTAATGACAAGTTTTCTATTGTCCGCCGCGGCCAGGCCGCGCCAGTCTGTGAGAGGCCTTAGGCCTGCATCACACTGACGCGGCCTGGCCGCGGCGGACAATAGAAAACTTGTCATTAGCTGTCAAATTTACTATGGTCCGCCACCGCAGGCTGCGCCAGTGTGATGCAGGCTTAAAGGAGGTTTAACCTTTGATTGATCATGCGTGTAGAATGCCTCTAAACAAACCTACAATCTTCTACATGGCAACATTTACGGTCAAACGTCATATTTTCTTCATTCATTCATTGACGTTTCGTTTCCACTGCGTATTTCGCGTGTGTTCAAGCTGTGCGTGCCGGTAAATATGTCTAGCAAGAAACACAAGGAAATAGAGCACGGTGAGAGCGGGAGCGAAGACGAGCAGGACTCCGGCAGTGAGAGAGATTCTGATTTCGACTCCGATGGCAACTTCGTGGGAGACAAGGTACATAACCTCCAAACACACATGGTTTATCAACAATAACATGCTATCAAATTATATTTACGAAAGATAATTATTGAATTTATATTTTCTTTGTGAGATTAAAGCACCTCAAAGACTAGCGTGGCCTGCGGTGGCGGTCAATATTAAACTATACAATATTGTACTTATATGTACAACATTGTTGGATACGTAATGAATCAGTTACGCTCGGCGGTTGGAAACCTAAGCTCGTAAATACCGTAAACAATGAGAAGGTGTCGAGTTACGGCGCTCTCGTAACTTATTTTGCGCTTATTTTCAATTGTTGTTCTTTGTTTGAGTTCAGGCATATTGCAATGTTTCACTGAATATCAGTATAAAAGATTGTATGATTTAGTTTGATATTGGTTACATATAAAATATTGCACAATTTGAAGTGAAACTAGCCGGAAAAAACTTATGATAGGTCCTTTTTTCCAAAATACCACCTTCTATATAGTGATATAAGTTTAAAAAAGCTAATATAATAATCCCACATATTTTTTTTTACTTCAAATTAGAATAATACCTACATCAATGCTTATTAGAATCATCTTGATAACTATACAAAGAAAAGTGTAATTGCATACAGGTTTGTGTACAGGTTACAGAAAAAACAGAAATGTATGTATATTTTTTACACTAGGAACTTCAAGCAGATTTTGAGGGACGCAACCCCGAGGACTGCGACTTCCACGGCATAAAGCAGCTGCTGAGGCAGTTGTTCCTAAAGACAAATGTAGACTTGGGGGCGCTCACGCAAATTATAATCTGTAAGTATTACTGTATTTTAGAACATCTATCTCATCCTACCTACCTTCCTTTCTGTTACTCAATGGTTAGGGAGAGATCCCTTATAAGTTCGCCTTTGTACTATCGCCCAAGGGTACGGGTACACCCTTCAAGGGTCATTTTTCGTGTGCAGACGATTTTGTTGAGAAAGTGTGAACCCAAACCCTTGGGCAATCGTACTTTGATCTTTTCTCTTTCACATGGTGTTATTGTTAACCTGTTATTGTGAAGAATAATAATGATTATGTATGTCTTTATCTCGGGACCATGGGGTCCCGGACCTTTGTAGGGCATGCGTGGGGCCGAAGGCACAGAGGCCCTTTAAGATAACAATAGTCTAAAGCAAGGGATTTCTATTTATGTGTTTGTGTAACCTTTATTAACAGAAGGGATGTTACATAAGTATAAGTTTTTATAAAATTTCTGCCTTCAGTTTGCCATTTGGCAAAGGTGCTCCTGGTGTTGTGTATAAAGTACTTTTATGAGTTTTAATATAAATGCTGTTTTAAGCAATTCTATCAAATTTTTCTTTGTGCCTCAATGAAAATAATGTATTTTTGGCCTGGGCTATATTTTTTTTTTCATTAAATTGAAATTATATATTGCGCTATATTGGTTGTTCAATAATTTCTTTTTCAGCTCAAAATTACATTGGCAGTGTGGTGAAGCAGTGCCTAGATGACCCTGTAGAAGAAGATGATGACGAGGATGATGGCAGCGACGGAGTCTTTGGAGTCACTACTGTTATTAATATTACTAAACGAAAAGTGAGTAATATTATAAACCGTTTTTTACGTCCATCCATTTATTGCATACATATTGTATGTATGTGTAACCACAGGAAATAAAGATTGGATATCTTTATTTCCTGTGGTTAAAACCAAGTTAAGTCACTGACACACATGCTGGTCATATTGATTATGTTTGCGCCAAAAGTGAGTACTTTAAGTACTGCAAAACCTTCTGTGACTACCAGTGGTGGAGCGCCCATACAAGCCGAGTCCCACTGGCTTGCCTAAAATGTATTTTTGGGCAAGCCTATAGTTATATACTCCAAACTAAACTCTTTCATAACTTTATTGGCTCGTTTACCCTTCATTTTTTTTTTACTACACTTTCAAAGACCCTATACACTTTCAAAGGTCCTGATGAAACCCAATTTTTTTAATAGTGCTCATGATTAAGAACCACCTGTGGATCGAAACATGCGATATTCAACCTCATGGACTTGGTTTCATTATATTTTAATATTAGCTTCTGCCCGCGACTCCGTCCGCGTGGAACTCGTTTAATATATCTTAGCTCCATAAAAATTTCACCCCCTATTTCGTCCCCTTAGTTAGGGTATGATGTTCTTCCCTGAGACTCAAACTAGAACCAAATTTCATCTAAATCGGTTCAGCGGTTTAAGCGTGAAGAGGTGACAGACAGACAAACACTTTCGCATTTATTATATTAGTATGGATGGATCCTGCTGCTTTGCTTGTGTTCTTAGTAATATGCGGGTAGCTAGTTAATTATACTTTGATAATGATTATAGTCAACTATGTTCTGCAATGTATTAACACTACCGAAAAAATATGGTGCCTATTGATTAGTGACCTATGAGAGTAATATTAAATGGTTTATAAGTTTCTATCAAAAAAAAGTTTTGGTTAGTACAAGTTTTTTTTGCCAACTGTACTTTTCTGTATACCATCGTCAACTACATTTCTAACGAGATTGAAACAATTCTAACGAGCCCAAACTCAACAGGGTTACGTCGGTAAGTAAGTACTGAATTCCCATGGCCACCTTCTGTGTCCATTATCAGATCAGTTTGATGGTACCATAATATTGAATTGTCATCAAAACTATACTTATACCGAAAATTTCAGCTCAATCGGCTGAGGTTAACTGGTTCAAATTCAGTTCCAAGATTTGTCCCACACTAACAAACAGGTCAAGCGAAATAAAAGCTTCTAAAAATAAAAATACTTGTTGCAGCAAGAGCCTGCAATCCAGCAAGTGACAGCCCTCCTAAACACACTCGCCGAAGACAACGCGGACGACAGAACCAAAGCTCTCATCAAGAAGATACTCTCCGACGAATCCAACCATGTTGGGCTTGTTATCAATGAAAGGTAATGTTATGGTTATTTGTCAAAATATATAAGAACTATACAATAATAATGCCATGAGATGTGTCCTGTATTTTATGTTTGTAACAGATCATTGGTACCCTGGGCCTGAGTAATCCAACATTAATAGCATTTTCTTCTCCAGCCAAAAAATTATGATCTTTAATGTTATAAAAAATATGAAATATATTGACATATGTTTTTGATTTGACAATTGAATGTAATCAACCCGCACTATCGTATTAGCTTGGTCTGAAAAAAAACAAAAAGTATCATTTCTTTTTTGCCAAATTCGACCTAGCCCTTTGTAAGGTACGAAGGGCTAGTTCGAATTTGGCAATGGCGTAATGTGTATACAGTTTAATATTTAGCGAAATATACCTCGCATTTTAATTTATGGTGTTAGTAGAATCTCCAAATTTTACTCAACAAACTCTTTCAGGATCCTGAACATTCCAGCAGCCATCAGCGTGCCTCTGTTCTCGTCGCTGCAGACGGAACTCGACAAGGCCCTCAAAAAGAACATGCCATACACATTCCAGTACCTCATATGGATATGCAAAACATATAACACTGGAGGTAATCATATTTTTGTATTAAATCGGAATTTCTAGGCAGAAAGTACCTCATAGACGACACATATTTAATTTTAAGCCTCACGGCCCAATTCATTTAAAGTCAACAAACTTATTTTAGCAAAAACACAGTTAAAATCCATTTGTCTTTAACTGCCACTCTGACATTTATTTATGTTTGTGAGAAAAGAACAGAACACATTTTAGTTAACAGAGGTCTGTTGTTTTATGAATAAAGGGGTCAGTCTTGTATCCTGATTTGACCTCTTCTATTTTGAGATAACACATGCTATGCAATAGAGGTCTGTTCATGCTTGCAAGGGCATAGTAACTACCTAAATACTAGTGTTATTATCATTATTTTGACGAGAGACATCATTCTGTTCTTGACACGTTTTATTGTTATTGACCCTGTACATCTCTGACAATATTACATTAATGATCCTTTTTTTCTGTTTTAAAGCTTAGAGACAGTATACATAACAGTATACAGTATAAGAACATTAGAATAATTATTAATTGTATTTGGATGCTCAGAGACATTATACATCTCTGGGGTACTAAATTAATATCATAAACTTATTGTTAATTCTGATACAGACCTTATATCGAATGTATTTGATAATATTTTACAATTTTGGATTTTTTAGTTTTCATTTAGTGACATTTAGTTTGTTAACCATTTAGATACTAATTGGTTAAAATCTGCAATTTTAAAATGATTATTGTGTAAGATTATTAATATTATATTGTAGAATACCATTTGACATGTAAAAGTGCCCTTGTGGCCTATTTGCAGAATAAATAATTGATTTTGATTTTTTTTTGAGAGCAAGATGCGATGAAGTTTTCTAGCTGTGAAACATCGGTTATGTTAGATAGAGGACTTTCAGAACGTAGTACAGTCAACGGCACCAATATGCATTCACTCAAAGTTTCATAAATATGTATTTTCTCCTCGTCTTGTGAAGGGATCAAATAATTTAAACTTTATCTTATTTTGCCACCTCTATCCCTCGGGGTATATGCTACAACCTTATTGTTGCAGAAATAAGGTCTGTGTGCATATTTTTGAGACTTTGTGGTGTATATGTTACCGACAGATTATGTTGTAAATTTATAATCTTACTCGCGATATTATAAACTGTCGAAAAATTGTGAACTGTCAGAGCCGTTCACAATTTAACGCATTATTTTTCGTTTATAGTTTATAAACTATCAATGACGAATCGTCGAATTGTGAACTGAATCAAATTGGTATGATTCGGAACGCTACATGTGCGCTGATTGGTTGAACGAATTATTCATCTTACATCAGCTTCCAGTCAGAATATGATTGTTTTTTTTTCATCCAGACATTTTATTCCATTTATTTCGTCGTCCAGAAATGACGACGGAGACCCGTTATTTCTGGGCGGTTTGCCCTTCGGGCAACTGAAGCTACCTAACAAACCTAACCTACCTAGTATTTGTGTATGCGGTCCGTAGCATACCGATTTCATCTCAGTTAACAATTTGACGATTCGACATTGATAGTTTATAAACTAACGAATCTAACTCGCGATATTATAAACTGACGAAAAATTGTGAACGGTTTTGACAGTTCACAATTTTTCGTCAGTTTATAATATCGCGAGTTAGATTATAAACTGACGGTGTTCACAATCTAACGTGACATATACATATTGGTGCCCTTGACTGTAGTATTATTTATTCTGCGACGATGTACATTGCAGACGAGGCAACTGAAGTGCTGTACGCGAATCAGGAAGAGAAGCCCCTGGTGGAGGAGGCGCTGGCCAGCTTCGACGTGGACGTGTCGGAACAGGTCGACTTCTCGCAGTGGGAGTACGAGGGCGGCGCTATGACGCCGGGCAGAAAGGTATATATATTTTTTTATTATTATAAAAAAGCTATTACATTTAACAAGTTTCATTAAACTCGCCAAACTGTGACGTTTGATGGCGAGAAACGCTCATGTTAATAATCTCTAGCTAAAGCCCATGACTCTTTCCGTGTAGAACTCGATAATGATACTCAATAATTTACTTTAAAAACAAAATTTGCGCTTGTAACTGCTTAACATCAGGCAGGCCGTAAGCTTGTTTGCCACCGTCGTTGTATTAAAAAAAAGTTTTAACCGACTTCAAATCAGTAGCCAAATTGCTTCAAGTTTGCCCATAAAATTTCAAGAGTTCCCTCGATTTCTCCAGGATCCCATCATCAGAACTGGATTTTGGGGACAACGGGACCAATCTGGAAGTATATGCTTTCAAACAAAGAAATTTTTTTTTTCAAATCTGTTCATAAATTATGGAGTTATCGCGTAACAAGCACACAAAAAAACATACAGACGAATTGAGAACCTCCTTTTTTGAAGTCGGTTAAAAAAAACTTTCATCACACTCCTGTTTAGAGACGATTTCCGGTAAAAAGTGGGACACTTAAAAGGATACGGGTAATCTTATCTACGGACTCGGGACCAATTTTACGAAGCTACTAATTGCAATTTGCGACACTGGACGAAAAGGCAAATGGTGTGACAAGTTTTGACTCGTGAAATTGTAACTTTTAGTATCGTAAAATGGGCCACAGTACTCAAACTTGTTTCGATATAATACCAAATTTCGCGTAAATCGGTTCAGTTAGTCAAATAGTGATTATCATAATTTCAATACTAGGAACAAAGATAAAATAGCTGTACCTAAGTTCAGGCTATCTAAAACGAGTAAAAAATATTTTCTAGGAAACTCTATACGGTTTTATAATAAAATCCCTAATGAAATCACTGGGCTCACAGAAGGTAAATTCAAGAGTCATGTAAAATCGACTCTATTAAAGAAAGCCTTATTACACAGAATAGCCAATACATAGAAGACAAAGATGCATGGAAGCTTTTGCATGACCCTGGTACCGCCACCAAATGTAGCAGAACCAATTAATATATAAAGGTAGAATCAGTTTTTGACCTGCAAAAGTGCTATAAATAAAGCCTATTTGAATAAACAATACAATACAATACAAATTTCACATTCCTAGTGATAAAAACTATACACAATATGTATTAATAGTACAGTATTAATTGAGGACGGAACTGGAGGCCTAACTGGCTTTGAGATCTGTACAAATACTAGGCTTTACGCCTGGAACAAGCCGCTATTCCCTTTGGGGTAGGGAGTACAGTATTCAAGTAGGGCGGTAAATAAATAATGTCGCAGACAATAAAAATATGCGATCTGATACTTTCCTTAATACCGCCCGTGGTGAGTACAAAATTGTACGTGTTCCCAAGCCAGACTGGGATTTTGTGCATGCGTAGCGGGCGGTAATTGCCACATTATGGCCAGATGTGACTTATTTTTACAAGCTTTATATTAATAACTTGACCGTTCGTATGTATGTAAGTTGTCCGTCAAAATTTGCAATCCATTTTTCAGTCACTTGCCGTTATCCGATTGAGCTGAAATTTTGGGTATTAGTATAGTTTGGATGACAATTCAATATTATCGTACCCTCGAGCTGATCTGATGATGGACACAGAAGGTGGCCATGGGAATTCAGTACTTCGACGAAACCGCGTTGAGTTTGGGCTCGTTAGGATTGTCTCAATGAGTAGTTGATGATGGTATACAGAAAAGTACAGTCGGCAATACAATTTTGTACCACAAATGTTTTTTTTTTACATAAACTTACTTGTTTCAGGTTCTCATATTTGAAGGCAAGAAGTTTAATCAGCTCGTGCGACTGCTTAAGGAGGAGGTGGAGGGCGGAGTCTAGACTGTGTCGCTTATGAAGCTACATTGTATGCCATTTAAGCTACTTGTGTAACCATATTTATATTTTTAATATTAATATACTATCCTAGCTTTATTTGGTTCATTTGATTTCTGCCCCAATGATGCTGGTACGCTACTCTTTGGAAACGTATTTATTATTCGTATGAAAGAGAAATTACAAACTTGAGGGATTTTGATTGGTAAATTAAGAAATGTCAAATAAAAACGCTTATGGAATGAATATGTTCAGAATATTGTATACCCAGAACCATAATTAAATTCCATTAAGAGGCCACCGAGCTTCTGGCGTCAATGGATTTTAGGTATTCTATGCGCTCCGTGCATGTCTGTGTGTGGTGACGTGTGACGCAAACAGGCAGTAGCAAGCGGCTAGAGCTGTGCGCCGATCGCGTACATAAAACGAAATAACTGGCGGCAAATGCTACCAATATTTACAAAATTTAAACAACAAAACGATTTCAAATAATAATTATGTTGATAATATTTATTAGTTAGAGAATTTTTGATGCTGATTTTACACATTTTATTTATTTACAATTTACGCCGATCGCGTACATAAAACGAAATGACTGGCGGCAAATGCTACCAATATTTACAAAATTTAAACAAACAAAACGATTACAAATAATAATTATGTTGATAATATTTATAGTTAGAGAATTTTTGATGCTGATTTTACACATTTTATTTATTTACAATTTACGCCGATCGCGTACATAAAACGAAATGACTGGCGGCAAATGCTACCAATATTTACAAAATTTAAACAAACAAAACGATTACAAATAATAATTATGTTGATAATATTTATAGTTAGAGAATTTTTGATGGAGATTTTACACATTTTATTTATTTACAATTTACCGCTGTTAGGTAATATTAACTACGATGAATGAAAACTTAACGTTCAGAATAGCGAAAAAATACGCAGGATTATGAACCTAACATTGGAGAATTAGAACTGATATTTCCGTGACTGCTGGCGAAAATTGTCTCGGAGAAATTGATAATTGAATTATTTCTATATATTCTAAAATAATCTGTACCGATGATAGGAAATTCCTCCATGAGACACATTTTTATTGTGCTATTTGATCAGCTTCTAACAGCGCAATGCAGCATTTTCCTTTAATAAACATATATTTTTTCATATTTTACTCATGCCATTCGCCGCCCGCGGTTGATAGGTGACTGAGAATAATCTGTGCAAGACACTTCTTGCACAGATTATTCTCAGTCACCTATCAACATGCTCACTAGCTAATGCTCATGTTTGGCGACACGGGAAGCCCACTCACCACTTCCAAGTGGTTAAAACCATCCATTATTTACAAAAAATAAAATGTTGATTGGATTTACCTTCATTTGATATAGTTAATCGATTGCAATTTATCTATCTTTGAAAAAACACAGTGTAGATTTGTATAATTTTGATTTAACAGACCTAAATTTATCTAGATTTGAAAAATATACGAATAGAATTTGACAGCCATGTTGAACACACTTCTTTCGCTGATTGGCTTGGATGGAATTGCCTACGTTACACCAGGAGCTTGATTTTCTTGCGTGACGACTCATTTCCTAAGCGTTGGATATGTGCTTCACTGGTCACCGGAATAATCATTGAGCCTACAGTCTTCCTTAGATAACAGAACCTTGCCGTAGCTTGTCCGGCAGTGTTCATACTGGCCAGCTTTCTTTAGCTCGCGCCAGGAAGTTAGTTACTTACGTGCATTTTTTCGACAAGAGTTAATTTACTATTGATGGAATGTTTCATTTCAAAGGCAAGTGGTAGATTTGATGGAATTTAACTATGAAAAATGGTATAACCATCATACAAAAAAGAGGATCCTCGATTAAAGGGCTTCCTCAGTTTCAATACGGGTGACAAAATAGGAATTGTTAAAAAAACAAGTACGTGTGATATAAAGTGTATATATTCGGTCAATACATTTGAAACACGATTTCCAACTTAAAATATAACTAAAACGTCTCAAAGATCTCAATAAAAACTTCACTTATGTCCTACTTACACAAAATAAATCGCTTCTTACTATCTGAAAATACCTCCCTTCAATTACCTTGTCATATTTAGATGCATTGCATAATTCTTCATCAAACGTGTCTAAATCTCAGTATAAAAGAAGATACCGAATATAGAATTCAAGAAAATTAGCAAAGTATATCAGCGACTTTAGATCAAATACACATATCCAGAGCTGAATTAACTCTTATCTCAGGCAAAACAGTTATGTGACCATCAATCTGACCTCCATAGTTGCATGCGTTGTTACGAATTTCAGCATCAAGTCATACTATTGATGCGTGGGTTACTGAGTTCACGGGTTCGCTTATAATATCCGTGGTGCCTTTCCCTTCAATTTCCGCGATGCTTCTTATATCAAAGAGTATTCTTATAAAGGCACAAAGCATCCTTCATCATAAAGTCTCTGAGAGCACACAGGCCCTTCAGAATTTTCCCATCACTGTCCATCTTCTGTATATCCGTTTCTGACAGAGTCTTGTCCTGGGCGAGGTAGCCATTGATAGCGTCTTCTGTCATCCAGTGTGCCGGTATTTTGTGCATGTTGAAGTGAGCGGGGTCTGGGTTGATAGGCATTGGTGTGAGGGACTTTTCCCAGGGTGTGATGTATTTCTGCTCAGAGTGGAGGCCTTCGATGTACCTGTAATTACAAAAAAACGCGATAGAAGTTTCTATTGGCATTCAGAACCGACCGACGACCGTTTAGCCTATGAAGCTGAAGGTCCTGGGTTTGAGTCCCGGTAAGGGCAAATATTTGTGTGATGCTGATGTGATGAGCATGAATATTTTTTTCTGAGTCTTGGATGTTTTCTATGCATTTAAATATTTATATGACGCGGACACTTACTACCCCCGAGTGTCTTAAAAGCGAACCTGAGGGCCGAAGGCCCCAAGGTGAGCTTCGTGACAGGCGAAGGCCGAAGGCCGAGCGCCGCGAAGGCCAAAGGCCGAGCTCCGCGTAGGGCCGAAGGGCCGAAGCGTCCTGCGAGGCCGTAGAGTTTAAGGTTGTGCTACTACTTAGAAAAGAGGGTCTTAAAAGCGAACCTGAGGGCAGCAGGCCCGAAGGTGAGCTTCGTGGTAGGCGAAGGCCGAAGGGCGAGCTCCGCGTAGGGACGAAGGCCCGAAGCGTCCCTTCAGAGCGTCTAGTACAGTCAGGGGATTAATATACGTACATAAATAACGACATAAATATTTGTACAGGACTCTATTGTCAATGACATAAAGGCGTGTACAGATATTTATGTCCTAATTTATGTACGTATATTAATACCCCTGGCTGTACCTATAATAACACAAGCCTTATTTGAGCTTATTATGGGACTAGTTCGATTTGTGTAAGATTGTGCCTTAATATATATTTTATTTATTTAGAACGTAAACGTAAGTAACAAGTAATGTTACTTCATTACTTGTTACTTTATTTTGATTCTTGGGCGAGCATGATAAAGCTAATTATTCAATGAACATTTTACGTGGCGCTAACATTTTTTTTGCAAAGTTTGGCTCGCGCTCCCCAACAATGTCTATTCATAAGCTCAGAACAAAGGCCATTCATGAGCTCAGTTGAAATCGGCTTAACTATAACTGATGTCTTAGGCTCGTACCTGATATAGGCCTCCGAGTGCGCGACGCGCTGCGCTTTAGGTGGCGCGGGCACGAACAGCGGCTCCAGGCCCGGCGCGGGGGCGCGCGCGGGCGCCGCGTCGCCGCCCGGGCTAGGCGTGTTGCGGGCGAGTGGGGACATGCCCGATAGTGATGCTGCAATCACAAGGATAGTGTCAATACGCTTCAAGTTTCAACGATAGTCGTAGTCGGGCATTTTCGCGAGAAGAGATGCACGTTAGTGACGTCTCGGAAAAATGCCCAGTGCACTTTGTAATATGATGATTGACCTATTTAGAGTTTAACAGTAAATGTATAATTGAATCCAATGAGCTTCTAACAAACAACCAGTATGCTTATAGAAAGAAAAAATGTCAATGGGTGGTATCTTCTGCGATCTGTCAAAGGCGTTTGATGTCGTTAATCACGAGCTCCTACTGACCAAATTAAAACAATATGGTATCATAAATAACGCCCATAAGTTAGTCACATCGCATCTGTCGAGATCTGACGGATAGAAAACAAGTTGTTAAGTTGTCGGCGAACGGCAAAAGATACGACTCAGATGTTGGCTGCGTTGATATTGATTGGCATTCCTAAGGGATCTGCACTTGGCAACAAATTATTCTTAGTTTATGTCAACAATCTTCCATCAACCATTTCGACTGTTCTATCTTAGTTGTTTGCGGACGACCCCACAGTTGTAGTTAGTGCCAGGACATACGAGGATTTGAGTGTTAAAGTAAATGAGACATGCGAACAACTTCAGTGGTGGTTCTCATCAAATGGCCTGCTTTTGAATGTATCAAAATCAAATGTTATGATCTTTTCGGGACGTAATATTCCTACCTTCCTACATGTTTAAGTGATTGAGAGCAGTTCGGCTTTTTGTAAAATCGGCATGTTGCACATTTGGGCGGATCTCCTTTCTTTGGGCACTCCTTATCTGAATGCCCTGCGTCACTGCAATGTCCACATGTGAGGTCAGATTGCTTGCACGTCTTGGCGGCGTGACCAAACTGCTGGCATTTGAAGCACCTGGTGACGATCGTAAAGTCTCTCACTGGGCACGAAGACCAATTAACAAAAACTCTATTTTGGGATATGAGCGCTTTGCGTATAAGGGCTGGCACTTCTATGACGTAGTTACAGGTCTCAGCATCTTTCTTGCCCGACTTATGACTCAATCTAATGGAGGTCAAGAATTTTTCCCTAGATACGTCCTGCAGTTTATCGGCTAGATTCTGTTCATGAATGCACTTATAAACTTCTTGTTCTAGTAGGGCTGACGGTACGCCGACTATTACAATTCTGGGCCTGCGTTTGTAAGGTTCGTCGATGGTGAGGCTCGAGGAGGTATTTTTGAATGTTTGCTTGAGTTTCTCGATGTCACTCTTTGAGTACGTGCTGATAATGATACCGCCATTTTTGATCTTTCTCAGCGCTCTTACATGTAATTTCATTTGCTCGGGATTTATCATTTTTTGAACTAAGTTTTTTGTGTCCTCACTTGATTTAATTTTATCGTTGGGATAAATTGCAACTGAACTCAAGTTGCTGGGCCGAATAACATTATTACCGCTAGTTTTAACTATATCGGCATTTGAGGTAGGCTTAGGAACATTATCGATAGAGTCTTTGAGGGCTTGGAGACGTTCTGATAGATCTTGCCTTTCCTGTACAGCTCCAAGGGTGCATTTATTGACAACGGCTGTTTTTTTAAGTGCCTGGTAGTGAAGAGCCATACTTGAAGTGCCATTAGAGACTTTGCGGCAAAGGTGTGGACTTTCAATTTTTGATCGGTATTCAGCTTCCCTTCTGTGGAGATGCTACAAATTTCGTTGAGACACTGTTCTATGTAGGTCATCCATTTATCAATTTCTGCTGTAGATATAGCTACAATTTGGTCTGGTTCTTGGGCTCTCGTCCTCGGCGGTTGGGGATTTTCTTTAACGGCAGTAAGGTAAGGGTGTTGATGGAGGGCTGCGCGCAATTTTACCACTTCGGCCAAATGGGCTCTGACTACTGTAATCACCCATTTTTTTGAACAATATTTATACAATAACATAATATATAAACATAATATTGCACTACTTACTATTACATTTTAAATACAATTTACATTAGGATGTCGGAAAAGAAATCATTCATGGAGTAATAACATTTACCTAATAGGAATGTAATAAGTTTTGTTTTGAAGTTGCATAAGTCTAATTCATTTTGAATGGTGTCCGGTAACTTATTGAAAATTTTTACACACATCGCAAAAGGGCCAGAGTGAACCATTTGTAGCTTTGAGAATGGCCCACACAATTTGTTGCGGGGTCTTAGTTTCTGTGGTCTTGAGTATTGCGGGAATAGAATTAAATGACTTTTTGGGTCAATCAACTATTTCTTGTTGCTCGTTGCCATGGTTACGTCTCCTGGGTCACCCTTTAAAACTATGATTTTATGGGGTTTAAATCCACTAAACACGTGTTTTTGTCATATTGCTAAACCCATTCCATGGTGGCGCATCTCCTTAGCATGATAGAAGTCCAGTTTATAGTATTTTTTCTAAGAAAGTCTGTTACTGTTGTCTCTTGGCTTACCGGGACAGAATAACAACAAGAAAAAGTTGATTGACCCTTTTACAAAAATACATGCTTCCATGATGTATATTGATGGCAAAGTCAGGATGTTTTGTTCTGAGAAATATTTTTTACAGCTTGTACTAAAGGGCCTACATTTACTAATCGCTTCTGCAGTCTATTTCGCATCGTTTTTGCAGTCTAAATAGGTGGATAGATTCCGAACTATTGCCCCATAACACAATTCTGTACTTTAGCCAAGCATGCGCATAGGCGAAGTAGGCACATTTGGCTGTTTTTAGATCAGTAGAACCTTAAGTTAGTACAGAGCATAAGTAAATCTATTTAGTTTCGTCATTATTTTATTGATGTGCTCTTTCCAGGTAATTGTGGCGTCAATAGTAATTCCAAGCAGCGGGAAACTATTTACTGACTCTATACTTCGTTTTTTTTAGCATTAGAGAGACCTTTGCAGAACGAGATATAAGGTTTTTTATCGGGCACACTCTGCGGATCGAACAGTGAATACGAGTTAATAAATATCACGTATTTATTATCATGTTTTAGTAATACATACATTACTCAGTGTTATGAACAGATAAGAAACATAATATTAGTTAATTTATATTATAAGATGAAAAGATAAGAATTTTAATAAATTGCGTTTGCAATTTTTCATGGAAAGGTTGTACATTAAAAAACCTAAAGAGGCAGAGTTCTCACACAATGGTCTATTTTTAAACGTCACTGTCACTATCTGTAATTCAAAATTCACTCATGTGGGTTTTTCATTCGAGTTCATATTGTTGTCGGTTGAGTCGGTTGTGATTTCTATTGCTGTAAGCTTACTTGTCTTGTTTGTTGCTTGTTTGTTGTTATCGTTTTTATTGAATTTTGTTATTAGTTGTTGATCTATTTAGATATTTTGTTTGTTGGTGCACAATTACAATGTATGAAGCCGAGGCTGGCCCGAGTGGGCTACAGAAGTCGCAACCGGTTCCGGCTAATGTTTTTTCATCTCTAAAAAAGAAAAGGCAAAAGCAGAATCCTCTGACTGCCAGTGAAAAGCGGAAGCGGGTGGTGAATATTAACAAATTAGTGTCAGAAATGTGCCATAGAAAGGAGTATCCCACTAAATCAGACCGTGTGAAAAAGACTGCCGAGACTGCTGGCATATCGTTGGCTACGGTATACAACATTTAAAAAAATATATATGCGTTCAGCTATTGGTAAATATCAAATGATATGTACTCGTATGTAGGTACATAAGTTCCGAGAAATTCAGTGGTATCGGTCGAAATCGAAGAAGGAAGGTTTACGACCACAGCTTCTGTTTACC
Source organism: Epinotia brunnichana (assembly GCA_963854355.1). NCBI lineage: Eukaryota > Metazoa > Arthropoda > Insecta > Lepidoptera > Tortricidae > Epinotia > Epinotia brunnichana. The sequence goes on from OY977957.1 coordinate 10,826,883, forward strand.
CGTTTGACAGATAATTCTAATCTTAAAAAAAACGAAGTATAGTTTGGTGTCTTGAAACGAATATTCAATGTCTACCTCGCGCCGTTGGTGCGGCCTAAATTGGATCAATTTTGTTTTCGAGAAGTTTACTTTTAAGTTATGGTCTGAAAGCCAGGACGTTATGTTTCTTAGGGCTGTATTTAGCTGATCTTTTAGGTTATGGACGTTTTCGCATTTTATACAATCGATATATCATCTGTGAACAGGGTAGAGGGGCTGTCTATATTTTTTGACAGATCGTTTATGTATAATAAAAATAACAGACAACCAATAACACTGCCTTGGGGAATGGATTGGGTTATTTTAGCTTCCCGTGATCTTACAACATGTAAGTTGCCCGTAGATGGATTGTGGTATTCTTCCTCAACGTATTGCACGCGATTTTTAAGGTAAGAGGAGAACCAATCGTATACTATGCCTCTTACACCAATACCGTACAGTTTCTCTAGAAGAACATCGTGCAAGACTCTGTCGTAGGCTTTACTCATGTCTAGTAAGACACCGATAGCAATCTCGTATTTTTTGTCGTCGATGACATTTAGGACATCTTGCATATAATTAAAAACTGCCAGAGAAGTGGATCTGTGTTTCCTGAATCCATGTTGTCGATCGCTAAGTATATTAAATTTTTCGCAGAAGGAGTAGAGCGTAGCAGTCATGGCGGACTCAAATAATTTTGAGAAGGTGGTCAGTAACGCTATTGGGCGATAATTATTGCAGTCGGTTTGACGGCCCTTTTTAAAAACAGGTTCAATAAGCGAGGTTTTTAGTTGGTCTGGAAAAGTGCCTTCAGCGAAAGATTGATTTATGAGCGAGGTAAGTGGTCTAGTTAGTTCCTGTGCGCATTTTTTTAAAAGTATTGGGGGCAATTCATCTATACCGAAACTGCGCTTGTTTTTGAGATTTCGAATGATTTTATAGACCTCCTGATAGTGACAGGTGATAAGTACATAGAGTTTTTAGATTCAAAAATTCTAAAAATTTCAAAATTCAAAATTATTTATTATTTAACTTATATTTTAATACAGATTTGTGGAATCCTCCTTTTACGTTAAAACTTGTGTTAGGAGGTATTCGCTCTTTCATACAAGGTATTTAAAAAAATAGTTAAAAATAAAATTAAGCTAGGTATATTATATTAGTCCCAATTATCCTAAATATACTCAAGAGCAATGGGAGATGATGATTTTTCAGATGGCGTTACGGTGGGCCGACCGGGCGGTCGTGACTGCAATTTGTCCTCATATCCTACAGGTGTAAAGAATATATTAAATTCATTTGCGATTTTGATTGGGTCCTCCTTGAGGGTATTTTTGACATTCAGTTTTATGTTTTTTTGGTTTTCGCTTGCGTTTTATTCGTCTGTTCTTTAATTATGTTCCACGTCGACTTCGTGATGTTGTTAGATTTTTTTATACGGCGAAAAATTATTAAAGAAGTCTGTCAAAACCTCGAAACGACTTCAAATTAGTCGTTTCGAGGTTTTGACAGTCTTCTTTAATAATTTTTCGTACTTTCTGTAGTTATTATGTAGGGTAAGATCTTCTGTCCGTGAAACGAATATTTTCAGAAGTCTTTGTCTGCAGGATAACTTAATTCCCTTCGTAAGCCATCTATTTTTTTGTTTGCTTGAATATTTAATTTTGACCTTTGGTACACATAAGTCTAATGTGTTTCGAAGCGCGTTTTGGAAAACATTAAAATTATGATTAACATTTCTTTGTTCGTCAAACAGGTTATCAAATTGTATTTTTCCTAATTCTAACTTGAAGTAATTTATACCTTGTTCGGTAAACTTTCTTTTTTGAGCTGTCAATTTGTATTGTGGGATGGAGATTTTCATTGGTATACCAACAAGCAGTCCCTTGTGATCGGGGAGGCCGTACTCATTTACAAAGACACTTAAGTTTTGGCGCTCGAAGTTTGTAAATAAAATTAAGGTTACTCCTTTCAGTAATATAAAGGTACTCTGTGGTTACCCCTCAGGGCCCCAATTTTTTCCAACGTGTATATGTCCCCGGACTTGCACAAAGAAACGTCGCTTCATAAATAGGCAAATTTCCAAATAATCAAAAGCCATATATTTATTTGTTTATGAAACTATGAAATGAATAGATGATCCGGCAAAAATAGATATGAATATAGCGGCTAAGACGTACATTCAGGGTGTCCACTTTCTGGAAAGTCAGGGAAAGTCAGGGAAAAGTCAGGGAAGCTCATGGTGGTCAGGGAAAGTCAGGGAAAGTCAGGGAAGTTCTAGACAGGTCAGGGAAAAAATCTATCTAGAAGGAAAAAATATAAATAAAAAAAACAAAGGGATCAACAAATGTATCTTGAACTATAAATATGTTGATTCATCATCGTTATGTTGGCCATTAACTAAATTTAGAAAGGTAAGTATATATCTTAGTTAGTTAGATTTTTGTTTTATTCAGTGTTAAATATTTTATGACCAGGTGATATTATAAGGCCATTTTGTGGGGAGATACCTCGATACATTGCCTTGCAAAAGGTGGAGAGGAAGATTTTTTGATTGATATTGGTTGAGTATGAGGTCATAAGTTTCCGACCTCGGGCATGTGTGGGTTAGCCACCATCTTCATTTGGTGCTGGCACTTCACTTGGCGTTGCGTGTTCGCGTTGCGTGGTTGCCTCTCTCAAAGGGGCAATCTTTTTGGTGTTTTAGAAATAGCACTTAATTTGTTATTTCTATGACAAAGGTGTCTATGCCAAGTTTAAGGATGATAAAAATGATTTTTGTCATATATCACAACAACATATACAATTTAAGTCTTACAGAAAAAAGTTGTGAAGGGCGTAATAAGTAGTATTGGGGTATAGTTATCGACTAAAACAGACACGGGAAATTCATTTTTGGTGAAAAAAGGTAGTTTATGGTAAAAAAATGGCTGAAAAAATTAATAAAAATAAAACTTGCTGTCGAAGGTAAGATGAGGTATACCTGTCTAATACATATTTTTGAAAACAATATTTAAAAGGTCGTTTTGATTTCAGAAATATGTGTGCTTTTTGGTGATAAAAGGTATAGTTTTAGAGAAGAAAAATGTCTGAAAAAATTTCAAATAAAACTTGCTGTCGAAGGTAAGATGATCATATCTAATACATATTTTTGAAAATAATATCTAAAAGGTTGTTTAGTTTTCATAAATATGTGTACTTTTTGAGCGACGTCCATACAAAAACTTGAAAAAATCCAATATTGTTCGCATCAAGGTAAAGTAGCATTATGCCTTTGTGTTCAGAATTATTGCTTTCAATATCTAAATTATGAATTTTTATAACCATCATCATTATCATATCAGCTGACTGCTGGGATAGGCCTCCGCCAAAGAGTGCTACAATGACCGGTCCTGCGCCACCCGCATCTAGCGGACTCGCGCGTTTATGGGGGGGTCTACCGACGCTGCGCCTTCCGGTACGTGGCCGCCACTCGAGAACCTTTCCGCCCCAACGGCCATCGGTTTTACTTGCAATGTGCTCCGCCCAGTGACACTTAAGTTTAGCGATTCGGAAGACTACAACAGTTACCATGGTTCTGCTGCGGTTAGCCTCATTTCTGATGCGATCACGCGGATAATCTCCCGGCATAGCCCCATTTTTGGGTGACTGAGCCTTCTTATGAGGCCCATAGTAAACGAACACTATTCAGTGCCATAAAATAATACTCATTCGATTCAGATAACAAAAAGGTGTATCACTGGCATATATGTCATCACTGGCAATACACACTGGTCAAAGAATCTTGTCTTGAGACTCTGTGGAATATTTGACGAAAAGATATGCCGTAGCTTCTCGAACGCTGTTCAGCCGAGTCGGATTCGACGATTGACCTCTTTCTCGAAGTTGGACCCAGAAACCTCTCGAAGTAGGTCTTAAATTCAAGACATTTTATTAATACCTATCGTAATGCAAGATGTAAAATAAAAATTATCCAAGTTTTTTTTATAAGTACCACGTCAAAATAACGACCAATATAGACAGAGTGTATTATTCAAACGGGGCAATGAGATACGGAAATTTGATCTTAGGAACACGAAAAAAATTAAATTGCATGGTTTTTTTTTAAAGCAAGCCATGCGTGCAATATTTTATTTTACCTTTTCGTCATATTATGTGTATTGCTTTGTTCGTCACATTTAAAAAAAAAATCTATAGAAGAATACTTTGTTTCGTGAAAAGTTAATTCCTCGTGCCGATAACTATAACTATATTTACCGAACAAGCCCCCAGTAACAAAAGTTTATCAAGGAGGTCATATCGCAGGCGACGCCTGCTTTTTCCACATTCACACCCATCTTCCCTTGTGGATGGGGTGAATCCGAATTGTTACAACATGCAAAAATCTCTCCATCAATTTGGTGATTTTATTTAATCCGAAGCTTACAAATTTTGACGCAAAATACACTAGAACGAGATTTTGAAAATAAAAAAAATCCGCCCCTCAACAATTTTTCTTCAAGATTTCAGATAAATGATTTATGACAAAAATTTAAATAATTTTATCATCTTTAAACATGAAACTATGCTTTCACATATAATGGAAATAACAAATTAGTTAAGTGCTTACAATGTCAAAGCACGAGTAGGTGTACTAGCTTCAGACGAATTATGCGTCCGACAGCCTTGCAAACGTCTAAAAGGCTGCGGTGACACAGCATCAGGCAGCCGTGCGCTTGTTTGTCACCATCATAGTGAAGTTTATAAATAAAAAGTTTTCCTTGCGCTTCATAGCCATAAAGAGTTTGGAGTGTGACATGCGTACTTTGAAATGGCGTTAAAGGTTAATCAATCGAGATATTTTGTAACATTTTTGGTCAGGGAAATTCGAAAGAATGGTCAGGGAAAGTCAGGGAAAAGTCAGGGAAATATTTTCAGGGTTTGCAGTGGACACCCTGACATTGTACGGGACGAGTAGCGAACGTGACCAAAAATAATTATTTTAAAAACAAAGTTTAAACCGACTTCAATTCAGTACTTCGGCAAGGAGTAAATGTTCATGTACCTATGTGGTACATGAACATTTACACATTTCCTTTCCAATTTACCACATGCACTGCTTTCAGAGAGCAAGTGCGTTGATTATTTCAGAAAAAACCCAAGTCGCTATCTGTAGGCTGATAATATTTGAGGAGTACCGGCGATTCCCAATGGATCTGAAAATTACCACTTCATGAGTTGCTACTTCAACGGAATCATGTCAGAATCTTTGACGAACTTGATATCTTTGAGGAGTTCCATAAGTCATCTGTGGTCTTCAGTATCAGTTCCACTTCACCAAAATTCGATTTCCGAAGGTAAATACACGAATTATAAAAGAAAATACCAAAATCACTACATGCATGACTATAAAATTTGAGGGTTGCCCTCAAATTCCCTGGGATCCCATCAGATGATCCTGATTTGGTGACAATGGGACCACCTCGGAAGTATACTCTTTCGAATAAAAAAGAATTTCGGAAATCGGTCCACAATTGACGGAGAAATCGGCGAACATACATTAAAAAAATCGTGAGGAAACCGGTCTAATCCCAATAAGGTCTAGTTTTCCCTCTGGGTTGGAAGGTCAGATGGCAGTTGCTTTCATAAAACTAGTTCCTGTGTCAAATATTGGGATTAGGTATCAAAGCGGAGGATAACGCTAGGAGGATGATGGGTAAGACATACATGGTATATTTTATACCCGGGCTTCACTTGTGTTCTATGTAATACACAAGCTGACCGGAGTGGGCATCTAATGAAATATATGTACGTATAGTTACCTCCAGGTGATAGCACGCCGCCTCTGAAGCTGTTAGTGTACGTTTTAGTCGGCTGCGGCTTCTTTGAAGATGGTATGAAATTTCTGAAACAAACCGGAGGATTAACATGTGCTTAAACGCGTCCTTAACGGAATGCTACAGTAAGAGCGGATACATTTCGGAATTTCAATTTGGGACTTCGAAATATGTAAATCCACGCAAAAAAAATTACGTGCAGGTCCCTCACGTGGCGCAGCACGCGCGGCAGGTTGGGGAAGGGCGCCTGTCCCTTGCGCACGCGCGCGCAGTTCCGCCACACAATCTACTAGTGTAGTGTACCTGGAGCGCTCGTGGACAGGCACGGGCTTGCCGTTGCCCTTGTTGACGTGCAGGTCCCTCACGTGGCGCAGCACGCGCGGCAGGTTGGGGAAGGGCGCCTGTCCCTTGCGCACGCGCGCGCAGTTCCGCCACACAATCTACTAGTGTAGTGTACCTGGAGCGCTCGTGGACAGGCACGGGCTTGCCGTTGCCCTTGTTGACGTGCAGGTCCCTCACGTGGCGCAGCACGCGCGGCAGGTTGGGGAAGGGCGCCTGTCCCTTGCGCACGCGCGCGCAGTTCCGCCACACAATCTACTAGTGTAGTGTACCTGGAGCGCTCGTGGACAGGCACGGGCTTGCCGTTGCCCTTGTTGACGTGCAGGTCCCTCACGTGGCGCAGCACGCGCGGCAGGTTGGGGAAGGGCGCCTGTCCCTTGCGCACGCGCGCGCAGTTCCGCCACACAATCTACTAGTGTAGTGTACCTGGAGCGCTCGTGGACAGGCACGGGCTTGCCGTTGCCCTTGTTGACGTGCAGGTCCCTCACGTGGCGCAGCACGCGCGGCAGGTTGGGGAAGGGCGCCTGTCCCTTGCGCACGCGCGCGCAGTTCCGCCACACAATCTACTAGTGTAGTGTACCTGGAGCGCTCGTGGACAGGCACGGGCTTGCCGTTGCCCTTGTTGACGTGCAGGTCCCTCACGTGGCGCAGCACGCGCGGCAGGTTGGGGAAGGGCGCCTGTCCCTTGCGCACGCGCGCGCAGTTCCGCCACACAATCTACTAGTGTAGTGTACCTGGAGCGCTCGTGGACAGGCACGGGCTTGCCGTTGCCCTTGTTGACGTGCAGGTCCCTCACGTGGCGCAGCACGCGCGGCAGGTTGGGGAAGGGCGCCTGTCCCTTGCGCACGCGCGCGCAGTTCCGCCACACAATCTACTAGTGTAGTGTACCTGGAGCGCTCGTGGACAGGCACGGGCTTGCCGTTGCCCTTGTTGACGTGCAGGTCCCTCACGTGGCGCAGCACGCGCGGCAGGTTGGGGAAGGGCGCCTGTCCCTTGCGCACGCGCGCGCAGTTCCGCCACACAATCTACTAGTGTAGTGTACCTGGAGCGCTCGTGGACAGGCACGGGCTTGCCGTTGCCCTTGTTGACGTGCAGGTCCCTCACGTGGCGCAGCACGCGCGGCAGGTTGGGGAAGGGCGCCTGTCCCTTGCGCACGCGCGCGCAGTTCCGCCACACGCAGGGGAAGTCACCCGCGTGCCCGCGGTAGTGCTGCTGCACGTGGCCCGCTGCCGAAACGCATGTTGGGGGAAGGTTAGACCGGGGTATGTACAGTCAACATCAAAGACACACACACACTACACTTTTTCACCTTACTCCATTGTTATAAGGCGAAAAATGTATACACATGGACCTATAATACTCAGGACAGGTGTTGCCACACAATGAGGCACGGAAAGGCCACTATGCAGCTAAATTAAGCACCGATCTGGCTTACCAAAAACAACCTACTTAATTTGGGCGGGTTAAGGTAAGCGGAACTATGACAAGGACAACTAATTATTTCCCTTTCTGACCTACTTATTGATATTTGTTTTTTTTTTTTTTTTTTTTTTATTGAGAAACAAACAGTCTTAAAAAACACATTAGTAACTTAGCTATGGCTATGTGAGTAATGCTATAATAGACCTATAGTTTCATAAATGTTTACAAAGTTACAAGTTATATTAAAAATTGGAAAATATGTTTAATATAAGACCAAATATATATATATATATATATATATATATATATACATATATGTGTTGTAAATACACTTATGACAGTTAAGTACATTTACAACTTAGGTACACCATTATACAATGCAAAAAAAAAGAAAGAAAAAGTTAATGAAAAGGTTAAGGTAACTGCGTTTTAACATTATTAGATTAAAGAAAAAACTAATCTTTTAAATATACTATATGAGTTGCCAAACAAATCTGCGTCCATACATTTTTCATTATACAGTTTACATGCGCGCTTAATATATGAATGCTACGCGTATTTAGTTCTGCTGCTTGCAATACTAAATAAGGCCTTCTTGCGACAACTTCGTTCTTATCTACGGGGAACATGAAAATAGTACATTACTTACCTAGGGCGGTTAAACAAAGAATGTCTCAGATCGCAGGTATTTGACGCCCGAGCCGAAGGCAAGGGCGATAAATATGCGCTCTGAGGCTTTCTTTATTACCGCCCGTGGTGAGTACAACATTTTACGTCTCTATCTGGCCAGGAAGTGGGGTTTTCCGCACGCATAGCGTGCGGTAATTCCTACTTTATGGCCAGGTATGACGTAAAATACATTATGTAATAGTTTAGGGGCATCAACTAGATTATTCATAATTTTGAACAGATAAAGTAAATCGGTACAAGTGCGTCTGAGTGAAAGGGGTTGGATATGGAGTCTTGTGGATGATGAGGCGTAATCTTCATAGTTACCACCTGTTCGGAATTCCATTGTCTTAACAAACTTTTTCTGGAGTCTTTCAATTCTAACCTCGTGTACAGTAAAGCAGGGGTTCCACACTACAGAAGCAAATTCCAATCGACTTCGGACATAGCTATTATAAAGGAGTCTGTAAGTAAGAGGTATTTTAAAGGGTTTCGCAACACGAAGAATGAAACCCAGCAGTCTATACGACTTATTTAGAATATCATCAATATGAGAGTTAAATGTCAATTTAGCATCAAGTATCACACCTAGATCACGTATACTATTCTGGCGTGCCAGATTACCACCACACAAGCAGTAATTAAATAGTATGGGATCTTTCTTTCGCGTAAATGTTATTACTGCGCATTTATCGCTATTTAAAAATAAATTGTTTCTAGTACAGTAACTTTCAAAACTAAATAAATCATTTTGTAATAGAGTACAGTCTGCTTGTGTTTTAATAACTCTGAATATGTTAGTGTCGTCAGCGTATAGAAGAGCTTTTGATTCAGTAAGACACTCCGTTATGTCATTAATGTATAGGATAAATAATAAAGGGCCCAAATGGGACCCTTGTGGGACTCCTGAGGTAATATATTTGAAGCCAGAAGAGAAACCTCCGAGTACGACAGTTTGAGATCTTTTTTCTGTATAAGATTTGATCCACCGGAAAAGGTCGCCATGCACACCGAGGCTCCAAAGTTTCAGCAAAAGCGTGTCGTAGGAGATTTTGTCAAATGCCTTTGCGAAATCTGCGTAAACTGCGTCGACTTGGTGCCGATTATCCATGGCTTCACGTATGACCTCACTAAAAGACAACAGATTACTTTCTACGCTTCGACCTTTGTAGAAACCATGCTGATTTGGGTTGATGTGACGACGAACACAACACAACAAAAGCTGGTCAGTAACTATTTTTTCTAATATTTTACCGAATTGACATAATTTAGAAATAGGTCGATACTTTTCGATGTCTTGACTCACGGAACCCTTAGGGATAGGTGTAATCCAAGCTTTTTTCCAGATTAGCGGGACATGCCCCTCCTTAATAGATAATAAATATATCTTGGTGATAGGAAAAACTAATGCACTAGCTGCTAGGTATACCAATGGTTGATTCTTTAATCAAGGAATTTTCACGGAGATTTTCTCAGTTCAAAGAATTGTCGGAAATACTCAAGTTTATTATGTACCCAGATGTGACGTCATTTCATAAACTGAACTTCTCTCAGTTCGGTTGGTTGGAAATTGAAGAATTTGAAATGCAGCTGATTGATTTCCAATCTAGTTCAATATGGATTCAAAAATTTATTGAAACAAGGAAAGAGTTGGAATTAATTGAAACTGAAAGATTGACAAGTAATTTAAGTAAAAATGCTAATAACAAAATTCTGGAAACATGGAATGCGTTACCAGACACATTTGACTGTTTGAAGAAGCTAGCTCATGCTATTTTAACAATGTTTCCATCTACCTATGCCTGCGAGTCATTATTTTCAGAGATGAATAACATTAAAAACTCGGTTAGAAACCGTTTGACAGATGAATCCAGTTCAGCATGCATTTTGCTAAAAGTAACATCTTACAACCCTAACATAAATTATTTGTCATCTAACCTGCAGCAACAGAAGTCACACTAATTTTACAGTAATTTAATTTATGCGTGTAATAAAAACATTCCAAAATGTACCTTTTTTGTTTACTTTATTTAATAAAGAGTTTTGATAGTATTTATTATTATTATTTTCCAAATAATCAGAAAGTCAAAATTATTTGATGGCACGTCAATGACCCCATTAAACATTCTTTAGAAAAAATGGCACGTTGATGCATAAAGGTTCGCCTACCCTAATACACCCTGTACTGATCAGTAAATGTGCTAGTGACTAGCACATTTACTGATCAGTACAGGGTGTATTCGATCAGGCCCAGCACCCTTGTTTATATCGACAGATTTCAAATATTTGAGATCAATTTCATTCGACAAGGTAATTGAACTGACGTTGAAAACTGATTTTGTAGGCGGATCCAAGCAGTTAACATCTAGAGGTGGTAAAGAAAAGTGTTCGAAAACGGACTGGAAATGATCACCAAACATTTTGCAAATGCCTGCTCCGTCCGAGGATGAGACGCCCCTATAATACATAGTTTGTGGTATACCTCCATTGGACCTAGTAGACTTAATAAATTTCCAGAAATACTTAGGATGTGATTTTATTTTATCCTCTGAAATTCCTATATACCTATTATAGCATTTCTTTTCAATAATTTCTGCTCGTTTTCTTATTTTTTTAAAAGTTTCATAGTCTAGGGGGTCTAGGGGGTATTTGTATGCTACCATATGCTACCATCTCGCATATTTGCATGCTACCATCTCGCTTGGACGTGGTATTATTGTTACCATGTTATTATTATTTATTTATTTAAGACAGCTGGGGTCCACAATTGTGTTAATATATAGTTTTTCTACTCGTCGACTTTAATCTTTGAATTAAGATTTCGTACACGAAACTAAGATCACATACTTTTTAATCCTGGAGCTCCACGAGCTCGTCACGGAGCTCGTATGGTTTCATAAGATAACCGCCAGCAGTCATCTTATGAATCCAGGAGCTGTATAAGATAACTGTGAAGACATCAACGCGCAAAATTACTAAGCTGCTGCGCTTCATTTCAGCAGGGCGATTTTCAATAGATAACAAGTTTCTTTAATGAATTATTATTTCCGTTGACTCTATACAATAGTTATATAATTAGCTTTTTAAGTCTCGTAGGTTAACTAACCTATGCTGAGTGGCCTAATTAAGGTTCGGACAAGAATAATAGGTCTACGGTCTCCCCCGCCTGTCGTACGAGGCGACTTAAGGGGTTCAACGGGGTCGCCAGTGATTTTTGTGGCGAGGGCCACAGCACTCGGCCATGTACCCCAGAGAAGGCGGCGAAGATGCCCAGAACGAGCCCGCAGGGGCAAAGCGCGAGGAAGGCTCTAGTGCGTTCAATCTGAGATCCTAGAGCCCTCCGAATTACTTAGCGCAGTTGACGTGGAGTTTTTAGAGGGTAGAAATACCACATAACCCAGACCTCCCCCGAGAGTCAGGTTTTCTCCAAGAAAAAAAATATATAAATTACATTAGCTTAAATTAAAATACAATGGCGGGAGCAAGTTCATTGTATCAACCAAGCAAATGTTTAGTTTTCACAATAAACCTGCTCAGAGTGAGGGACTATAGCTTGTCCTGAGTATTATAGGTCCATGTTTATACATCTTTTTGACGATGACGTCGACTGTTGTACCAGTTACGGGTAGTGTTGAGTTAGAGCTCGGCCGAGCCTATAATGGGGAGTGGATGAAAATTTTTGAAGTGCCTGATTTTTTTTTTTTGGTGATAGGTATAACCTTCCTTAGCACCAGAAAAAAGTTACAGACGTTACAGCTGCGTCAATTATTTTTGAAAAATATACACAGTTTCCTAACTTACATTTTGGGTTTTGGACGGCGAATGAGACAATTTCCTTGATCCGTCTCATATTAAAAAAATGTTTTTAAATATCTGACCCTGGCAATGATAAATATAGCTGCTGAAGCTGTCAATATCATTGCCAGTGTCATTTTACCACAGATTTTAAAGACATTTTTTTATAATATGAGACATATCAAGCAAAGTGTTTTAATCGCCGTCCTAAACCCAAAACGTAAGTGAGGAAACTGTTTAAATTTTTCAAAAATAATTGACGCAGCTGAAAAGTCTGCAACTTTTTCTGGTGCTAAGGAAGGTCATTCCAGTCACCAAAAAAATAATCAGGCACTTCTAAAATTTTAATTCATTCCCGATTCTCTTGCATTCTCTTTTATTAAAGCGTGTTCTTACTACGGAAAAAGGTTAGTCTTAGCTTTAACGATTCGAGTTTTCAAGACTCTACTGAGCTTTAAGTAACAACACTAGTTGCGGCTTGGCCAGGACTTTGAGCAGCGGTCGGAACGAGCGATACGCCGGATAGGCGACGAGGGAGCGAGAGGTTGCAATCCGGACTCTCGCTCCCACGCTTGATACTTCTACTAGCTAAAGCAATGACGCGTAGTTCCAGTGTCCAAGAGGCAACCGGATGGCTCGCGGTATTATTTGAGCTCTCGAAGTGTTGGGGAACCGCCCTGTCTACTTGGGTAAAAAAAAATGTTGCGAGGCAGCCGGTTGAAACAGCATTTCATTATATAAACAGCGTACATACGTTCAGGCAACCACTGTTTCAATCGGGTGCCTCGCGACAGTTTTTTTCATACATTTTTGATATGTCCGCCCCGGTCCAAGTTGACTCAGTTCGGGTTGCAAAGGGCGGTTCCACAACACTTCGGGTGCCCGGAACCAGGGATTGTAACCGGTTTTTTGCAAAAACCTCGAAATAGCCAAATATCTCGAACTATTTTATACTTCATATGTAGGACTCAGTTGTGTTTTGAGGTAACGAGTGCGTATTATTAGATTGCCCAATTAGAAAATGAAATAATTAACAAAGAAGGAAAAAATAACGATTACGTTCCCATACAAAAAAAACCGGTTACAATACTGGAGCTACGCGTCATTGCTCTCAATACCGCTGCCCTCAACACTCGAAGCCCTTACAACCTCGCATTCATCTATTGAGGAAAAAATAAGCTAAAAAACATTCACCAAACTACGGCTTTTCTTGTACAGTCACCGGCATCAATATATGATGAATCAAAGGCCGCAAAAATATCTGACGCTCTTACGGCTCTAGGAATAAAGTTGTCATCAGATATTTTTGCGGCCTTTGTTCCATCCCATATTTATGCCGGTGACTGTACGCGGTCTAAATAAATATAGCACACATCTCACAATATATTTTTGCAAAGTAAGGATGAATATCTAACAAATATGTGTGAAGCTGATTTTCATATATATTTGACTACTAAGCTGTCAAGCATGCATGGTGTCATATTATATGAAAATACATCTCTGCCTAGCTAGCATGAACGCGTATATGTCGGACATTAAACTCGCACTTACATACATACAAGTAAGAGGAAAAAGTAGCTAGGCTGGATATTCACCCTAATAACGGTAAATTTGGGTAGATAATACAATAATAAAAAAATCATATTAGACTAAAATAATGTTAGTGACAGTGAAATGATACGTACGTTCTAACTTAGCCTTCTTCGTCTCAACGAATGTTCCGATCACTGTGGCGGCATTGAAAATACGGGATTGGATTAGTAAATTAGTAGGTTAGAGCCCGATTCCACTAAACTAGAATAAGGGCTTAAACCGAGATGACTGTTAATTTCGCCAGACAAGTTTTTCCGACATTAGTCCGCACGAATTCTCGTTTATTCTTAGATCAAGACCTTATTCTAATTTCGTCGAATGGGCTTCAATAACTCTATGGTTTTGCGGTGATTTATTATCGATGTTAAGGCACAATAGTACCTATACTAAATATATGGCAAAGCTTTTGATATTATTCTAAAAGTTGCCATTTCACATTAGGTAATGTGAGATGGAAAATTGTAGAATTATTTCTGCGCACTGCCCATATTGGCTTTACATTGCTACTGGCACTGGCTGGCTGTTGGATTTAACCTTTCCATACCCAGTGGCTGCCAAGGCCATATAAAAATAACACCAAATTTTGACATAAATAAGTCTTTAGACGAAGTAGAGAAAGACCTGCGCTCCCTACACGCAGAAAACTGGGACAAAATCCCACAGAATAGGGAGCGCTGTCGCCGACTCGTATCGGAGGCAAAGTACTCCAGGCAAAATACGGCTTTGTAAAACATTAATTTATAATAGCGCTTTTATTGTTTATTTCATTATAAAACGTTAATCTAAGTAAGATGCTTTATTCAAGAATCAAACAAACGTTCCACCTGGAAGTAATTATATAGATTTAAATGAGGCATGCGTTGTCTTTTTTGTATGATTTATCTTGAATATTAAAGAGCAAATGGAAATTAACCAAAATAAAGATAAAAACATTTATTAATATTTTTTCTGACTTTTCGGTGGCTATGGACCGTATCGGAAAGAAAGTAGACAACTTCAAAATGATATTTTTATTCTGTGTGAAAACTGATAATGAAACAAAAAGAAACTGAAAAATAAGGTCTTTATAAAGAACGGTTTTGAATGAATTCGTCATATTTTATATATTTTGCCTGCAACCTAACTTTCTTTTTGATGTGTCTCATTCAATTCTGGACGATCACTTTTGACACATTTGATGATGCCCTGTTCCACTTTTTTTTAAGTTTTCAACTGAGGTGGCAGCTTTGACGTTTTTTTAGAGGTGGCGTTTCATGATAGACCAATATCGCTCAATTGGGTGAACTTCTAGGCAATTGGGAGGAATCATCTCCTTATCCACTACTTCTAACTTATCGGCTTTATACTATTCCTTCGTTGTTTTAGAGTAATGACAAGAAGCCAAGTATGGCCAAAATAAAGTGCTAGTCCTGGGGATCTACCATCACCTTTAATTCCAGCCAGCCAATTCTCGAGCAATTCAGTAACCGTCGCGAAACTGGTTGGAATATAAACCTACTCCCACCTAGGAATTGCCATTGATAATTGCCTAGGAAATCGGCGTGGCTGACTTTCACTGGGCGGCTATATTTTATTCACTTCACTTCACTCTATTGGTTATGGCTACCAGCACAATTCAAACGTCTGTGGTAGTGGCGTTCTGAAAGTTATCGTGGATTTTATGTAATTTACCGGTTTTTGCGATTGCGAAAACAAGTTGAGAATTAAATGCATATGTATATGTATATAGTTGTTATCGAATCTTGAATACACTAAAACATATGATATTACTAGTATTATTAGTTTTGTCACAGTTTTCTATGCATTTTGTGGTATTTTGATAAGAGGTTTGAACGCTCCTCGCCCACGTAAAATTTAAATTTGACAAAGGCCAAACTTTTCATTTTAACGTGTTAATTTTTTTGTACTCCGTTACCGTCAAAGGCCCGCGAGACTGCGATTTTTGTCGATCATAAATCATAATTATTTAACTTAAAACTATCATCGTTCCTGCCGTGTGTTTGTGTTCAAAGAAGAAGAAGTTCGAAGATATATATTTTATCGAAACGATGCCGCCATCCTCGTAAGTATTCATTCTCGTCTTATACATTAATCTGTGTATATTGACAATTACTTAATATGATAGATAGTTATTATAATAATATTGTTGCTTACGAAACATATTCATGTCTTAAAAACAAGACTGTGCGGCCTGCGCAAAACACCACGTGAGCTGTGTGTCGCCGCGACCTATCTCGCACGTCTCGTGCTTCTAATATAAACTTATAGTAACATAGCTTATAGTATAGACTTAAAGTTTTTAGTAACAATATATAATGTTTAGGAGTGCTGAGATAAACTAAAAACTGTGCAAAACTTTAATCATTGGACACATAAACACAGCACACGTAGACTTACTTGTCGCCAGAACTGTGGCAATCATTTAAAAACGTGTTATTATTTTTTAGGAGACGCAGGGTCACTTATGGCCAACTTGAGCTCTTGGCAGAGATATTGACGGCCAACACAGATGTTGCGTTGGGATTCAACAAGGCGGCGCAGGCGCGAGCGCGGGCAAGAAAAGTCTGGGAGCGCGCAGCAACATCCCTGAATTCAGTTGGCGACGGGTCCCAAAAAACATGGAAGGAGTGGTCAATGGTGAGTTTTTATAGCGAACTAGAGTTATAGTTATACATAGAGTCCAAAAGTACTAAACATTCAATTTCCTTGACCCTACAAAGGCTATATTTCATCTCGCGGGTTTGGCTGCGTTTTTTGCGTATTGTAAAACTTAAAATACTGTATGATATAATATACTAAGTAAGCAGTTTGTCACGAAATGGTCTCACCTCAGCATAATGCTAGCCCATGAGCCAGCGGTGGTCTTCCGGTGAGACCATTTGTGGGGCCACGTTCCCTGCTGTCCGAGCTAAGCTTGGAAAGCCCTTTTTTATCATTCAACTGAAATTTGAGGGTCCGTAACGTCGTTAGATATAATGTGTTTTTTTGCTATTCATATATATATATAACAATGACTGCCCAGAAGTTGACTGAGCCCCGCTTTCTTTTCTGGGACTCAGTCTCCCACCCTCCGCCCGGGCTCCTGCCAGAAACTTTGTTTCACATTCAACTCAGGAGCTTCTGGCTCTGCGGGCTTTTATATACATTTTAGAGATAGGACAGACATGCCCACGTGGAAGTGGGGTGTGCTGATTCGGGTTTTGTTAACTTTAATCATTTATTTATATCTAAAGTTATTTATGATAAAACCAACTTGTACCTTCGGAAATTTATAGCATTGACAAATTATGTTGAGTAAGTCATTATGATAAACATTTTTATAGCAACATAAATTTGACAATAAAAATTATCTTATCTTATAGACCGCCAATTTGACTCCTCGCCCCTATTAGCCATTCAAATTCAAATTCAAAATCTTTATTGTCGGTTATATGTTAGTAATACAGATGTTACATGATTTATAGTGCATTATAACCTGCCTACAAGGCGTACAATGTCCTTAAAATTAAAAGTAGGTACATCTATATTTTTTTTAATCATGTTAATAATCCAAATTACAACAAATAAGAATAGCATAAAAATCATTATTATTATCACAATTTATCATCGAAAAATTCTTTTAGGTCGTAATAACATTTTTTGATGAGGAGTTTGCGTAAACGTTGCTTAAATACAGGCATTCGCAGTTCTTTTAAATTATTTGGCAAGTGGTTAAATAATCTCAGTCCCATCATAAAAAATGAGTTTTGATAGAAGCTAGTCTTAGGTAGACAGTTCGGCAAGATTGTTATCGAATTTTTTGTTTGCCTTGGGAATTGACATTCGTGGATTTTAAATGAATCCATATTGTAAATATATATAGAAGTAAGGGTCAATGTCTACATGATTCCCTTTGATTCAAGAAACACATAGCCCTAATACATTTTTTCTGTGTTCGGAATAAAGGTAGCATGTGTGTACCGAGAGCATTTCCCCAAAGTATAATCGCATATCTTAAATTTGAAGCTACATATGCATGATATGCATTCAGTGCAGTTGCTTGTGATACAGTCATGGTTAAGTTTTTTAAAACATATACGTTCCGTACTCAAAGAGTAAAATGGAACCCTATTACTAAGACTTCGCTGTCCGTCCGTCCGTCTGTCTGTCACCCGGCTGTATCTCAAGAACCATGATAGCTAGAGAGTTGAAATTTTCACAAATTATGTATTTCAGTTGCCGCTATAATAACAAATACTAAAAACAAAATAAAATATTTTTTAAGGGGGGCTCCCATACAACAAACGTGATTTTTTTGCCGTTTTTATAGATAATATACGGAACCCTTCGTGTGCGAGTCCAACTCGCACTTGGCCGGTTTTTTCATTACATTAAGGAATTGATCTATTTATTAGGTGACAGATCTTATATTCAGGCTATAGAAAAAAGTGATCAAACTATAATTTAAGATACATAAATATTAACATTAATCTGATGATTTATACTCAGATACATTTTTGATTACTACATACTATAATTAGGGTATTGCAGATTAGTGACACATCTAAACTTAGGTGACAGAAAATATAGTTTCCTTGTATTATATACGGCACGCCTGATAGTTATGTAGTCGTTACCCATTGACTCTATAAATCTAGGCATGTTGCAGATAATTAGATTTTTCATGTAATTTTAATTATGAGTTAATGTGTTACAGTACTGGGTAGATTTCAAGGCCAAATTGAAGAAAAAGGCAGGAGCGGTTCGTGCGGATGCGGGCCGTACAGGAGGCGGTCCCTCCAGTGCCCCTGAACTCAGTAATGTGGAGCTGATGTTCCTCCGGATTCTGGGACCAAATTATGGTCTGGGATTGCCAGGCGTTCGTGTGGAGCCGTTCCCAGACGCGGTAAGCATTAATCCGTTACTAGTTTAATATAATATGATATTATTATAGGACAATTTTTACACAAATCGAACTAGCTCCATTAGTAAGCTCAATAAGGCTTTTGTTATGGATACTAGACGACGATATATTTAATGGATATATATACTTAAATACATAGAAAACATCCAAGACTCAGAAACAAATATTCGTGCTCTTCACACAAATATTTGTCCTTACCAGGATTCAAACCCAGGACCTTCAGCTTCGTAGGCAGGGTCACTACCCACTAGGCTAACCGGTCGTTAAAAGTTTACAACCAAATTAAGCAGTAATACCGAAGAAGAAAACCGGGGAAGGGCATAAAATACTTTTTATCATGGAAATCATCCCCTAAGGGGGTGAAAGTTAGTATGGAGCTACTATATATACGAAATCCACGCGGACGGATTCGCGGGCAGAAGCTAGTATATATTATAATATAATAATATTATAAATGCGAAAGTGTGTCTGTCTGTCTGTTACCTCTTCACGCTTACACCCAAATGTCACATTTAATATGGACTGTGGAAACAGCAAAAGCGAAAGGTAAATATACTAATGTAACACGAAAGCGAAAGGTAAATATATACACTAACATAATATACACTACATATAACACACTAGAGAATTAAGCATTATAAATGAATTAACCATAATTAAGATATTGGACTTGCAGCAAAAACAGTTAGAAAGACAGTGGTACAAAAGATTTGATGTCCGTCTGTCTTTACCGTTTACTCCGATTTTGATAATTCTATAATATTTATCAGCAGGTTGGTATCCTAAGGTATCTTATAGCAATTTCGATAGTTTCTAATAGTATATCAGTATTTTCTCTACAAATCAACAGACTTTCTGAAGTGCAACTGATGATAAATCAAATGACCAATGAAACCATATCCCCAATTACGTAGGTACTTCTCAGTTTCCGATAAGATATCATAACGATGAATCAGAATACATTTTCTTTCAAAAAGCATTTTATGTGTTGAAGATATGAAATTATGTGTCAATCAAGCGGACTCTCGCGACCTTTACCAGGTCAGTACCCACGCTGCGCCTTGCGGTACGTGGTCGCCAGTCAAGAACCTTTCCGCCCCAACGGCCATGGGTTTTACGTGCAATGTGCCCCCACAGTGGCAGAAAGAAGAACAGAATGGCGATTACTCCACCGACAAGAGCCTGGCTCTTAAATTTATGATGATGATGTGCCCCCACCCAGTGCCATTTAAGTTTTAAGATTCGGAAGGGTATATCGGTTACCTTGGTTCTGCTGCGGATAGCCTCATTTCTGATGCGATCACGCAGAGAAACTCCCAGCATAGCTCTCTACATTGCTCTTGGATGCGGGTGGCGCAGAACCGGTCGTTGTGGTACTCTTTGGGGGAGACATATGTCCAGCAGTGGACGTCTTTTGGCTGATATGATGTTGTGGTGATCAATCTGGATCCCTTTTACTCGAGAACGACAAATATATTCGTGTTATGTATGTATGTTGGATTCATAACATATTACTAAGGAATACTTTACCCAATTGAACTTACAATTTTATTGAACGACAGTTTGTGTTTGATGATAACATTAGATAAAATATGTTTGTTTAACTAATTTCAGGTTATTGATGTAAAAATGGATCCAGCCATTTTCTGCAGCCTACGAACAAACATTGATGATCGGATCAGATTGATAATGAAAACAGGTCAAATGGTACGTACCCGTTTTAATTGCTCTCGCCGCCGGTCACGCAAGCTGTCCAAGTTAAACTTATTTTAGGGTTCTGTAGTCAACAAGGAACCCTTATAGTTTCGCCATGTCCGTTTGTCCGTCCACCCGTCTGCGGCTTAGCGCTAGTCTCTCACTACTAGAAAGCTGTAACTACAACATACATATAACGAAGACCTGCAAAAAAGTATCTAAAACGCTGGGATTCATAATAAGGATTGCTTCCCAAATTTTCAACCTCCAAAGTCGCAATTATACTATACAATGCATATATTGGCAGTAGGCTTGAATTCGGTGCAGTGGTGTGGGACCCGCATGACATTAAATAAATGACCGGGCTTTACACGCACCCGCTTGAGACGCATGGTAAGCAGACACGGTTGGGGGGTCGGGCTGCTCCAAATACGACCGAGATGACATTCCGCTGTGCAGGTAGGTTACAACGGAATGTATTCTTGCTCTGAAGTTTAAGGGAGTTCGTATGTATGGGGTAATCTCCGGAATTTCTGATCCGATTGCTCGGAATCCTACCTGCTTATCTAAACTATTGACCAGGGGCGGCTTTACGTATGGCGCAGCGGTCCTAGAGGGTGCTAGGGTAATGATTGCACTAACTGATGGCCCAGCCTGCGAAGCCGACGGTCCTGGGTTCGAATCCCGGTAAGGTCAAATATTCGTGCGATAAGCATGAATAATTAATTGTTTTTGAGTCTTGGATGTTTTCTATGTATTAAAGTATAAGTACATCTCTTAAATATCATCATCATCATAATGATGTCGCTGTCCGTCTGTCCGTCTGTCTGTCTGTCTGTCTGTCTGTCTGTCTGTCTGTCTGTATGCCTGTATGTCAGTCTGTCTGTCTGTCTGTCACCAGGCTGTATCTCATGAACCATGACAGAAAACAGTTGAAATTTTAACAGGTGATGTATTTCTGTTGCCGCTATAACAACAAATACTAAAAAACAGAATTAAATAAATATTTATAGATAATGGTACGGAACCCTTCGTGCGCGAGTCCGTTTTTCACGATCGCAAATCATAATGTTCGTCATTCTTCATGAAGCGATTTTTCACTTACAAAGCGTATTATAATGCTCGCGATTATTTTATTCGTATATTTTACCAGTAGAATATTTTATCAGTCGCAGATATAGGTACCCCCTTCGACCACCGACGAAACCAACGCTACGTACAGATGTAGTGAATAATCATTACAAAATATCGTAGGTAACTCGTTTCCTAGGAAAAAATAACTTTGTACATTACTAGTTTACCAAGAAAAATATTCTTCTGGTAAAATATACGAAAAAAAATCGCGAACATTTTAAAACGCTTCATGAAAAATCGCTACATGAAGAAAGACGAACATTATAATTTGGGATCTTGAAAAAAGGCAATGTAAATAATCTAACACATCGTATATTAGAAGTATAGATGCCCAACCCATCAAATATTATCGGCCTACATACAGCGTTTTGGATATCATCCAGTACTAACCTCCCCAATACTCCCGGAAAGCCGTTTACGTGTTGAAGCTGCTGTTCGCTCGTATAGCAGAAGCATTTTATCGTCAGAATATAATGCCTAGATTAGTGATATTCTGGGGACTATATAATATATACCCGCTCATCCAAACGGAGTCCTAGAGAGTAGTCTTGTCACTCCGGCAGTGTGTGTGACAAGTAAATACCTCCAGAGTGTCCGGCCTAGTTGAATGATAATTTGAAATTATAATATGAAGTGTAAGTGTACCTCTGGGAAAAGAGACTCGGGTGATTTGCAACTGGAGTCCTTTTTCATGAAAACGACATAGTTATTTGTGCCTCAAGGGAGCAAAATGATTTATTTACGGCGAGGGCGGTACATTGAATCCAGAGTGAAGCGAAGGATTTTAATTCTAAGTTAGAGTCCTGAGCGTAACGAAGGATTCAAGCGTTAACACCCATGACGAAAATAATTTTGCTCCTGAGTGACACGTACAACTTTTCACTCCGGCTATGAGGAAGAATATATATACCATCATCATCATCATCATCATCATATCAGCCGAAAGACGTCCACTGCTGGACATAGGCCTCCCCCAAAGAGTTCCAAAGTGACCGGTCCTGCGCCACCCGCATCCAGCGGACTCCCGCGACCTTTATCAGATCATCAGTCCACCTTGTGGGAGGCCTACCAACGCCGCTCCTTCCGGTACGTGGTCGCCACTCGAGAACCTTTCCGCCCCAACGACCTGACGAACTGATGTTCTACTTGCAATGTGCCCCGCCCACTGCCACTTAAGTTTAGCGATTATATATATACAGAGTGTTTTTTTTAAATGGGACAGTATGGGGAAATCCGAATCTAAAGGAGATAGAGGAAAAGTGTCCAAGGAGACATTAGGTGTTTTTTTATGTTAACAAATTTGGCTCATTAACATTTTGGGTCAAGCGTGAGTTGTTCTTAAAAAATTATAAAGTTGGTAATTTTTTTTTGACGCGGGTCGGCTCTGTTTCATGTAAGGATTATTTCATTGTATGGAAAGAAAAAAATCTGAACAGCAGAAGTTGGTCAAATTTAATGAAAACTAATCTTCATACAATTGCAGTATTCGCCTTTTATTATTGTTACAAGTGCCTAGGCGTGTAAAAAATATTTAAAATTATTCCATTTTTAAATTTCGATAATCGATAAGAGCTCCAGATGATTCAAGAGAAGAACATTTTTTTTAATCTTCGTAAACATCATGGCACGCGATAGTCTTGAAATTATAAAAAAAGAATTCAAATTTGATTTTGATTTTTTTCTTATGGTTACCTTAA
The DNA here is from genome assembly GCA_963854355.1 of Epinotia brunnichana. Lineage (NCBI taxonomy): Eukaryota > Metazoa > Arthropoda > Insecta > Lepidoptera > Tortricidae > Epinotia > Epinotia brunnichana. Next base: position 10,849,964 of record OY977957.1, read on the forward strand.
GGGTCGAATTTATGAATCCCGATACAACTCCGTACAAGAATTAAAAGATGCTGTTTACAACACTTTAAACACAATTCACCATAAGTCTCTGTTAAATGCAACTAGAAGTGTCTTGAAGCGTGCTCGTACCTTCATAAGACAAGACGGCGGCCACATCGAACATTTACTCAAGTAATAAACCAACTGTATGAAGATTAGTTTTCATTTAATTTGACCAACTTCTGCTGTTCAGATTGTTTTCTTTCCATACAATGAAATAATCCTTACATGAAACAGAGCCGACCCGCGTCAAAAAAAGAATTGACCAACTTTATAATTTTTTAAGAACAACTCACGCTTGACCAAAAATTTTAATGAGCCAAATTTGTTTACATAAAAAAACACCTAATGTCTCCTTGGACACTTTTCCTCTATCTCCTTTAGATTCGGATTTCCCCATAATGTCCCATTTAAAAAAAACACTCTGTATATGAAAAAAAAATTATGAAGATAATTTAAAAAAAAATCGTTTTTAATCGATTACGATGAAATTACAATCGATTATTTTATTAAGATCTGTGTTCAATTGGCACATTGCGTAAATGCTACATTACATGCCAATGAATAAATTAAATAAAAAAGGAGCTTGAACAGAAAAGTAGCAGTTTGATCCCTCTCGTCGTGGAGCAAAACTTACTTTTTCCGAATGAAAGGTGTGAAATAGTAGATTGTACAACAAGTGCATAAAACCAGCCATTTACCCGTGACGTTTATCCAGGCGAGCCACCGGCGAGGGTGGATAGTTAAGTCGAGGGATAAAATGGCTCATTTATGCCCGAGTTATACACACTGCTTTTCACTTCGATTGCGAGAAAATAACAAGTATTTGCAAAATTTAATAAAATAATAGTTCATCCCACCACTTTACTTTTTAAGTTTTTATGTAATTTAATAGTTCGATACGTTTTAAAATAATAATTGGCTTCTATTTCATCTGGTTTTATTAATTTAGTAATAAAAAACACGGATGTGAAATTTATTAATGCTGATCAAATAAAATAACAAGTATAAACTTGTAATAATCTACGAAGTTTTATTGTGCGTGTGGCTGTTATTATCTTAGTCTTTAAAAAAATTTTACTTTGTGCACTAGAGCATAAAAGTGACATTTTGTGCAGCATACATCCAGCACAAAGGCAAAATAGTAAATTGTACAACAAATGCATAAAATGAGCCATTTTTACCTGAGACGTTTATATACGCCCGAGTTACCGTCGAGGGTGGATAGTTTAGCGGAGGGGTAAAATGGCTAATTTATGTCCGAGTTATACACACTGATTTTCACTTCGATTGCGAGAAAATAACAAGTATTTGAACAAAATAAAGCTAATTCCCGACACCGTAACTTTTTAAAGTTTTTATGTTGAATTTTTGACATGTGATATTAGACTTGGGTACTTCATACGGCAAAATTAATTTAATGTTTCGATACGTTTGTAAATAATTACAAGACTTAAATAATTACAACTTGCACTGTTCGTATGTATGTAAATATTTAAGTATGTAAGTTGTCCCTCAAAATTTGCAATCCATTTTTCAGTCACTTCCCGTTATCGGATTGAGCTGAAATTTTGCATGCATATGTATATCACATGACAATGCAATATTAGGATGACTTGGAGCTGATCTGATGCTGGAGCTGGAAGGTGGCCATAGGAACACCGCAATAAAACGACACTTATATTTAGTTGACTTCTATTTTATATCGGCAAGAAAACGAAATAAAATAACGAGATTATTCTACGAAGTTTTAATGTGCGCGAGGCTGTTAGGCCCGCATATCTTAGTATTTAAAAATAAAATGCTTTGTGCACTAGAGCATAAAAGTGGAATTTTGCGCAGCTTACATCCAGCAGAATAGCAAATTAAAGCATGAGAAGTGAAAAATATATTTGTGTTACGAGTATGTATTATATATAATACATACTCGTACATACATATATGTATTCATAACATATGTATTACTTAGGAATACGTTACCTAATTGAACTTACTTTACGACGGTTTTTGTTATAGAAATAGAAAAACTTTATTGTTTAACCGTACGTGTTTGACGATAACATTAGATAAAATATATGTTTGTATAACTAATTTCAGGTTATTGATGTAACGATGGATCCAGCTATTTTCTGCAGTTTACGAACAAATATTGATGATCGGACTGGATTGATAATGAAAACAGGTCAAATGGTACGTACCCGTTTTAATAGCTCTCGAGTATACATATTAGGAGTACCTATCATATTGTTCGTTTTGTAAGGTATTGCTGCTAGGAAGGAACTTACTTTCGTTGACAGTACCATCAATTAAGCGTTGTTAAGCCTACATACATATGGCTGGCCCGCCTGTCGACGTACTGTCACCGAACGAGTTAAGATGGAGCAGTTCACTATTACATTAGCTAGAGTATGGAACGTAGAAAGAGTAATGGGAAGGTGGTCGCCATACCATTGTTACGTACTGTAAGGGTAATGTATTCACGTACAACCGTAGAACCCTATCGCAATAAGGTGACATATAACTTAGTGACGGCGGCCTGTCACTTGCGACAGGATTCTACGGTGGTACGTAAATATACATTTCCCTTACTGTACATATGTTATGCAATCGTGGCAGGTAGAGACAACATTTAGAGGCCCTTTTAACAATAAAATTAAAGGAAAAGCAACAGATGCTGTCCCCTACCCGTACATTCGCCATCACATACATCGGAGCAAACAAGCAGCTCACAAACATCGGAACACACCTCTATTTTCAAGGCATTAGGGTGCATGTGCCGATATTTTTGAACACATATAGTGTACTTATGTATCTGATGGCGACTGTACCTACCTGTGTTATCAGACGCGATTGAAGGCGATTAAAAATAGCCTTTGAGGCCTACTTGAAGAATAAATATTGTATGCAGTTTTCTTCTTGATGGTTTTCGTCCCCAAAAGCTTATGGTACCTAAATATCTAAAGCCATGATTCCAAATTTCTAATTGGTACGAGTCAAGATTCATCGTCATCATCATATCAGCCGATAGGCATCCTCTGCTCAACATAGGCCACCCCCAGGAGTGCCACAACACAATGAGCAGTCCTGTGCCACCCGCATCCAGCGGACTCCCGCGATCTTTACCAGATTACGATTAGGTTTCATCATATCAGCCGAAAGACGTCCATTGCTGGACATAGGCCAACCCCAGAGAGTGCCACAATGAGCGGTCCTGCTCCACCCGCACCCACACAGGTGTATATATATATGTATAGTGAGGCTGGAAGTCATAAAGTCAGGTCAGGTTTGGAGGGTTTAATTTGTTCACATTCAATTTAAATAAGTACTTTACCAATTACTACTACTTAACTTGCCAGTATTTCAGGCAAGTAATCGCATGCAAAAGAAATCTCCATTTTGGTGATAGAAAATCCGAATTCATTTTAACAGACCTAATATTCACAAGAGCGTTCCTAAACCTTTATTGATTTGAAGATTTGTTATGTTATATTAGATTGACAGGTTGGAGCTCGCCCCTCACTCAACACATTACCCACCAATAAGAACATTACATACCCTCCAACAGTGATTTTAAATTGTGGCTGAATGCCGAAGGCCCGTTTGTCTTACGCGCCTCACATCATAGACTTATAGATAAATATTAATTAAGTTTAATAAAAAGTTTATTTGGTTTTCCCGCCAAATGTGATAGAACGAAAACATTGTGTGTGTGACAGGAACAGTATGAATGTTTCATCACTCATCACATAGTTATGCTCAATAGAAGAGTTTCTATGGCCACCCATCTCCATCATTAAATCATAAAGCTGGTAAAATTAGTGATCCGTCTACACTTTTTTTTTACTTGTTTTACAATAGTTTGTATTGTTTCAGATAATGCCGCAATCTGAAGAAAGTAATAAAGCAAGCCAGGATTCTTCACATTTACGCTGCTGCCGCTGTGTGTTATAATACTCGTACTATATGCGTCATATAATAGCGACACCTAGTTGTCGCCTTAATTTATTTAAGTAGACACGGCATGAGCCCTAACGCCAATTTCAATACCACAGTTTTCAAATGTGCTTATACTCGTAATGTATATATACTATGAAGGTTCAAAGAGGTTCTAAGTTTGTATCTATACAAACTTAGAACCTCTTACAAACTTAGAATGTCTTGCTCTCTCAGCAAGACATTTTGAAGGTAAGAGATTTGTAACTTCGGTTTAAGACTGTTATACTAAAAGACTACAAAACTAATTAATTTTTTTTAACCGACTTAAAAAATGGAAGAGGTTATATGTGCCATTGTATGTTTTTTTTTATGTAGTTTCGCCGATTTCTCCGTCAATTGTGAACCAATTTCCAAAATTCTTTTTTTATTCGAAAAAGTATACTACTAAATGTCACCAAATCAGGATCTGATGATAGGATCCCAGGAAAATTGAGGGCAACCCTCATATTTTATAGGCACGCATGTAGTGATTTCGGTATTTTCTATTATAATTCGTATATTTACCTTCGGAAATTGCGATTTTGGTGAAGTCGAACTGATGATGAAGACCACAGATGACTTATGGAACTCCTCAAAGATGTAAAGTACGTCAAAGATTCTGATTTAAATCATTACTCGCAGAGTACTACCCTGAGAACTTTGCGGTTTCGCTCTATGAAAACTCAACAATATATCGATATCAGCCATATTTTTACACCATAAAATAGGTTGGGTAATTTAACTAAATATGCATTAATAATCCACCTAAATTTAATACCGATACGGTAAAAAATAATAAAAAGTAATCTTTATAAATTCCGTAAAAATCAGGCGAAAATGGTATAAACTTTCTTTACTTTATAATTGACTGCGTCTATATAAGGTGAGTGCACCAGTAAATAAATAAATAAATAAATAAATATTATGGGACAATCTTACACAAATCAACCTAGGCCCACGGTAAGCTCAGTAAGGCTTGTGTTGTGGGTACTAGGCGATGATATATATAATAGATAAATACATATAGATACTTATATACATACATAACATCCATAACTCAAGAACAAATATTCGTGATAAACTCAGAAATAAATGCCCTGACCGGGATTCGAACCCGGGACCTCCAGCTTCGTAGGCAGAGTCACTACCCACTGGGCTACGAAGGCCGTTAGACCAGTGAATGAACGGATCCAGTGAATGAACGAAAACCTGCTTATTTGCTTAAATTAAGAGTTCTGTATATTTCTAGCATACCGGGTATTTTTTTCTCGATTAGAAGCATTCACTGTAAGGGTTTTGTAACATTTATATTAACTCATTCGCAACAGTTACTAAATGAGCGACGCTTAAAGTTGATGGGCTATGTGCGTGGATTTTTTGTATGAGCCGGTAATAAGGGGACAAGATTGTCACCTTTTATTTGATGTGCCATTGTACTTGTTTTATAAACTTGAAACTTATGGTGTGTGGTTTTTGGAAATCATAATAGCGAAATTGTGTTATTCAAACATTTTTGTTAAAATTTATGTAGGTATTAGATGTGACAATAAAACCTAGAACTCTGGAGTTCTGTGCTCTACATGAATAGAGCTATCAACGAAGATCAAAGACAAGCCTAGAACTCCTCATAAACTATCAGCAGATCACGTGTGAACATTGTGAAGTTAGCATATCATCTGCTTGAAATCGTTGCATATGAAAAATATTTACGGTCTTTATAATAAAGTGCTAGGGCTATAATCTGCACACCTAAATGTAGTAAATATAGGTAAATCTTTTTAATTGCTTAGCAAACAAGCCAGAATCCTTTGTTATATATTTGTCATCGTATAGCACTATAATGTCAAAAATTGCATTTTTGTTAAATTTTCTTTATGCATTAGGTGTAACAATAGAGCCTAGAACTCCAGAGTTCTAGACTCTTTGTGACTAAATCTATCATAATAGGCCAAAAACAAGCCTAGAACTTCTCATAAACTATCAGCAGATCACGTGTGAACTTAGCATTTGAAAAATGTTTGTACAGCAGTAGCGTGTCAAAATTTGCATTTTTGTTAAAATTTCTGTAGGCATAAGATGTGACACTAAAACCTAGAACTCCAAAGTTCTGTGCTCTACATGACTAGAGCTATCAATAAAGACCAAACACAAGCCTAGAACTCCTAATATACTATCAGCAGATCACGTTTGAACACTGTGAAGTTAGTATATCATCTGCTTGAATTCTTTGCATATGAAAAATATTTTCTTTCTTTAAATCTAAGGGATACAGCTTAAGTTTGAACATTTTTCTACTCCTAGCAGGTAAATCTGTTTTATTGCCATGCAAACAATCCCGAATGATTTGATTTTTTTTGTCATCGTATAGCACATAACGTTTAAATTTGCATTTTCGTTAACATTTCTGTAGGCATTCGATGTGTTACTAGAACCAAGAACTTTACAGTTCTGTGCTCTACATTACTAGAGCCATCGTTTTAGGCTAAAAACAAGCCTAGAACTTCTCATAAACTATCAGCAGATCACGTGTGAAGTTAGCATTTGAAAAATGTTTGTACGGCAGTAGCATGTAAAAATTTGCATTTTTATTAAAATTTCTGTAGGCATTTGATGTGACACTTAAACCTAGAACTCCAAAGTTCTGTGCTCTACATGACTAGAGCTATCAACGAAGATCAAAGACACGCCTAGAACTCCTCATAAACTATCAGCAGATCACGTTTGAACACTGTGAAGTTAGCATATCATCTGCTTGAATTCTTTGCATATGAAAAATATTTTCTTTCTTTAAATCTAGACAATAAAACCTAGAACTCTGGAGTTCTGTGCTCTACATGACTAGAGCTATCAACGAAGATCAAAGACAAGCCTAGAACTCCTCATAAACTATCAGCAGATCACGTGTGAACATTGTGAAGTTAGCATATCATCTGCTTGAAATCGTTGCATATGAAAAATATTTACGGTTTTTATAATAAAGTGCTAGGGCTATAATCTGAACACCTATATATGGGTTGTTTTCAAAAAAAGTGTACCCTAGTTAAGGTAAAATTAAGAAACATTAACTTTGTCAGGTGAGTCACGAAAATTAGCTGTATAAATGTATGGCAAATTTTCGTGACTCACCTGTAAAAGTTAACGTTTCTTAATTTTACCTTAACTAGGGTACACTTTTTTTGAAAACAACCCATATGTATTAAATATAGGTAAATCTTTTTAATTGCTTGCCAAACAAGCCAGAATCCTTTGTTATATATTTGTCATCGTATAGCACTATAATGTCAAAAATTGCATTTTTGTTAAATTTTCTTTAGGCCTTAGGTGTAAGACTAGAGCTTAGAACTCCAGAGTTCTAGGCTCTTTGTGACTAGATCTATCATTTAAGGCCAAAAACAAGCCTAGAACTCCTCATAAACTATCAGCATATCACGTGTGAACTTAGCATATCATTGAATAAAACTAAAGATTTTTTTAATTTTTTATGCTAGAACTATGTGTGAAAAGTATCAGGAACTGTAGAGTACTCTATGAAAAGGCAGAATATTAATTTTGAGTCCATTTGGAGGAAAATGATATGCTACGTGAAGTTAGCATATCAATTGTTTGAATTACATAGGATTATTTTTTTCGGTAAAAACCCCAGAACTATTGCTAAAATGTATCAGGAACTATAGAACTATGGTGCATGCGAATAGAACTTCAATAATTTCGTGATCTGCTAAAACTTGCTATGCTAACTTCACAGACATCTTGGAAAGGCCAACTTTCGTACAAATTCGGCCGACGCAACCACACCACTTTGTTGGCGCGCGCGTGTCGTAACAAAGACAGACAGGCAACTACGGAACCCTACCCTGCGCGTGGCCTGACACGCACTTGGCCGGTTTTCATGTGTATAATTAGTATGGATTTCATCAACGAACTATTACGGGCCGTGTCCTTATCGTATCTAGACACGAGGCGGCGTGTCAAGCCAAGTTCAAGCAAAGGAACTGGCTAGCCAGCGCCATGTGTAATATTACACGAACCACTTGGTGCCACTTTTGACCCTTCTATAACTCAAAACCTCTTTAACGTAAACACATAAAACTACGTGTGTTTGATTATATCCATAAGGATATCTAGAAGCCCAAATTTCATGAAGCTAGCTCAAACGATTATCTATCTATACATATAATAAAGCTGAAGAGGGTCGAAAATCTGTACATGGAAGATATTCAAAAAAAAATTGGCTAGGGATACTTAGAATCGATAACAGAACACGTTCCAACAGTTTTTAGAATTTTTGTCTGTTTGTCTGTTTATCTGTTTGTCTGTTTATGTGACCGCGCATCACGTAAAAACGGCTGAACCGATTAAGATGAAATTTGGTATATAGATAGTTTGAGTCCTAGGGAAGGACTTAGGGTAGTTATTGTCCTGGAAATCAACCCCTAATGGGATGAAATGGGGGGTGGAAATTTGTATGGAGCTACTTAAACTGCTGCACCGATTTGGATGAAATTTGGTATGTGATTAGTTTAAGTACCGGAGAAGGTTAAAGGATAGGTTTCATCCCGAAAATCTTCTCTTTAGGGGGTAAAACGGGGGGGTGAAAAATTGGATGCAACCCATTTTGATGAAATTTGGTTTAGAGGTAGTTTAAGTTCTAGGGAAGGACATTGGATAGTTTTTATTCCGGAAATCTTTCCCTGGGGGAGTGAAATGGGGTTTGAAATTTTGGATGGACTCCGTTTTGATCAAATTTGGTATAGATATAGTTTGAGTCCCGGAGAATGACATGGATAGTTTAAATCCCGAAAATCATCTCCCAAGGGGATGAAATAGGGATGAAAATGTGGATAAATCCCATTTAGTTAAAATTTGGTATAGAGATAGAAGGAGTCCCAGGGAAGGACAATGCATAGTTTTTATCCTAAATCATCTCCTGAGGGGGTGAAATGAGGGGTGAAAATTTGGATAAAACCGATTTAGATGAAATTTGGTATGGAGATAGTTCAGAGTCCTGGGGAAGGACTTAAAATAATTTTTAGTCCAGAAATCATCTCCTAAGGGGGTGAAATGGGGTATGAAAATTTGGATGGAACCCATTTACGGTATAGCGAGTTGGAGTCTTGGGGAAGGACTTAGTATAGTTTACTCCTGAAAATCATCCCATAAGGAGGTGTAATTCCCCTCAGGGATAAAATACGGGGTGAAAATTTGGATAAAACCCATTTAGATGAAATTTGGTAAATAGATAGAAGGAGTCCTAGGGAAGGACAATGCATAGTTTTTATCCCGAAAAATCATTTCCTGAGGTGGTGAAAGGAGGGTTGAAGATTTGGATAGAACCCATTTAGATGAAATTTGGTATAGATATAGGTAGAGTCCTAGGAAAGAACATAGAATAATTTTTATTCCGGAACATATAAAAGGAGGAAATACTCCCCTAAGGGGGTGAGAAATGTTGGATGAACATTTGGATTGAACCCATTTACGGTGAAGCGATAGTTAAGGAAGGACATACGATAGTTTATCCCGAAAATCATCCCCTAAGGGGGTGTAATTGGGGGTGGAAATTTGTTTGTGACACATTTTGATAAAATTTGGTTGAAAGATAGTTTGAGTCCAGAAAAGGACATATATAATAGTTTTTATTCCAGAAATCATCCCCTAAGGAGGTGAAATGGGTAAGAAAATTTGGATGTAGCCCATTTAGATGAAATTCGGTATAGAGATAGTTTGAGTCCTGGAGAATGACAACGGATAGTTTTTATCCCGAAAATCATCTTCTAAGGAGGTGAAATAGGGGGTGAAAATTTTAATGGAACCCATTTACGGTATAGCGGTAGTTCTGTCCTGGGGAATGGGAACATTACATAAGTAAATATATGTATGTGACGTTCCAAGGGTAAAACGGGGTAAAAAAGACGTTTTATTATGGCTATTTTGAAAACTATTAGATGTAACATTTTGTTGAAGTATTTTTATTTTTTTAATATAAAATGTTTAAATTACAAGTAAGTTAATTGAAACCTACGGTTTAGTAAAAAAGGTCCTTACGGCCGTGTGATATGAAAATATGCAAAATAATACTGAAAAAAGGCTACATGCATCTATATGAAAAGGTAACAGACAGACAGAGTTACTTTCGCATTTGTAATATTAGTATGGATTGTATGAAGGAAAGGGTCATACAATCCATACTAATATTACAAATGCGAAAGTAACTCTGTCTGTCTGTTACCTTTTCATGCTTAAAACGCTGAACCGATTGAGATGAAATTTGGTATAGAGATACTTTGAATTCCGGGGCCTTCCCAAAGAGTCCTTACTAAAGATAGTTTTTATCTGGAAATTCATCACCTAAGGGGGGAGAAAGTTACGATATAAACGAGTTCCGCGCGGACGAAGTCGCGGGCAAAAGCTAGTAAAGATATAAAGGTCAAAAAGTCGCAAATTTTAGCACTGACTGACTGACTTATAGTACCTAAATCTAACCTACTTACAGATGACCTAGAAGGATGAAATTTGGAACCCAGCTCGGTAATTGTGTGTAAGCGTAGGAAAAAAATCTAAAAATAAAAAAAGTTTCAAAATAGGGGGGGGGGGGTCCCATTCAAAAAATTTTTTTGGGTAATTTGTATAGTAACTCGTGCATTATCTCTTGAGAAACACAATATTTTGAATACTAAAAATATCTTTACAAAAAGTTATGATATCACACTAAAAACATAAATGTTAAAATGGGAGCCAAGGTGGGTGAACTTGGCACCCATTTAGATCTCAATTCTTTTGTCGGCGAAGTTGACAACCACGCATATTCTTAATATTGAACTTGGCTCGCATTTTCACATTTATGTTTTTAGTGGGATAAGTATCTTTAACTAGTTCTACTGCCACAAATGACAAGTGAGCATCATATCCATTACTAGCGACCCGCCCCGGCTTCGCACGGGTTTATATGTATAATGCATTATACATATAAACCTTTATCTTGCATCACTCTATCTATTAAAAAAAACCGCATCAAAATCCGTTGCGTAGCTTTAAATATCTAAGCATACATAGGGACAGAAATACAGACAGCGGGAAGCGACTTTGTTTTATAATATGTAGTGATACCGTTTTTTACATGAATAAACTATTTACAGAAAACATTTATTTTTATTCGTAGCAAACATTACCATAGTCCTCATTTGCATTGCGTCAACTTGAACACTTATTTCATTCCCTCTCTTCCTTCCAGAGGTTTAAGCCATATACTATACTCACCCTCAACCCAAAAGACTACTGAGGCCATAAATCCGCTCCGTGCAATACAATGGGAAACTGATAACGCGAGCTCAAGGGTTTTATTGCCCTAGTCGTCTTTTTGGTTGAGGGCGAGTATAATACAGAGGCTGAAGCTAGCCAGACAGCTGTTGAAGATTGGGACTATTCATCTATCTACTCTACATGAAGGAAAAGCCAAAATGATGGGCATGTAGTCATGTAAGCAAATATTACAAGAAATTAATGTAGTCAAAGGCGAATAGAAAAATGGCTGAGTTATCAAAACACATATAGCCTGCCATCGAGTCGCGTTACAAAAAAATGCGGTAAATTGTGCCCATTTAGAGAATTTGAAAAAAAAGTTTGTTACTCGACTTGCTAATTAGACTAACGAATTCTTTAATATTCTCATAAATCTTATTCGCATCCTTAGTTTCATCTCTTATTACTAAAACGACTTGTAAATCACCTCTCCATCTATTGAAATCTCTTTAAAAACAGACTCGGCTAAAGGAAATTATATCATGTCTTGATATGTAGAGTTGTGTTCCTGGTGGTAAGTCCCGAGAACGTGCTGTGTTGAGAGTAAGGGACCTCATTCGTCTTTAGCTATCAAAACAACGAATCATTGAATCAATAACACAGTGTGTTTCTTCAGCGTCTATTAGGCTACAGTTGTCATCAGGCAGGTCATACCTATGCTTGTTTGTCACCTCAGGAAGTTATGAATATACATATTTACTTATCAACATCGCAGCATTAAATAAACGTAATTAATCATATAACTACGGTAGCCTAGTGGTTCTGGCATGCGGCTCGGCTCGTACCAATGATTTTTTCGGATTTTCCGTACATACATATGTACCAAAAATCTTTTTTCTAGCTAAAAATCTAATTTCTCTTAAAAGCGTTATATTTGGATAGCAAATGTACACAGTCAACCATAAACTCGCAGCTTAATACTCTCTAAATTTTGTAAAGTTTTACCAAACAATTCAATAAAAGCTACTCAGTATCAGCTTTTTCAGAATGGCTACTTTTGACGTATTTTGACAAGTAACTCAGGCAGCGAGACGTCAAAATAGACGTCATGGTACGGCTATTCCCATCCAACTTAACCTGGCTGGATAATGTCACGTGATAACCACGTGACCGTGAAAAAATATGGATATTTACTGGATTTAAGACGCTCGCGGTAACCTTATGTCCATGCAGTTCATTTTAAGCCTGGAATTAAGACCTCGGAGTAAGCCCCCATTGCTTCTTTATTAGTGGTAGTAATCTTTTCTGTAAGCACTCGTCACTGTATACCGTAGCGTTCAAAGTCCCTGTAGTAAAGAAGTATTGCGATCGCATACCGCATTGAAAAATCGCTTGCCACAATAATACTTTTTTGCCGAATTTCTCGATGTTGATGGCCTTATGTTTTCGAGTAACCTTCTATAAGCCGGCACCGTAATAAATTGAGGTCCTGGTAAGGCTTTAAAGTCCAATTTGCAATAGGTTTCGTCATCCATTATAATGCACTGATTTTTCTTGGTCAATATACGGTCGTATAATTTCCTTGCCAGTTTTCAGACAGATTGTTTGATTTTCATCTCGTTTTGGTTGTTTTAGTTTTTTATAGGTCTTGAGGTTGCATCTTAGTTTGATTCTTTGTATCATAGCCGAAGAAGTTTTGGCTCTTTTTGCCGCATTTCGAATTGAAAGGGCGGATTTTGTTTAAACATTCTTACGACTTTCTTTTCTCATGCCAAGTCGGTTGTCCCCGGTTTTCTTCCAGATTTAGGCAAATCTTGGAGAGTACAGAAGTCACCAAATTATCACTTAATGAAGGCGTGACAGTACATGATATCACCTGGTTTGACCTGTTGTCTCACAAACGAGCATTGAGACACCAAGCGCGCTGCTGCGCCTCCAACAGCGATGTGTATGACATTTACATGTCATATATGCGGGCGTCACTGTCGCTCTCGTATTGGCCTGACAAGCCACGTACGCAAGTGCCGCACTTTAATGGACGCTGCTTAAATCTTCTTTTATAGATGCTACAGGCCATTGATGATGGTGTGCACACCCGCGGGACTCAACTCGTACTTTTTAACCAGTTTTCTAATCGTCATACCTTTTATTTTGCACCAATCGTCCAAAATATTTTTACGAACGTGTAAGCTAATTCGCCTCATGTTGACAGTTTGACAAAAGTAGTAATTGCTTTTTGTTGCAATTAAAAGAAAAGGATATAGATCGTTATATAAAAAAAAATATGCCGATTTTATGTACGTACCAGTTTTTAGAGATGCCTAAAGTTGCCTACTTTCTTTCCGATACGGTCCTTAGTTAAGCTATCGTGTTTTTGAAGACTGAAATTTTGTTGGATTTCGTCGCTAGGTAACTATTACATTGATAATATATCCATTACATAGAAAAAATCAGCTAATACCTATATATTATTTCCAAAATTGTTTTTTTTTTCCGTACAAGTTGTCAGTTCATTGACTGGACTAAAGATCCAGTTTGGGTCACTGAGCGAGCGAAGTAAGTAATTAAGCCTTAAAACCCTAGGTGCCACAGGATTCGAAACGTTAACACAAACAGGATCAAGGGCTTCGTAGCGGTACACTTTGAGGGGATACCATGCGGAAAACATTTTGTAGAGGAGCCCACAAGCAAAGTGGCTACATAGCGGGTTCCTGGCACTGGTGTTAAGGGGCTCCACGCGCTTTGAGTTGATATTCCTCCGTCATAACAATATATATATTTATGGCACAAACGTTAATCGGTTCTTCAATCATTTATCTACATTTGCCAGAGTTTTTTTTTAATAATTTTGTTTATCATGGTCCAAAAAAGCTGTTTTCGATATTAGTATGTTGTTTATGCACTTTTATATATTAATTTTACATGTAACTGTTCCCTATTGACGTCTCTAACAACTCACGAGAGATTTTTATTTTTAACTAATTTTCACAAAAGCTACGTCCAAAAAACTGGTTTTTTGGCCTAAAACTGCCAAGATTTGGTGCCATATAACTCGAAAACTGTGAGTTTTGAAGTAATCATGGGATACTATTGCGATAAACCTCGTTGTTGTTAATACGATAAGCCATAAAAAACACGAAAAAACGGTTGGGGCGCATAACGTCCCACTCGCAGAATGTCTCTTTCGCGAAATATGCCTTTCCTAAATGTCCCTTATGCAAAACGACCCTTCTGTAAAAGGTCCCGTTCGCAAAACGTCCCTTCACATAAACAAAGCCCCGTTCGCAAAACGTCCCTTTCGCAAAATTACCCGTTATTTGGCCACCTCTTATCCTATGAGAAGACTCCAAGTCTCTACTTAAAGAACCTTTTCCAGACAGGACATTTTGCGAATGGGTCATTTCGCAGACGGGACGTTTTGCGAAAGGGGCGTTATGCAGTAGGGACTTTCAGCGAAATGGGCTTTCTTAGAAGGGACGTTTTGCGTAAGGGGTGGGACCTTTTGAGAAAGGGACGTTTTACGAATGGGGTATTTTACATAAGGGACCATTTGCAGAGAAGACGTTTTGCGAATGGAACGTAATTTTGGTGGAGGGACGTTTTGAGAGTGGGACGTTATGCGCCCAAACCGAAAAAACGGACAGTAACAGATCGAAGGTCATTGGGAGCTGTGAGCCCCTTAAGTGACGAGACATATTGGTATAAATACTTACTGTTCCCTCCGTCTCCTATGCAGTGCTCCATGCAATCCGCCAGGTCCTCGAACTGGTAGTCACACGTGTCCCACGCACACTCGTATGTCATCTCCATCGATGACTGCAAAATATAATAAAAATTCAGCGATTTCTAAGCAGCCAAATCGTGCGGAAAGTGGCACTTTTCCGCACTAGTGCTTTTTACTTTTCAGTTTGTTTTTTTTTTTAGTTTGTCGTCAGCCCGACGCAAAGAGGTTTTATTACTTGAGATAAGATATACAAATTTTATTATATATATTTATTTAATTGCATGTTTGAGAAAAGCACTATACATGCCTGGCCGTCTATACCTACTCACCGGGCAAGCCCTTCTTTCCCGCCCGGCGTCTGCAGTAATGTACTATGCAATGCTACGGTTTTGACGTTATAGGACTGATTTTGACGCGGCACTACTCCATTCGGCTTGTTCGAACGGCCGTGAATGACCAGTTTAAAGGTCACTACAGACATGGGTAACAGCATGGAAAGGACCAGCAGGAAAAAGGAAGAAATGTCGACCGTTAGCCCGATGGTCTGATGACATAACAGAGGTGGCGGGGCCCAAGATAGGAAAAAATGGCAGGCTCTGGAAGGTGCCTTGTCCTAAGAATGGGGTTCTGGTGCATACAAACTTAGCTAGTGTTATTTAGTGTATTTAAGTTAGTGCAATTTATTTAAGTTAATTTTCTTTCAATTTCCTTATCATGTCAAACCAGAAATAAAAAGCATTTTTTTATTTATTTCAGATATGTCATGAGCGCTAGTGACGGGAATGCAATAGCATATTACATCAGAGGCCGGGAAAAACCGGCCGAGCGTAGCGAGGCTGGATAGAGCCACGAAACCGGGAATCCGTTTTCACGCCGAGGCATGTGTTAGCGACGTGCTCAAAATGGGTTTATTTTAAACTGTTATTTTTTGTAGTTTTATAAGGTACTTTGGTAATTTGAACCTGTTAGTTTTTAAGCCAAAATTTCGGGTAGGTATACGTGTGACGCAGCGATATAGTGCTAACGGTCTTGCATTGACTTGACCTACAGTCGTCCTCTGTCTATCCGCGCGCGACACACGTACCTACTGCTCTCTCAATTGTATCACGTGGTGTCACCATTTTTTCCGAAATTAAACTGTTTTCGTGGCTCAAATCAGTGCTTTTTATTGTGGAACACCTACAGGACCTACAAAGTGGTCACTTCGAACGGATCTTATGTTCCACACGCCGAAGAATATGGTGAAAACTCGCAGCACTACGCGCAAGGAGCTCGAGAACAAAGAGAAACAGGATAGACAAATCCAGCAACCAGGACCTTCTCAGCCAACTGATGGAATTACGCAGAACAAGGAGACCAAGGATGAAACGCAGATTATTATCCCCGCGTTTAAAATATCGGGTAGTAGCGTAAAGTCGGAATTCCGCCAGCCACGTATGCCCGCTTCGCTAACGGGGGCAAAGTCCAAGTCTACATCATCGTCTGTGCTGGCTCGAAGGAAACAGCTGGAACTAGAAGCGGCTCAAGAGAAAGCGCGTATCCAAATAGACCTCATCGACAAAAAGCTTGAGGCTGATTTAGCCAACTTGGAAGAGGAACAAAAGGAATACAGTCCGCATGAAGACGCCCACACCGAAAATCACAGTGAAGTGGAGAAGTGGTTGGAACAAAGCCAGCGTGAACTTGAATCCGCCGTACAGCAAGCCCCCGATCATGGTAATCAGCTGGGCTTGCCGTGCCCGCCGGAGGTCGTCGACCCCGGTACCTGTAATGGAACGGTTCAAATGCTCGCGAGTGCACTTCAGAATCTAACCGCAAGTTCTACTAATCAAAGAACCGAGAAAAACCTGCTTAGCCGATTATGTACTCCCAGAGACTTGCCAAATTACTCTGGAGACCCGTTGGACTGGCTACAATTTAAGCAGGCTTATGAGGAGTCCACCGAGGTGTGCGGATTCAGCCCGAAGGAGAACTTATGGAGACTGAGGAAGTGTCTCCACGGACCGGCGAGAGAAGCAGTTTCAGCCCTAATGGTTAGTGCCACATCTCCCGACATAGTGATGAAAACCTTAGCACTAGTATGTGGCAATGCTGAAAGCATTCTGAACCGGCTCATGCAAGGATTACGAAGACTTCCACCTATGCCAAATGAGTACAGCAAAGACATCGTGTCATTTTCAGTAAAGGTGCAGAACTTCATCGCAGCCGTACATGCTGTCGGCCGCCACGAATACCTACACGACATAAACATGGCCAATATTATTTTAACTAAACTACCAGCAGTCATAATATCAAAATGGTCTGACTACAGTTTCCCTATAATAACTGAAGGCAAGAAATCACGTCTAGAAATACTCGGCGACTTTTTGAACAATGAAGCAGTTAAAATCACAACAACAGCAAACATTCACGCTACGGACCCGCGCAACGTCGGTTATCAGTATCACCCGAGAAACAAAAGTGATAATAATAACACTCACCGCCAACAGACAGTTTTAGTGCAATCGGCGCGCAGTGACAATAATAGGTGTTTATTTTGCCGAGGGGCAAATCATATGCTAACTGAGTGCAAGTCGTTTAAAAAAGCGTTGCGAAAGGACCGCTGGCGGCATGTCAAGCGCCACGGAGTTTGCTTCAAGTGTTTAGTGTCGCGCCACGACCGTGAAACCTGCTCCGCGCCGGCTTGCGATAAGGACGGGTGTGGTGAAACCCACCATCGGTTGCTGCATTACCTACAAGATCGCAATCTCGATAAGGATACTACTCCGGGATCTCACGACGTGCGGGAAGAAGTCGAGTCCAGCCCTTCTGCCGAAACAGTAACGCATATAAACTTAAGTGCGCGTAAAGTATTGCTAAAGGTAGTGCCGATAAATATACATGGACCTAAAGGTATTATTACGTCAACAGCACTATTAGACGACGGATCGAGTGTTAGCCTAATTAGTAAATCACTCGCCGAACGCGCCGGTCTGCGCGGGCGCACTGAGACCATGCGCGTAAGCGGTGCGTGGAGCGAGAGCGATATTGTATGTACGTCTATGGTTATGTCTATAAATGTGTCTGGCTATAACGATAGTAATGTTTTTAATATAAATGTGCGAGGTGTAGATAATTTGAAACTTCCCGAACAAAACTCAAGGTCAATCGATTGTAATAAATATGCCCATTTGCAAAAGTTAAAGGATAAATTAATGTTAGATGCGAGTTCATGTACTCCTGAAGTATTAATTGGGCAGGATAATTATAATTTACTTATGCCACTAGAAATATGTGTAGGTAAACCTAATGAGCCGTCCGCTACGCGATCCCCCCTAGGTTGGTGCGTGCACGGTGTTGTCCGCGCTCCCGGCGGCGGCGGCGGCGGCGGCGGCGGCCGCGCTCAGGCTGCCCACACCAGCCTGCTCCTGGCGATGGATCCGCACCCGAGCGCTCACGACATAGCGCTCCACGATCTTCACGAGGAAGTAAGACGTTTCTTTTTAATTGACTCCTTAGGTGTGTGTAGCAAGCCTCGTCAAAACAGTGAGGATGTTCGTGCCATAGCCCAGTTAGACCGCACGGCGACCTTTGTTGACGGCAGGTGGCAAGTGGGTCTGCCGTGGCGAGACGAGAACAGCGTGCTGCCCGACAGTTATCCGAACGCCTTAAAAAGGTTAAGGGGAGTCGAAAAGAAGATGGCGGCGGACGGTGAGTACGCTAAGAGGTACGAGGATCGAGTAAATCATTTGTTCGAGAATGGGTTTGCAAAGGAAGTCATGGACCCGCTATCTACTTCTCAGCGTACCTATTATTTAGCGCATTTTGGAGTAAATAATCCAAACAAGAGAAAGTTGCGCCTTGTCTTCGATTGTTCAGCAATAAGTAATGGCGCGTCCTTGAACCATTACTTACTTCAAGGTCCCGACCTACTCGCGGGTCTGTTCGGCATTATGGTACGGTTTAGAGAGAACAGATACGCTGTGGCCGGTGACATTCGTGACATGTTTCTTAGGGTCAAAATTAGACCCGAGGACCAGGACGCACTGAGGTTTTTATGGAGGACTGACTGTAAGCAGCCAGTTAATACTTATGCTATGACGTCACTGGTCTTCGGTGCTAATTGTGCGCCTTTCGTGGCCCAATATATAAAAAATAAAAACGCACAACGTTTCCTGTCCACAATGCCCACCGCGGTTGCCGCCATCTGCGAGCAACACTATATGGATGACTATTTGGATAGTTTGCCGGATGAAGCCGCAGCTATTCAAATGGTAAAAGATGTTACTTTTATTCACAAGGAGGGCGGCTTCGAAATGTGCAACTGGACAAGTAATAGTGAAGCGGTCTTGGACAGCGTGCTAAAAGAAGCCTTAGGGCCGGCGGCCTTAAGGTTCAAATTAGACCGACAGTACGAAGGTGAGCGAACACTTGGTCTTATCTGGTACCCGGCTGTAGACGAGTTTGGATTTGACTTGTCACTCAAGCGCATATCTAACGATATAGTAAGTGGTAAACAAGTACCGACAAAAAGGACCATGCTTCAAGTGATTATGTCGATATTCGACGTGTTCGGCTTCCTGTCACCATTTACCATACAAGGTAAAATAATGTTACAATCTCTTTGGCAATTATCTATTGGTTGGGACGAAAATATTCCTAACAATGTTTTCGTTAAGTGGGCCGAGTGGCTTACTCTTTTAAAACAAATGCGTCATGTACGTATACCGAGGTGTTTTCTGAGTCCCATAGGTGCGAGCGCGACGGAGACCCGGGCAGCCGCTAGCACTGTTAACACTGCTACGAGCGTAGCCGATGATCCCGCCCCCGCTCGTCCCGCGCCTGCGTCGAGTCACGCGAAAATTGCTTCGGCTACGCCGCCAGTCAGTGCTACGACAGTGACGCTGGGATCGGCTACGAATACCTTTAATGATTTACAGATGCACATTTTCTGCGATTCGTCGTTGAAAGCGATGTGGGCAGTGGCTTGTTGGCGTTGGATTTGTAACAATAAAATATTTGTTGCCTTCATAGCAAGTAGGTGCAGCAGGTATTCCCAGGTAAAGACGGGCGGATCAGGCTGGTGGAAGTCAGAACTAAATCCGGCGTTCTGAGACGGTCGGCGGCTCGCGTCGCTAGAATCCCTCTGGTTGATGAGTGCTGAGCCAGCACTGGGGTGGGGCGTGTTAGCGACGTGCTCAAAATGGGTTTATTTTAAACTGTTATTTTTTGTAGTTTTATAAGGTACTTTGGTAATTTGAACCTGTTAGTTTTTAAGCCAAAATTTCGGGTAGGTATACGTGTGACGCAGCGACATAGTGCTAACGGTCTTGCATTGACTTGACCTACAGTCGTCCTCTGTCTATCCGCGCGCGACACACGTACCTACTGCTCTCTCAATTGTATCACGTGGTGTCACCATTTTTTCCGAAATTAAACTGTTTTCGTGGCTCAAATCAGTGCTTTTTATTGTGGAACACCTACAGGACCTACAGCATGTATATGCTTTTCTCAAACATGCAATGAAATAAATAAATAAAAATCCACAAAAGTGCCATGAAAATTAAAAAGTTACTTTGCAGGCCTAGGCCTGAAAAGTTGTATGAAATCCCATTTCAGACCGCCTCGAGATGCTGCGCCCGAAAAAAAATACTTTTTTTTTTCATACTACGACGGTGGCAAACAAGCTTACGGCCTGCCTGATGTTAAGTTGGTACCGTCGCCTATGGACACTTGTGACTCCAGAAGAATCACAAGCGCGTTGCCCACCCTTTATTCACTTGAGGATTCGCTGTGTTGGCAGATAGAGACATGCAGATCCCTCACTCCCAACACAGCGCACCCTAGGGAGCTCTGGCGACCTTACTCACCACCAGGAACACAACACCACATGCTTCATAGCATGCAATAATATAGCAACACTACCAAGCAGTGGTGCTATTATGGCTGCGGTCTTCTGTAAGGTGGAGGTACTTCCCCAGTTGGGCTGCTCCACATACGAGCGAGATGACATCTCTTAAAATACTAATACTTCTGAGTCTATTATAAGGAACGTTAAGAGAATATTTCATTGCATGTTTGAGAAATAGTACATTACTGCAGAGGCCGGGAAAATAGGAATTGTCGGCCAAGTAGATATAGACAGACGAGCGTAGCGAGGCCGGATAGAGATACGAGGGTGGCAATCCCTTTTCACGTCGAGCTGTGTTAGCTGTTAGCTGCTTTACTGAAACATGCAATAAAATTAAATAAAAACCCCAAGTTGTATAATAGCTAAAAGCCACGATGTTGGGTCACGAAATGATACTGAAACAAAAGAAGGTCGCAGACCTCCAATTTTGTATGAAATTCCATTAGGAATCTCTCGTCTCGCCGCGTCCGAAACGTGATACTTTGAAGCGTGTTATAAATAACACAACGTCAATAACTCATTGTATGTTTGAGAAATAGTTATCTGTGTTTCAAGGGAGCAAAATGATGTATTTACGGCGACGGCGGTAAATTGAACCCAGAGTAAAGCGAATGATTCTACGATAGAATCCTGAGCGTAACGAAGGGTTCAAGCGTTAACGCCCATGACGAAAATAATTTTGCTCCTGTAGCAATTGTGCAGCTCACCCTGCACATCACATGTTCGTTATTAATCGATTACGATTATTTTATTAAGATCTGTGTTTAATTGGCACATTACGTAAATGCTGCATGCCAATGAACAAATTAAAAAAGTAGCTTGAACAGAAAAGTAGCATTTTGCTCCCTCTCGTTGGGGACCAAAACTTACTTTTGTAATGAAAGGTGTGAAATAGTAATTAGTTACGTGTTGCGTGAGCTCTCTCATCTCCTCCGCGAGCCTGGCGGAGGTCTCCTCGTTGCAGCGCGCGGCGCGCTCCTCCCAGCTCTGCTTGGTGGCCGCGGGCAGGGAACGCCATTCGTTGCCCACTATACGCGAAATAGTAATTATAATTATTATATTATAGTTACGTGTTGCGTGAGCTCTCTCATCTCCTCCGCGAGCCTGGCGGAGGTCTCCTCGTTGCAGCGCGCGGCGCGCTCCTCCCAGCTCTGCTTGGTGGCCGCGGGCAGGGAACGCCATTCGTTGCCCACTATACGCGAAATAGTAATTATAATTATTATATTATAGTTACGTGTTGCGTGAGCTCTCTCATCTCCTCCGCGAGCCTGGCGGAGGTCTCCTCGTTGCAGCGCGCGGCGCGCTCCTCCCAGCTCTGCTTGGTGGCCGCGGGCAGGGAACGCCATTCGTTGCCCACTATACGCGAAATAGTAATTATAATTATTATATTATAGTTACGTGTTGCGTGAGCTCTCTCATCTCCTCCGCGAGCCTGGCGGAGGTCTCCTCGTTGCAGCGCGCGGCGCGCTCCTCCCAGCTCTGCTTGGTGGCCGCGGGCAGGGAACGCCATTCGTTGCCCACTATACGCGAAATAGTAATTATAATTATTATATTATAGTTACGTGTTGCGTGAGCTCTCTCATCTCCTCCGCGAGCCTGGCGGAGGTCTCCTCGTTGCAGCGCGCGGCGCGCTCCTCCCAGCTCTGCTTGGTGGCCGCGGGCAGGGAACGCCATTCGTTGCCCACTATACGCGAAATAGTAATTATAATTATTATATTATAGTTACGTGTTGCGTGAGCTCTCTCATCTCCTCCGCGAGCCTGGCGGAGGTCTCCTCGTTGCAGCGCGCGGCGCGCTCCTCCCAGCTCTGCTTGGTGGCCGCGGGCAGGGAACGCCATTCGTTGCCCACTATACGCGAAATAGTAATTATAATTATTATATTATAGTTACGTGTTGCGTGAGCTCTCTCATCTCCTCCGCGAGCCTGGCGGAGGTCTCCTCGTTGCAGCGCGCGGCGCGCTCCTCCCAGCTCTGCTTGGTGGCCGCGGGCAGGGAACGCCATTCGTTGCCCACTATACGCGAAATAGTAATTATAATTATTATATTATAGTTACGTGTTGCGTGAGCTCTCTCATCTCCTCCGCGAGCCTGGCGGAGGTCTCCTCGTTGCAGCGCGCGGCGCGCTCCTCCCAGCTCTGCTTGGTGGCCGCGGGCAGGGAACGCCATTCGTTGCCCACTATACGCGAAATAGTAATTATAATTATTATATTATAGTTACGTGTTGCGTGAGCTCTCTCATCTCCTCCGCGAGCCTGGCGGAGGTCTCCTCGTTGCAGCGCGCGGCGCGCTCCTCCCAGCTCTGCTTGGTGGCCGCGGGCAGGGAACGCCATTCGTTGCCCACTATACGCGAAATAGTAATTATAATTATTATATTATAGTTACGTGTTGCGTGAGCTCTCTCATCTCCTCCGCGAGCCTGGCGGAGGTCTCCTCGTTGCAGCGCGCGGCGCGCTCCTCCCAGCTCTGCTTGGTGGCCGCGGGCAGGGAACGCCATTCGTTGCCCACTATACGCGAAATAGTAATTATAATTATTATATTATAGTTACGTGTTGCGTGAGCTCTCTCATCTCCTCCGCGAGCCTGGCGGAGGTCTCCTCGTTGCAGCGCGCGGCGCGCTCCTCCCAGCTCTGCTTGGTGGCCGCGGGCAGGGAACGCCATTCGTTGCCCACTATACGCGAAATCTCGCCTGCCAGAACAAATTATTCATTAATACAGTGGACAACAGTAATAGTACATTACTATAGAGGCCGGGAAACGAAGGGTTGCAGGCCAAGTAGGATAGGGATACGCGACCGGCAACCCCGCCGAGATTTATTTAGTGCTTTTCTCAAACTTGCAATAAAATAAAAAGTAGCCAATTTGTTTAATTCGTAAGTTAACACAACGAAATAATACGGTTCTGAACAAAACATTAGCAATGACAACAAGTGTCAATCAAGCAGGGAATGGCAGCTGTCAGTGCTATCACATAATTTTTTTGATGGTTGAATGCCAAGACGTTATGTCACAATTTGACGTTTAAAAACAAAAGACGGTTGCTTTACAGGCCTAGCTGTGTAAGGCTGTATGAAATTCCTTTACATATCATCTTCACTCATCGCACCGGATACGTAGTATTTCCGGACCTAATTTGAAGTAAGTCATGTCAACATATCATTGCAAGTTTGAGAAAAAATACATTCTTACATTAGCAATAAATAAAACTCACGGAAATACTATGTAAACATCACGCTTCAAGTGTAATTGAGAACATTTCATAACTTTTAGCCCTTAGTTCGATTAGCTCATTGTATTCCACTCGAAAATAGGAACACGCTGGTAGTTTTATATTTCCAGTATTATTTATGTTCAATTTTTTGAGATTTTTTAAAAATGCATTCATAGCAAATCCAATTCTACTGCAGAATAGGCACCTTGCTTTAGACCCGTTTCGACGAAAACGTTTAAAAAAAAATTTTTTTGAACTGTTTATTTCAATAGTAGACAAAAGAAAAATTATTCAGGTACAATTTAACCCAATCTTAAATTTTAAACATTATTAGCTAAGTTTAGTTAGTTATATTATATATCATATCATTGACATTTTAATTTTAATTATTGTTAGTATTTAAAAAGTTTAAATGTCATTTTCGGGTGGGTTACATTGACGCCATCTTGAAAATGTTTGTTTTTAATTTGGTATGTGTAAACAAGACTAAAGCAAGGTGCCCCTTCTGCAGTAGAATTGGATTTGCTGTGAGTGCATTTTTAAAAATTAATTAAAAATTGAACATATAAATAATACTGGAAATATAAAACTACCAGCGTGTTCCTCTTTTCGAGTGGAATACAAGGAGCTAGTCAAATCATGGACTTAGAATTATACAATGTTGTCAATTTTTACGGAATACCCTTGATTTACCGACAAACGTTTCATCGAATGAATGTTTCGCCGAATCAAAAATATTTTTTTTTGGGTATTACACAATTACATTTTAGCTATAGGTACCGAAGTTGACGGTTTCTGAAAAAAAAAGTTCGATGAAACAATGCATTCGGTGAAACGTTTGTCGGTACTATAAGGGACTCACAATTCTTACCGAGTATTTTGCTATTTCAGACTTTTTTAAGGATATAATTATAGTAATATTTAAAGCTCACGGTATGTTTAATAGTGGGAATTCGTTAAATTACAATGATGAAAGCTACAAGTGATTGTAAGATTGTCATATCCAATAATTAAATAAATAGCATGGTATATAGTTCATCCGGGTTCAAAAATCATGGAACCTGTACATACTTCACAACTTTATGACTTATATATTTTGTAGAGCTATGGTAAAATAACACGTGAAGTATTGACCATCTCAATATATGTATAATCAAATAGACAATAATACAATGACACACATGCTAGGTAGACGTAGAAAAACAAAAGTTACCACAGAACCAAAAATAACGTCATCTTTTATCGCCTAATCTACGCGCATATACAAATGCGCAGAAAACTATGTTGTTTCGATAAAGCACAAACAGAAATAGAGGCAAATACATACTTTTTGAATGTTTCTCCTTGGAAGCTAAAAAGGATTTGGTTGATAAATAAAATTGTAACGCCAATTGTTCCGAATGGGTGCCATTAACTATTTATATTTGCACCTTATTTGACAATTCGCGGGGGTAGCATTGGGATTTAAATTTGGAAAAGGAAGAGCGACAGAGAAATAAATATAATGGAATTTGGAAAATTAAAGACATCAATGACACTTATAGTTTGGTGCATAAAAACTAGATAATTATATTTGAAAGTGGACACAAATGACTTTGAATGTTGAAAGAGATAAATAAATAAATAAATAAAAATAAATATTACGGGACAATCTTACACAAATCAACCTAGGCCCACGGTAAGCTCAATAAGGCTTGTGTTGTGGGTACTAGGCGACGATATATATAATAGATAAGTACATATAGATACTTATATACATATATAACATCCATAACTCAGGAACAAATATTCGTGATAAAAATGCCCTGACCGGGATTCGAACCCGGGACCTCCAGCTCCGTAGGCAGAGTCACTACCAACTGGGCTACGGAGGCCGTTAAAAAGAGATGAGGACTGTCATTGGCAACCGCAATCGGGTACTGCAGCTCGGAGGTGCACGAATGCCGAGTGTAGCCGAAGCAGTAAGTGGGTCAGGACTGATTATGCCATTGGCTGCGTTATACGGAAGGCTACAATGATTGATTGGCCGAGTACCGTGGATTGTGTGAACTGTACAAAAACTTAACTTATTGGTACAGTCACCGGCATAAATATATGATGTATCAAAGGCCGCAAAAATATCTGACACGCTGTAACGGCTCTAGGAATAGAGTTGTCATCATATATTTTTGCGGCCTTTGTTCCATCATATATTTATGCCGGTGACTGTACATGGACGCCACACGGTAAAACATCTAGTAAGTATGCACCAAAAACGCGTTAATGGGAACACAAACCAAATTCATAACGAGTTACGCTCAAATAGTTTTACGTTAACCTAAAATAACACGAAGGGATGCTCGGATTCCTAACCTTTTTTTGTCTATCTAGGTCTAAACCCACTTTAACCTCTTGGCTGCCACAGTCATAGACAACACATACAGTGTTAAAGCACACCTTTACTCATTGCAATAGTCGGCAATCGCGAGTTATTTTAACCCATTGACTGCCAACTACGCTATAGTACGCAGGTACCTGGTAGGTATACTACGTAATATTGCGTAGCTGGCAGTCAAAGGGTAGCATGTGTGGCGATCAACAGCTTAACAAAAACACCAACCCACCAAACAAACAGACTCACCGAAAGTAGACTCCGGATTGTTGGCGATGATTGCCTTCCTGACCTCGCTGGAGTACAGAATGTAGCCGGTGACGATCTTCTGCTTCTGTTCTTTCTTCTTCTTGCCGGTGGCGGGGGTGGCGGGCTGCGCGGGGGGGCGCTCCTGGTTGGACGCGATTGAGGGGTTGTACGGGTTGCTGTTGCCACCTGCATTGGGAGATATTCATCATCATCATATCAGCCGAAAGACGTCTACTGCTGGACATAGGCCTCCCCCAAGGAGTGCCAAAGTGACCGGTACTGCGCCACCCGCATCCAGCGGACTCCCGCGACCTTAACCAGTTCATCAGTCCACCTTGCCTACCCACGCCGCGCCTTCCGGTACGTGGTCGCCACTCAAGAACCTTTCCGCCCCAACAGCCATCGGTTCTACGTGCAATGTGCCCCGCCCACTGCCACTTAAGTTTAGCGATTCGGAGGGCTATATCGGTTACCTTGAGATATTCGGACAAGATATATTATTCGGTTGTACCCTGTTTTACCGATAAATGATTAATCGAAAGTATGTTTCGCAGAATTTTAATTTCATCGAAAACCATTATTTTCAGAATCAGTCAACATTTCAGAATTGTTATAAAACAAACCTAACCTAACCTAATGGGTTCTACAGAACGACCTTTTAGCTGTACCTAAAAAGTTAATGGTTTCTGAGTAACAAAAATTCTGTGAAACAATGCATTCGGTGAAACGTTTGTGGCTAAAAAGGGGACACCATATTATTCACTGTTATACGTAGTTTCCCGCTTCATATTCCACTATATTTGTTAGATAAGGTTTAGGATAAGTATTTAAATTGAATTGTTTATTTTTTGTGCTAAAATTGGAATCGTGTATTTTAATTTTAGAATTTTGTAATGTTTTAATTTACTTATTTGTATTTAATAGAATTGTACTTGGAAATGACGAGTTTTAAAATGTAGTTTAACCAATAATGATCTGTATAGTATAGTATAGTATAGTATAGGATACATACCCGCAGAGAGCGGTGTAGCCGGCGACGCTAACGAGGAGTCATCCATCGAGTTCTCGAGCAACATCTCCACATCCTGGCCGATCGTCGTGTTGATCAGGTTGGTGAACTGCGGCTTGCAGTCCTGATGGAAAATGCACCTTATTATAAATAGTACAGGGTTCCATTTACATTACTGCAATGTTCTGCCGCCAGAGTGCAGCACTAACACAATTAGTAAACAGTTTTTTTGACAACTTTGACAAGTCCTTCAAAGTACTGGATCAAATAGTGAAGAAAATATTTCAATGAATAAAATGCATCAGTGCCGCGTAATTGGATGCAAGAATGAAGGGCATCATTCATTTCCGAAGGAAACGATGATATGAAAACTATGGGAAGCGGCAATACGTCGTAAAGCAAAAAAAAGCCCTCATCCACCTTTAAATGGCTATAGGATGCCATTTTAATATCACAGTACAGGTATTTTACACACGAATGATAATAAAACGATTGTAGTTTAACGCGTTTTCATCAATTATTCGTTATTGTTTGTTAGGTAAATAAATATGACATTGTACGTCATGGCGGTTTGTTGGTGCCGGTTAATGTACGGCCCGATAATACGCGTCCATCTATCGTTATCTCTCTCTTTTTGTATAAGTTAAAAAGAGACATAGATATAGAGGATGCCAATTATTGGGCTGTACATTAACCGGCACCGGTTTGTTTATGTGCAGGACGGCATAGAATAAAACCCGTTATAAACATAAAATTGTCAGTCGCTACCTAACTTGTAATCTAGCTTATAACCTCTTATAACATAGGCATTGCGCTACTATTGCCTTATGTAATTGGCACCTGAAATAAAGAATAATAGGCCTCACATTTCATTCCTACATAGTAAAAAAAGGGTAATATACCGCTGGTTTCCTAAATAAAGAGTGGACAACACTAAGTTTCCACTAAGAAATATAGACAGACTAAAGGAAACCTAGAGTTCCTACTCGCGCGCCAGTCAGGCAACGACTGATGGGCGAGCGAGGGGGGAACCCCGGTATTTATACCTCAGGTGGGGGACGAGGTACGTATATACGGGCCGACACGGAATCCCCGCGTTTCAGATGCATTTCAACGCCGAAGGTGCAGGATTTCCCTTCAATTCTACCCAGCCCAGAGCCAGTCATAGGTGCGTCTCGCACATGCTGGTCCATCGAAAACCGGATTCTACATAGAGGATGCCCCTTACAAGATCGAAAGCAGGAAATCGCACACTCGGTCAACTTATCGCAGCGAACATAAGAGAAGCCATGCTGGAACAAGCAACCACGTCCACGTCGGGAACTGCTACGACTCAAGAAGTTTCGAGGCCCTCGCAGGAGACCTCACGAACGAGCACTCCTGCGACGCCGGCGCCTCGTCCAGACCCACAGCCGAGGTCACCCATAGGGCAGCATCATGATGCCGCGCAGTCACAAACACTGCCTCATGAAACCCCACAGTCAACGCTGCCACCCATAGTCCCGCTGCTGCAGGAGAGCCTACACCCTGCAGCAACACTGCGGCAGGAAACCCCACAGTCAAGCCAGCATCCTGCCGCACGGCCGCCGTCAAAATCGGTGAAAACAACGTCGAGTCATCGCGTCCGCCGTCTCGCACAAGCGCGAGAAGAAGCCCTCCGAATCAAATTGGAGCTCGCGCAAGCGCGCATAGCCGCCATAGAAGCCGAAGACAGCGACGATGACACCGGCACAATATCTACAGTCCAACAAGAACGCCGCATAGATGAATGGCTCGAGACCAGCCAGAGACATGTCCTCGCCATCTCCAATGCACCTTACATCGAAGAACCCGAGCCTGCAACCCCACAGTACGCCGAGCAGGCTCGGGAGAGGAGCCCCGCCGAGGGCGCGGGACAGGGCGCCGCTGCCGTGCGCCCCGCCGTCCCCGCCCCTCCCCCCGCCGGGGGAACCCACGCTCCCGTTTTCGCGCCAACGCCGCCGCGCCCACGCGAAACAGACGCATATCCGCCGCCGTTAATGTATTCACAAGCGAATGCGCAAGAAGATAGCGCCATAGTAATGAAGAATCAACAAAGTGTGAACCTGAGTGAGCTCGCCTCTGCCATCGCCATCGCCGCGCGTGCCGGCCCGAGAGAGTCATCACGCTATCACGCCGAGTTGCCGCCATTCAGCGGCTCGCATCAAGAATGGCTATCATTTAAAGCCGCCTACAACGGAACCACCGCAAATTATAGTGAAGTGGATAATATAGCAAGATTAAGAAGATGCCTCAAAGGGAGGGCCAAAGAAGCCGTCGAGAGCCTCCTCATTTACAACGCTCGCGCAGACGAAGTAATGAGAAGCCTAGAAGCCCGCTTCGGCCGCCCAGACGCCATTGCCCTCGCCGAGCTCGAGCGTTTACGCGCCCTACCGCGCCTTAACGACGGGCCGCTCGACATCTGTGTCTTCGCCAGCCGTGTAGCCAACGTCATAGCCACACTCAAGGCTCTTGACCGCGCTCACTATCTACACAGCCCGGAGACGACACGGGCAATGATGGAGAAATTTACGCCCGCCCTACGCTACAGATGGTTCGACTACGCGAATACGCAGAAAAACGACGAGCCTGAGCTAATAAAGATATCAGCCTTCCTGCAACGCGAGGCGGACTACTGCGCACTCTACGCGCAGCCCGAGAACGTCGACGGTGCAAATCCTCATCCTGCAAAAAGGACACACCGAGCCTTCGCGACCACAGACAAGCCTTCACCTAAGTGCGCCGCCTGCAACAACACCGGTCACCCAATAGATAAATGCACTAAGTTTATCGAAAAAGCCGTTGAAGACCGGTGGAAACTAGCCAAAGATCAACGGCTATGTTTCCGATGCCTGCGCTACAAGAACAGGATGCACTCATGCAAGCGCACGAAGTGCGAGCGAGACGGCTGCGAATACTTCCACCACAACTTGCTACATTATCAAAGAATTGAAGAAAGAAACGAGGCCGTCACATCGACACGTGCCTCCCGAGAAGCGAGAGCTTATCTGAAAATCATCCCGGTCACAGTCTCTGGACCGGCGGGAGCCGTCGAGACCTACGCCCTCCTCGACGACGGCTCCACGATAACACTTGTACAAGAAGGGCTCGCGAACGACTTAGGCCTGGACGGCCCGACAGTGCCGCTACAAATAGAAGCTATAACGAAAGAAAAAATCGACGCATCGAGATCACGCCGTGTTACGCTCAGCATCCGCGGCACCGACCAACCTTATAGGGTCGGTGCGCATACCATAGACGATCTGAGCCTATCACCACAGTCCGTCAAGAAGGAGGATCTCCGCGAGTGCGCACACTTATGCGACATAGAAGATAGCCTGCGGTACGAGTCAGCGAGACCTAGAGTATTAATCGGACAAGATAACTGGCATTTACTCGTCAGTAATGAAACGCGCCGCGGCCAGCGGCATCAGCCAGCGGCATCCCTAACGCCGCTAGGCTGGGTGCTACACGGTGCACACACACGCATCACAGGCAAACAAGTACATGCGACGCATCGCTTGACCACTATTGAAGAAGCCGAGAAAAATGAAGATTTGAATTTACAACTCAGTGAATATTTCGCGCTCGAAAACCTACTTATCGAGCCGAAGTTACCCCAGTCAAGCCCGGAAGAGCGGGCGCGTATCATGTTAGCCCAGTCAATAAAGACTACAGCCGACGGCCATTATGAAGCACCGCTATTATGGAAACAACCCGACAGCAGCTTGCCTGACAACTACGAAAATACACTGAGAAGACTTCATAACATAGAAAAGAAACTCGACAAAAATAAAGAGCTTAAAGGCAAATATAGTGAAGAAATGGACGCCCTTGTCTCGAAGGGCTACGCCGAGCCTGCGCCGCCCACCAAGTCATCGAGAGTGTGGTACCTCCCCCATTTCCCGGTGCTGAATCCTAGCAAGCCCGGGAAAGTCCGAATCGTCCACGACGCCGCCGCGCCTACAAGGGGCGTGTCGCTCAATGACCGCCTACTGACAGGCCCGGCCCTCCTACAGTCGCTGCCGGGCGTCCTTATGCGCTTCCGGCAACACCCAGTCGCCGTGGGGGCGGATATTAAAGAAATGTTCATGCAAGTGAAAGTCAAGTCTGAAGACAGAGACGCCCTGCGCTATCTATGGCGAGGCGACCGGCGGGGCGACGACGCGCCGCAAGAATATCGTATGACTTCACTCATTTTTGGCGCTACTTGTTCACCGTCAATAGCAATATATGTGAAGAACGTCAACGCCCAGAAACACGAAGAAACGCATCCAGAGGCCGTCAAAGCAATAATAAGACATCACTACGTCGATGACTACCTACACAGCTTCAAAACGGAAGAAGACGCGATTCGAGTGTCAAGTGATGTACGCGATATACATAGAGAGGCCCATTACGAACTACGCCAATGGACCTCTAACTCCACGCGGGTCCTCCGAGCCCTCACTTCGGAGGACGCCACGTCCGCGCCCGTCGAACTGAATAAGAGCGAAATGAAAAATGAACGAATCCTGGGACAAATATGGAAACCCGCGAGCGACGAACTCGCCTTCAACTTGGACCTCAGCCGCCTACCTCCCGGAGCCCTGGACGACATCGAGCCTACCAAAAGGCAAATATTGAAAATAACAATGTCGATCTTCGACCCTCTCGGGCTAGCGGCGCCGGTAACCATCATAGCAAAGAAAATCCTACAAGAGGTGTGGCGGCGCGGAACTGGCTGGGATGACAAGCTGGATGCAGACTTAGCGCGCCAATGGACGGAGTGGACGCTGCACCTAAGGGCATTGCGAGACCTCGCGATTCCGCGCGCCTACCCCTACTACGGTGACGCGACCAAGCGTGAGATGCACATCTTCGTCGATGCTAGCGAATCTGCATATACATGCGCGCTATACTGGCGCATAACTACGGGCGACGGGCGAGTGCACGTGTCCTTGATAGCTGCGAAGGCTAAGGTCGCGCCCCTGAAGGTGATATCAGTCCCACGCCTAGTGGTGCAGGCCGCGGCGATGGGGAGTCGAATGGCGGCCGCAGTAATAGAAGAGCACGACTTCAAACCAGACACGAAGACATTCTGGACCGACAGCCGCACAGTACTCGCGTGGCTGAGGACCGGGGCGCGCACGTACCGGCCCTTTGTCGCGCACCGCATTGCCGTCATAGAGGAGTACACGGCTGTCAAAGAATGGCGCTGGGTACCTACCAAGCTCAACGTCGCTGACGAAGCCACGCGCACAGTCCCGCTCGAGTTCAACACTGATCATCGGTGGTTCCAGGGCCCAGCCTTCCTGCGTGATGACCCGGAGACGTGGCCCACAGAGCCATCACAACCGCACGAGTCCGAAATAAGTGAAGAAAAGGTGCACACAATATCAGTCGTAAAGGGAAAACCCGGCCCGCTCGCCTGGCTACCAGACCCGGCCCGATTCTCGAGGTGGGAACGCTTGCTGCGAACTATAGGCAGAGTATTACAGTTCATCGACCTATGCCGAACCCGCAAGGCGCGCGCACATTACAAGCGCACTATGCGGAACAAACAGGCCGATCCAGACTGGAATAAACGAAGCAAGCCCGCCCCGCCGCAGCCGCCGTCTAAAGGGCTACAAAATAATAGAAAGTATAAAATACTCGATGCCACATACCTACGTGAAGCGGAACGCTTAGTGATACGCGCCAGTCAGCTGGAGTCATTCTATGACGACTTCAGTGACCTCAGAAATAATAAGCCACCGGGCTCACATAGCCGCCTACGACACATGGCGGTCGAACTAGTGAACGACGTTATTGTTATCAAGACGCGTATCAACGCAGCAGTGGACATCACCGAACTACAAAAACGGCCACCCGTGCTCGATGGAAATCATCCGGCAGTGAAGCTATATATAGACTTTATACACAGGCAAATGCAACACAACGGCGCCGAGGCTACTATAAACGAGTGTAAACAATATTATAGTATTCTACGCCTGCGACCCGTGACGAAAATGATAGTGCATCGATGCCTGCCGTGCCGGATAAAGAAAGCAATGCCGTCAGTGCCGCCCACCGGCGACCACCCGCGGTGCCGGCTCGCCCACCACCAGCGAGCGTTTACCTACACGGGCCTCGATCTGTTTGGCCCGATAACAGTAACCGTCGGTAGAGGGACTCAGAAGAGGTACGTGGCACTCTTCACGTGCCTCACCGTGCGCGCAGTACATCTGGAAGTAATACCAAGTCTCGGCGGGGACTCCGCGGTCATGGCGCTCCGACGCATGATCGCGCGCCGCGGCTGCCCGACCGAGATCTGGACCGACAACGGAAGTAACTTCCACGCTGCCGACAAAGAGCTCCGCGCGGCCTACGGCGATGCCCTCGAAACCGACGCCGCGCAACGCGGTATCAGCTGGCGCTTCATACCGGCGGGAGCCCCATTTATGGGCGGGGCATGGGAGAGGATGGTACGAGCCGTCAAGAGAGCCCTACACGCCGTGCTCAACGAGCGCCGCCCCAGCGAGGAGACCCTGACTACTCTGCTCGCCGAGGCCGAATATACAGTGAACAGCCGCCCCCTCACTCACGTGGCGGTTGATCCTGACGAGCCAGAAGCCATCACGCCGAACCACTTCCTCCTCGGTGGCTCAGCCCGGGCCCCCAACCCCGGGACATTCGACGACACCGCACTCATCGGCCGCGCGACTTGGCGGACGAGCCAACGCCTGGCCGAGCACTTCTGGGCCCGCTGGCTCCGGGAGTACCTGCCCTCACTCCAGTACCGGCGGGAGCCCTACGGTCATGGGCGGCCTATCAACGTCGGCGACATCGTGCTAGTGGCCGACGGGAATCTGCCTCGCAACACATGGCCACGAGGCCGGGTTACAGCTATATACCCGGGCCCCGACGGCGTGACGCGAGCAGTGGACGTGACCACCAAGGGCGGAGTCTTCAGAAGACCGACCAAGAAGCTGGTGATCCTGCCGACGGAGCCTGAGAACCTGCACGCAAAAGAAGATCCAACGTTCACCCGAACGATGGTCGGCGGGAGAGATGTGCAGGACGGCATAGAATAAAACCCGTTATAAACATAAAATTGTCAGTCGCTACCTAACTTGTAATCTAGCTTATAACCTCTTATAACATAGGCATTGCGCTACTATTGCCTTATGTAATTGGCACCTGAAATAAAGAATAATAGGCCTCACATTTCATTCCTACATAGTAAAAAAAGGGTAATATACCGCTGGTTTCCTAAATAAAGAGTGGACAACACTAAGTTTCCACTAAGAAATATAGACAGACTAAAGGAAACCTAGAGTTCCTACTCGCGCGCCAGTCAGGCAACGACTGATGGGCGAGCGAGGGGGGAACCCCGGTATTTATACCTCAGGTGGGGGACGAGGTACGTATATACGGGCCGACACGGAATCCCGGCGTTTCAGATGCATTTCAACGCCGAAGGTGCAGGATTTCCCTTCAATTCTACCCAGCCCAGAGCCAGTCATAGGTGCGTCTCGCACAGTTTACGGGTTGTGTTAGTGTCGCCCCCTACGCAGAGCTTTGCGTAATGTTCCCTATTTGCAGAAACTTCCCGATTTTTCATGAGACAAATCTGATCATCGCTAATATACAGTCGCCATCACATACATCGGAGCAAACAAGCACGTCACAAACATCGAAACACACCTCTATTTTCAAGGCATTAGGGTACATGTGCCGATATTTTTGAACACCTATAGTGTACCGATGTATGTGATGGCGACTGTACCTAAACGTTAGCGGAATAGCAATAATATAGATGTTAACATAGCTACATAGTACACACTAACCATACTTGAGTCTAAGTTACGTGAAATAAATAATAGTATTTTATGCAACTGTTGTATAAGAAGGGTCTTAAAAGGCGAGTGGCGTGGGTTGCGATGCGAGCCTTGGCGAGCATCGCAATTAAAGACGCCACGAGCGTTTTTACACCAGTTATACACCGTTGCATACAATACTTTTTCTACGACAAATTTTAAATAAATAGCAGACTAAAGAATAGTTAAACTTTTCAGGCAGCAAGTTTTCTATTCGTACTTTTGCTACTCACGCAATTTCTTCAGGAGTGCAGTTATTAATTTCTTCGACCATTTTAAAAGGAACGTACACTTTTGTCTTCACAAACACGAATAAAATCTTAATAGTTTAGGACTAAAAATTTATCATCTTTCGTCTTTTAATTTTGATTTGAACTGTATTTTGGTGGGAAATCGGAAATGTCGACAGCTCTTGCTTATGGTTTGTTTTTTTTTTTAATTTGTTTGCACTTGCCGGCCGAACCAAACCGAATCAGGACCCGGACCGAATTCGAATTGTTTATTTTTATAAATAATACCAAGAATTTATAAAACATGTAATTTAACACACAATAGATGATGATTTATTATTATTGTAGTAAATAATTTATAATATACAAATATTAAATCGTAAATAAATACTTTTGTTTCGAAATATTTGTTTATGAAGTTGGCACCACTGCAATATAGCGGCTGATTTCAAAAAAAGTTAAACAGTGCTTTTATGAAAAATGTATGAACAAAAAAAGTACGCTAAACAGTGCGTTTTTGGGCCATAGAGCATAGTTTTGCGACGACTTATTACTGGTGTCATTGTATTTGAGCTACAACCTATATAAATGACAGATAACGGTACAGGAGTAGAAAAAGACTTTAATAGGTTTTTTTTTTACATTTAGAAAACTTACAATGGAGTCGATGTTGACTGGGTTGAAGGAGGGCTGCTTCTGCGTGAAGGTGTGCACCTCCGCCGCGCTGGCCAGCGCCGGCGGCCCGCGGGAGCGAGGGAAGTAGTACACCTGGGAACAACAACGTATAATATACGTTATATTATACCTCAGCCACAGTCTTTACTGGACTTAAGTACGATGCTCGATGACCTCAGTGCAGCTTCCGAACGAGTTGGTCTAAGAATGAACATGGATAAGACGAAGATCGTGTCAAATGCCCATGTAGTACCAACTTCCATTACAATCGGACACTTTACGCTCGAAGTTGTAGACGATTATGTTTACCTGGGAAAGCATGCTTCTATATTCCAGGCAGAGGTATACACCATTCTAGAATGTGTGACAATGAATCTGCAAAGCGCCTTCCCCAATCATACTATTTATATCCACTCGGATAGGCAGGCGGCTCTCTTGGCTCTAACCTTTAACGTTACAACGTCGAGGCTGGTCGAGAACTGCCGGGAGTTATTGAATGCCTTGGGCGCCAAGAACAAGGTAATTTTACGTTGGGCAAACACATCATGTGCCCGGAGGAGATCAAACTTCTTGATGTCAAGAAAACCCTGCAATTCTTTGAGTTTGCAGGACTTGACCAAGAATTGTAGTAAGTGTCGATCACAGTAGATCAGCGATGGTCGCAGTGATACAAGGGCTCTGACAGCCCAGAAGCCACTACCAGAATAACAATAATCAGTTCTCTCTCATGGACTGCATAACCGAAAAATACGGGTATTCTATTTTAACGGTATGACGTCATATCGGTTGTCAAATAGCGGTTTCGGTAGCGGAACCTTTATATTTCGCTATCGAAATATAAAGGGTACCTTTTTTTTTCCGGTACCGTAACCAAACAAACAAAACAAACAACGTTAATTAAAGTAACCGCTTTTTAAAGGTACCGATATATCGACTTTGGCCTGGCGTTGTTGCCAAACCGCCGGCAAAAGCACTGCCGTTTTGTCTTTAAATGTTTAGTAGCCAATGCTTCCTCTGCAGAGTGCCAGCTCGC
This sequence comes from Epinotia brunnichana, assembly GCA_963854355.1. Lineage (NCBI taxonomy): Eukaryota > Metazoa > Arthropoda > Insecta > Lepidoptera > Tortricidae > Epinotia > Epinotia brunnichana. The sequence goes on from OY977957.1 coordinate 10,887,465, forward strand.
TTACTTTTCTCGATAACCTTTATAATACCGGTATTATAAAGGTTTCGATATCATTTAAAACTAATACCGCTAACCGTTATTTCAAAACGGTTAAGGTACCGTTATGTTCGCGCGGCGCGCATAACCTTTACGACATAACAGTACCGTAATGGAATACCGGTTTCATACCGGTATAACCGTAACCGAAATCAGTCCCTGCTGTGGGGTCAGAGGCTTACCTCGTCGACAGTGACGTCCTTGGTGTGCTCGAACTTGCGAAGGCCCGCGGTCAGCTTGCGTGCGATACGGTTGGACTCGTCGTACAGCGACTCGCATACGAACACATCGTTCTCTGCTATCTCCGTCGGCCGACCTGACAACCAAGCAAAGGTACCATGATATTACTGAAAAGTGAGCCGGGGTTACACGCGAGCGGGAGCGAACGAATAAGTATTCTGCCTATTTTTCTTTGCAAAAAATCAACCAAAATTACAATATAATAGATAGGTACATTTTCTATTAGGGCACTTATGTACCCCAATTACAGGTGAACGCATCATTATTATTGAGTAAGAAGTGAGATTTGGTACATTTAGCATTAATTATGTTCATGAATCAACTGGGATAACGAATACACACAAAGAAACCGATGGTGACAAAGAATATAACGAGAAAGTGGCAGCAAGATTTTTAACTGTACTTACATTTGAGATAATCGTCGTAGTCGAGCACAGAGCACTTTCCGACGATGCCCACCAGTGGGCTGGTGTCATGCATCGTCGTCAGCAGCACCTCTTGCTTGTAGAACGGCTGGAACATACAAAAATTTTACACTTCTATGGCAACTATCATTAATAAGTTTAAGCTTTTACTGCCGACTGTACTTTTCTGCATACCATCATCAAGTACTCATTGAGACGATTCTAACGAGCCCAAACTCGATGGGGTTGGTCGTTTTATTGCGGAGTTCCTATGGCCACCTTCCAGCTTCAGCATCAGATCAGCTCCAATTCATCATAATATTGTATTGTCATGCAATATACATATGCTTGCAAAATTTTAGCTCAATTGGATAACGGGAAGTGACTGAAAAATGGATTGCAAATTTTGACATTTTACATACATACGAACAGTGCAAGTTAATATAAACCTTGTAAGTAAAAATTGTTTTCAGGCAAACATTTTATTTTTGGTACAAGATTTTTTTGCCGACTGCATAACTATAAAAAAATAAAATAAAACACACAACAATATCACAAGCCTGCGCAAGAGCTCTCTCGATTTTTCTCGCGCTATACATCACTACGTCATTTTCCAAGTTTTCTAATAAGAGAGAGACGGATAGTGCGAGAAGAATCGAGAGAGCTCGCGCGCCGTATGGGCTTGTGACCTTAAATTTGTTTACGATGCCATTCGAACCAGTTTTTGTAGATGAACAAATGTTTGTATGGAAGCAACTACATTTAAAGGACATTAATACCCAAAAAATTGAGTTAAAGACGGACCTCGCTGACAGCAGCCGAAACGCTTCATACTGATTGGCTTTAAAGTATGACGTCACGCCGTGCAATTTGTACTAACCATTGCATGGAAAATTAAGTAAATTGCTGTTTCGGTCGCGAAATACTGCGTTTAGGTCCATAGTTGTCATACAAATTTGTTTCTATAAAAGCGTATGGATTCTATTGGTACCTTTAAATTTACTCTTGGTCAATAAATAAAAAAACTTTTTTTTCTAAACTTTCAAGGTTCATATCTTTTTATGATTTGAATTATATTTTGTAATTTATACTTTATTACAATAATTTGATGGTTTACTATCCATTTAGCAACACGACGTTATCAATTTTAACACCACGCAACAAGCCTATTGTGATAGCCTTGCTGGTATTTTCTTTTCACAATCATCAACTACTTACTAGTTGTTGAGTTTATCTTATATGGATTAGGAGTTGCAAGCCATCTTCTGTCTGCATCATCAGATCAGCTCGATGGTGCCACGATATTGCATTATCACCGAATTTACATAAGTATTCTAAATTTCAGCTCAATCGGATACATACAGGCAAATGGCTGAAAAATGGTCTTATTGTAGTGTGTTTACTTACTTTGTTGATGATGTTAGCTACCTCCGACGGGAAGATGAGGAACGGGCCACGGAAATAGCATTTGTTGCTGAAAATAATAAATGTATTTAAATGACGTAACAATCGCTGAAGAGATAAAACAGCAAGTCAAAATAGAATTTATCCGACAGCATATTACATTTATTATTTCATCTCTGAAATTGCTTGTATTCTCTGTAGGACTATAGTCCTGCCCAATAGGGCAGAAGGATCACGGTTAAATGTACACAACACCACATACTATCAGATCATTATTATAGCTGCGTTCTTGTATAAGGGTACAGTCCCTGGGCGACCGAGCAGATATACGGAGAAAACGAATTCTCCCAGGCATGAGACCAAGGTATATCGTTATTTCGCCCGCGGTAAACCCTATATTCCAAATTTAATTAAAATCGTTAGAGCCGTTTGGGAGAACGTGATTTCAAATATATATACAAATATTGCTCGTTTAATAGTATAGGATAGGATGTAACGTGCATTCGGGTAACTCCGATAATTTCTACCAATCCAATAGTATTTTTTTAGGAGGGTAACTCCGAATAAAAAAGGAATACGTACATTGTGTCAGAACTATATAAGACTCACTTTTGTAGATCATTCGGAATTACCCGATTTTCGGAGTTACCCGATTATATGGTTAGAAAACGTCAATTATAAAAAAATGCCATTTTTACTTTATGACGCCTTGCAATAAAAAAGTACCTATCTGACAATATATAATTTATGTATTTTTACTTATTTATTCCTTAGGCTAAGTGACTAGGACCATCAGAGGCCCATTTCACGAAGCTATAAGTTATAATTTTACAAGTCAAATTGCCAGTCGTTTTCGTGTAACGGGCCATAGTTTTAATTGTCTATTTCATATCTATGCGTGAGTTGTACAACTTGTACATATGTAAAACATGTAAGAATCAGAAGAATCATCAATAATTTTGGATTATTTAAATGTATTTACCATTATTTACCCGTGTAAAACAATAATTTAAATATGTGTACAGTCTGCATCATATAGTTGGTAGGAGCCAAAGTACCCAAATATATTTCTCACCTCACTAGCTCGGAAAGGCCTTTTTGTATGTTTGATATCTATTGAGAAAATCGCTTTTTATCCACATGTGAAGAAAGTAGACGTAGAACGTTAAAAGTACTATGACGTAGAACGTTAAATGTTTATTTTTGTTTTTTGTATATTTTATGTGATATATTTTTTTTAATTTTTTTTTCTTATTTTTTACTTTTTTAATATTTTTCTTTACCTTTTACTGACTTTTTATGAACTTTTTTTATATATTTTGTTTTACTTTTTTTTACTCTTTTTATATTTTCCTCGCTGTAGTGAGGTGAAAAGATTTGTGTTATACACGGGTGAAAAGTTATTTTACGTCTCGTGTGTTGAAACACTCGCTACGCTCGGGATTTTATTTTTGAACCACTCGCTTCGCTCGTGGTCAATCATAGAATCCTTTCGCTAGCTCGTGTTTCAAATGAACACTCGCAGGTAAAATACAACTTTCCCCCCTTGTATAACAAGTAACTAGTAACACATCGTTACTCCTTAAGACAGGTTGGGATATATTTGGCTACCTTGGCTGCTACCAACTATATGATGCTGACTGTACAAAGCGCGAGAGTTTAAAGTGTTAATTTTGAAACAAGTATAATTTATAGAGGTTGTTGTCACTCGCCGGTCTCCCATATGGTACAGTCGGAGAATGAAAAGGTTGAGCACCTTAATATGTTTTTGCTTGCTCAGTATAAGTAATTAGTATCTGCTTTATCAATCGAGTGTCAGACACATTCCGTCATAATGAATGTCATTTCACTACACCTCTTTGAATTTTGGAAAACGAGTTAAAAAAATAAAAAAAAAACGTATACAAGAAATAGCAATGATGACATTGACAGGACCTGTTACTCACGTTTATAGTTTTAATAATTTTAAGCGAAGAGGATTTAATCATTAGATTTATCAAACTTGACACAACGTAATGGCGAGATCAAACAAATAAAAAGGTTTCAGTTCAACTATTAATAGTCAAGGAAAATTCGTCTTAGTAAATTTGAACTTTGTTGTCAAACAGTTGAACATAATTTTCAATACATCACTCTCGTCTGATACACAGTTTAAAAAGGTAACATGTGCTTGGAACGCGTAAATGATTTGATTTGAAAACTGATCAATCTTTTTATTCCGCCACTGTACATCCCAGACGGTACATCACTACATCCTGGCAAATAGCAGAGGTTCGTGTAATTGTTGTCAGGTTGTACTCACTCGCCGGTCTCCCATATGGTGTCGACCTGCGCGAGCATCTGCTTGCCGCCGTCCGTGACCACGTACACGTAGTCGCCCGTCTTGATGACGCCGGAGCACACCGTGTTGTACTGTTGTCAGGTTGTACTCACTCGCCGGTCTCCCATATGGTGTCGACCTGCGCGAGCATCTGCTTGCCGCCGTCCGTGACCACGTACACGTAGTCGCCCGTCTTGATGACGCCGGAGCACACCGTGTTGTACTGTTGTCAGGTTGTACTCACTCGCCGGTCTCCCATATGGTGTCGACCTGCGCGAGCATCTGCTTGCCGCCGTCCGTGACCACGTACACGTAGTCGCCCGTCTTGATGACGCCGGAGCACACCGTGTTGTACTGTTGTCAGGTTGTACTCACTCGCCGGTCTCCCATATGGTGTCGACCTGCGCGAGCATCTGCTTGCCGCCGTCCGTGACCACGTACACGTAGTCGCCCGTCTTGATGACGCCGGAGCACACCGTGTTGTACTGTTGTCAGGTTGTACTCACTCGCCGGTCTCCCATATGGTGTCGACCTGCGCGAGCATCTGCTTGCCGCCGTCCGTGACCACGTACACGTAGTCGCCCGTCTTGATGACGCCGGAGCACACCGTGTTGTACTGTTGTCAGGTTGTACTCACTCGCCGGTCTCCCATATGGTGTCGACCTGCGCGAGCATCTGCTTGCCGCCGTCCGTGACCACGTACACGTAGTCGCCCGTCTTGATGACGCCGGAGCACACCGTGTTGTACTGTTGTCAGGTTGTACTCACTCGCCGGTCTCCCATATGGTGTCGACCTGCGCGAGCATCTGCTTGCCGCCGTCCGTGACCACGTACACGTAGTCGCCCGTCTTGATGACGCCGGAGCACACCGTGTTGTACTGCTCGTAGTACGTGTTCTCGTCGTCCGTGCCCAGGGGGTTGTACATCACCACATCCTGACAATTATGCTTCGTTTCAGTATACAGTTGTTACAAACTACAACATTATACCTAGTGGATCTATGAGCTGTAGAACTCGAAAGCCAGTCTTTTATTCATTTCGTAAAAGTGACTGCAAAAAAATTATATAATTAACGAACCTGCTCACGAAATTACACGCGAATCGGTTGAGAAATGCGACCTGTAGAGAACAGCCGTACAGCGTGACATCGGACACCGGATTTTCGGCCCAAACTGAACTTCGCTCGCTCGTTCGATAAAGCAGAGACTATTACGGCTCGGCTCTGACTTAGAGAACGACGGCGGTCTACCATACATAGATAGGAGCGAAAGTTCGGAGCGCATCCTCTCGCTCCCACGTCTGGCGCACCGCTGCCGCCACAGATGTATGAATATAAGGAGATCGGACATGCCGGCCGATTTGTATTGAGTACGCCTGTCGTAAGTACAATAACCCACACAACGCCCAAGTAATTGACAATACAAAGCACGCACACATCTAAAACACACTCTTGTATACCTACGCGCTTATTCGACAATACACGCGCATCATATCAGGCATTTTGGGAAAAAACGTAATATTCTCTGCGATAAGCATCCGTGCACAGTATGGAAGAGTATGCCTATTGGGCTAACAGCTGCGACACAACCGCCGGCGGCTTGTCCTCTCTCTAGTACCTCTCTAGTCTTTCAAAGTCGTGAGTAACATATAATCTAAATAGATGACATTCATAAAAATTATACAATTCTCAAACTGGCTAATAATTAATCATCATGTCGTTTATGTTCTAAAAGTCCGGCAAGTAAAAATATCTGCAACTTACGGGTCTTTCTTTCTCCTGGACGTTTTCAAGCACCTCCAGTTCAGCCAACTCATCCTTGTGTTTCTCGACGCGTTCGCGGAACACTGACACAGTCCTGTTCGGCTCAAGAGGGACCTAAAACAATGAGACTTTGCTGAACTGACACGCACTAGCGTTTCAGTTCAGGCACACTAGGACACTGCACTAACACGTCGGCTTCAAGTATGTGGTGTATATACTGAGATAGTCCGTTGAGTACATTAATGTTCTCTTTTTTTGGCGCTTATGCATCTCATCTCTAAGAACATTCGAATAATTAGTAATTGTATTTGGATTATACGTCTTTGGGATACTAATTTAATATCATTAACTTCTTGTTAATTCTGATACACTGATGATATTTGCAGAATAAAAAATTGATTTAGGTTTTTTTGATTTTGAGTCCTGTCACGGTCGCCAATTTGTAATAAAAATCAACCATTTCTTGTTGTTATTATTTTCCGTTATCCATGATGCGTATGACCCAATATCTAACAAAAGTTGTTACAACATGGACGTCTAGAAGGTGACCCATATAAAAAGAGGTGTAAATGTCAAAACATCCCTAAATACATTAAGCTAGATTTAAACCCATAAAATCATGGTTTTAAAAAAAGTGACCCAGAAAGACGTCAAAATGGTAATAGTGACAGCTAACACGTAGATTCGCCATTATCTAAAAATATCACAAAATAAACCAATTGGTCAGTTCGAGAAAGCTCACCTCTCTCGGCACTAGAGTGGCCTCTTTCTCGGCTCCCTCCCAAACCTTGATCTTCTTGAACCAGCGGTGTTTCGAGTTGTACCGGCTCTCACACACGTACACGTCTTTATCGGCATAGCCTGTTGCAGAAAAAAATAAGTCAATAATTATTTTTTTAGTAAACTGTTTGATTTGACTAAATTTTAATTCACCACACTACTGTGAAATATTCGGCAGTAACGTCGTAAGTTGGAAGCATATAATCATCATCGATTATCGTGATTAAGACGATTTAAAAAAAATGCTATGAAATGAAAAACACCGTGTTTTTTAAATTGCTTGACGCCACGGTGTTATTTCACAAATTGATATTGAAACAAATAAAGGTCACTTTACAAGATTTTGTATGAAATACCACAATGGACTTCTCGTCTTGCCGCACCCGAAACGTGATACTTCGCAGCCGTCGTTACAAGGTCTTTACATACGTAAATATTTCATTGCATGTTAGAGAAATAGTACAATACTGCAGACGCCGGGAAAGAAGGGCTTACACGGATAGTGATACGAAGCCGGCAAGCCCTTTTCACGGCCAGGCATGTATAGTGCTTTTCTCAAACATGCAAAGAAATAAATAAATAAAAAGTCCTCAAATCAAACAAATTTTCATGGCTGAATGCCGTGATGCTGTGCCACAAATAGTAGAAAGAAAATAAAAAATAAAATACTTCCCGGTTTCCTTTCCTCTCGAGTTGATCCGCCCGAAACGTGATACTTTGAAGCCTGATATAATCCACGTATAGACGACATTTCATTGCATGTTTGAGAAAAGACAATTTAACGCATCTGCTTCTTTGAATAAAGCTGGGCAAAAAGAGTCCGCTGTATGTGTTATTGTGTTATGTTATGTTATGTTATGACGGAGTAAATGCTGACCTTCTGGTCGGAACTTGAAGTACTCCTTGACGTTCATGACGTAGCAGTGGCCCGCGATCTGGTCGAGAGCGATGTTGCGGAACGTCTCGGTCTTGAACACCTCCTGTTGCAGGAACTTGCGGGTGCGGACGTGGAAAGTCTCGGGTGGTCTGCAATGTCAATTGTTATTGTCAGAGTTTGTAAGAGAATCAGCGTTCCCACCTGAGAAAAAGGTGGCTCTCTAGGAAGTAGGCCGTTGTGAAAAAATCGGAGCAGAGTCTATTGTACGGTCACAAACATCGGAACACACTTCTATTTTCAAGGCATTAGGGTGCATGTGCGCATATTTTTGAACACCTATAGTGTACTGATGTATGTGATGGCGACTGTACAATAGACTCTGGCAAACGTAAGTTGAACCCACTAGATTCAATTACGCGGCAACACTGTTGGCCAAAATGTATGCGTATGACGTCTAGTGTTGCCGCGTAATTGAATCTAGTGGGTTCAACTTTCGTTTGGGACTCTAGCATATAACGCAAAAAGTCTCCTGAAATCACCAAACGGAATTTAATTGTTTGATGTATCGAAAAGTCTGTAGAGAATATCTCTGAATTTTAAGGAGAGGTATTTATGATTAGATGATTGTTTTTGTCATATGATGCCGAGGGATGTCGCATCTATCGTATTGTTTATGACATTGCAGCGCACCGTGCTACGGTATTAGGCTCGTCCGCACACTAGTCGTGCTATCAGATGCATTTAGAAGTGACAATAACAATGGCGGGAAGACCTCGACGCTTTTCGGGAGGACAGGTCTAATTTAGCAGTCGAAAGAGAGGGAGGCCATTGCCCACCAGTGGGACAGTCATCATCATCATCATCATATCAGCCGAAAGACGTCCACTGCTGGACAAAGGCCTCCCCCAAAGAGTGCCACAATGGCCAGTCCTGCGCCACCAGCATCCAGCAGACTCCCGCGACCTTTACCAGGTCATCAGTCCACCTTGGGACAGTACGGGTTAGAAATTAATGAATAAATAAAACTCACCGGAAGTAGACGTTGGCGTACATCATCGGCACGCCGTCATTATTGGTCCAAATACGAACGGCTTGCACAATTGCGGGCTCCTTATTGCTCTTGTCCGGTTGCACGTACAGGAAGTCTCCCTTGTCGTACTTCGTTAGGGGCTGTGGCGCACCGCCTGAAGGCATCGACTCATCTGTGCTCGACCTGAGAAAATACGATTCAGTATTAAGGCGCCAAAGGTTTAGCGAAGTTAAGCGAACAGAGTTTTTGAAACAATATAATGTGTCTGTTTATTATATGGTTTCAAAAAAATACGAATAGTAATCTTGAGGCTTTTCTGCAGCGAGATCAGTGTTTCAAAACATGCAATTTTCGCTCGATACAAAAAATCACGAACATAGGTCTAAAATACACTTAAAACATTTGTAGCTAATTATGCACAAAAACTAAACATATTAAAATTGGATCTAAAACTCGGCAATATCATGTTTGAGGGAACTTAGTGATTACTTTACTTATAAACGCACAAAAATATTAAATTAAAAAACATGATATCCGCACTTCCATCGGGAGAGAAGACCATGAACCTACGACGCCTTAACTTTATTTTCTCAAACATGCTCGGAAATGTATGCGTTAATGTCACGAAATGAAGACATGAAGTTCCTTGTTTATGGCTGCCTACATTACTTCTTGGCCGAGGCCAAGAAGTAATGTATGAAAACCCTAACTAAAAACATTATTGACCGCTACTGTAACTTTTTAAATTTGCTTACTGATATTAAACAGACAAAGGAAAAAATACATACTGCCAACCACCAATACTTTGTTTTAATTGTTTTAGTTTTTTGTAAAAAAAAAATGTTAGTTTTTTTAACATTTTTTTTGTTATTTTTCGTTTATTTTTTAGTGTTGTTTATCGTTTTTAATGATTTAAAAAAAATCTTTTCTTTTCTTGATGTTTGTCTATTTTTTAATGTTAAATTTTTTTTATCTATTTTTCCTTTTTGTTTTACTTTTTTTAATGTTTTTTGTTTTTTTTCCTTTTTTATTATTTTTTCAAGTTTTCCATTTTGTTTAACTTCTTTTAATGTTTTTTTTTCCTTTTTTTTTTTTGAATGTTTTTTGTTTGTTTTTCTTTTTTTTCGGTTTTTTGTTTTTTTTTTGTTTTTTTAATGTTTTTGTTTGTTTTTGTTTGTTTTTTTTCCTTTTTTTTTGTTTTTTTTTAATGTTCTTGTTTTTTTTTTTGTTCTGTTTTTTCCTTTTTTTTTGTTTTTTTTATTGTTTTTTGTTTGTTTTTCTTTTTTTTGTCCATTTTTTTTTCCATTTTTTTTTTTTTTGGGCGTTTTTTAGTTGTTTTTTTTTTTTTTTTCTTTTTGTTTTACTCTTTTGTAATGGTTTTTTAATATTATTCTTTTTTAATGTTTTTTTTTCTTTTTTAGATTTTTTAATCTAGAATCTTTCTCAATTTAGTGAGGTGAAAAGGATTCTATTTTTAAACCACTCACATTCGCTAGCTCGTGTTTCAATTCCACACTCGCGGTTAAATTATAACTGCACCCTTGTATAACAAATAACTATTTATTATTTCCTCACATCGTTTGAGAAAAGCACTAACAAGCCTCGGCCGGAACAGGGATTGCTGGACTCGTTGTATTCGGCCTCGTCTACGACTCGGCCGTCTAGCCCAAACTCGTACATCAATCCCTTGCTTCACGGCCTTTGCAGCAATGTACTATTTTCTCAAACATGCTGGCAAATAGTGTCTTTATGTAAGTGAAGACCATGTAACACTGCGTTTTTGGGCGCGTATTTGGGCGTCGGTAACAATCATCCGATGCTACTCCGGTAAATTGAATGAACATGATCAGTGCTCTCATAGACTTAAGACTTTTTAAAGAGAATTATGCTAAAAAACCGGCCAAGTGCGAGTCGGACTCGCGCACGAAGGGTTCCGTACCAATAAAAATACTTATTTTATTTAGTTTTTAGTATTTGTTGTTATAGCGGCAACAGAAATACATAATGAAATAATTAACAAAAGAACGAAAAAAACCGGTTACAGATCCCATACAAAAAAGAACCGGTTACAATCCCTGGTGGTGACAACGGGACTAATCTGGAAGTATATGCTTTCAAACAAAGAAATCAAATCGGTTCATAAATTACCGAGTTATCACGTAACAAACACAAAAAAAAAACCGGCCAAGTGTGAGTCGGACTCGGGCACGAAGGGTTCCGTACCATTATCTATAAAAAACTATTTTATTCTATGTTTTCTGTTATAGCGGCAACATAAATACATCATCTGTGAAAATTTCAGCTGGAACTATCACGGTATCAGTGAGATACAGCCTGGTGACAGACGGACGGACGGATGGACGGACAGCGAAGTCTTAGTAATAGGGTCCCGTTTTACTCTTTGAGTACGGAACCCTAAAAAATGATTTTATAAAGTGCTTTCTAAAAAGATGACAAAAGGTTGCTCAAGGTTTTCAAAAGTTAAAAAAACAGCAACTTGAGACTGCAACAGATCAGAGAAATCCGTTGTATTCTCTTATGTCATCTTTTTATCGACGCCAGCCGCATCAGTTCAGATTCTAGAACTTGACTGACCTAGTGTCGTCTTCCTCATCGTTCTCCTGAAGCATCTTGCACTGTTTCACTAGTTCCACGCTGGTGGTGACAGTGTCTTTAGTGAAGGCGAGCGCGGGAGACACTAGCGTGTCCTTGCAGAGCTGGTCGCGGTGCGCTATGAAGAACGACTGCAGTTCTACCGAGTCTTCGAAGATTTGGCTGTCTGTTCGGGATAGGCGGCGCGCTCTGAAACAGTACAGTGTCTTTGCAGTAACTGGTAAACATACATTAATACACTTTGCAAAAGCTAGGGCTCAGCGGAATGACATCTCACTCATATCTGGAGAAGCCCAATGGGGGGAGTACCACCAACTTACAGAAGACTGCAGCCATATTAACACCACTAATTTCTTTGGTGTTGTGTTGCTGGTGGTGAGTAAGGTAGCAGAGCACCCGCGGATGCGCTGTGTTAAGAGTTAAGGACCTGCGTTTGACTGCGCCATGGCGACTAATTCAAACCTCACGCAGATGGGAAAGTAGACCATGTTGGGGTCCTACTGTATACCGTTAAGCGGTTGATTGTGACACACGCATAACTTAGTCCTATAACAACTACTGTACTCGCACAATTTGACAATAAATGATTTCTGATTCTGATTCTGATACATACCTCTCGAAGAGTGCGAGCACGTCCTGCTGGAAATGGTCGCGACCACGGTAGAGACCGCAGTCCAGACACCACCAGGTCTAGAGGGAGATGACTCGGACGCATAAGCCGTTGCTCTCGTTCTGTTCGGGTAGCTATGGTGATTATATCTAACCTTACTAAGGGCGGCCGGACATAACGGCCACTAGAGGCTGGCACTAATCGCGGCCACTGGGCCGCACATTGCACTAGTTACGTGCGCGTGCTTGTGGCTCGAACGCTGCCATTTAAACGTTCGGTGTGTGCCGAAGCTACACAACATGTACTCGTCCGCAACTTGTAGCTCAATGTGCGACTGCTCTAAGAGGGAATTGTGAATCTTTAAGGTGGTTCGATTGCCATACAAAACGTTATTTGACATTCGTAGGCTAACGGCGTGATATTTTAAGAAACTTATGTAACAAACTTTCATCAATTGGCTTCCCATTTGCGCCAAATTCCCCCTTTCCTAGAATAAACTTGTATAAACTAGATTAATTTGAGAAATTGGTTTGTCACGTGATATTTTGGGAAAACTATTTTTCTCAAATAAATCTAGTTTATACAAGTTTATTCTAGGAAAGGGGGAATTGGCGCAAATGGGAAGCCAATTGATGAAAGTTTGTTACATAAGTTTCTTAAAATATCACGCCGTTAGCCTGCGAATGTCAAATAACGTTTTGTATGGCAATCGAACCACCTTAAAGAACATTGGCCAATGTTGGGGTCCTGTGTACCTCTCGAAGACGGCGAACATGTCCTGCTGGAAATGGTCGAGGCGGCGGTACAGGTTGCGGTCGAGCCGCCGCTTCACCAGGTCGAGGGAGATGCCGCGGACGCGGGAGCCGTTGCTCTCGTCGTGTTCGGGTAGCTCTGCCATGCTGTCTGAGTAACATCTGCGGAATAAGGCATATGTAACCATCACGTCAACTTGGAGCAGGCACAGTATACCGGTTACATTTCTATACAAAAATACCGGTATTATACGGTATGTCGTTTATTATTTCATATTTTGTTTTAATAGACTCTCTTCAGCGGTATATCCAATATACAAATACAAATTTTAAATACCAAAACTATAACAAAAATTGTGGAAGATAAGAAAACCGGTATAGTTAAGTCCCAGTAATTTTTGTACCGTGACCGACTGAAATAGCAAGACACGTTCGTACGTTTCCGTGAAAAAACGATGGGAAACCATTATTCACTACATCTGCACTTACCGGTAAAACAAAGAATGTCTCAGATCGCAGGTTTTTGACGCACGAGCCGATAAATATGCGATCTGAGGCTTTCTTTATTATCGCCCGTGGTGAGTACAAAATTTTACGTGCCCCCGGGAAGTGGGATTAATTGCTAATTTATGGCCAGATGTGACGTAGAAAGATGTTGGGACACCTTTTCGCAACTAACGTTTGGCAAGCTGATTAATTTCGCAACTTTTAATTTCCCAAACTCTAAAACTGTAAATATTTCTGGATTTATTTCAGGGCCATCGTGTAAAACCCTATAGGTTATTTTATAAATGTTCTGGGGTGCCAACAGCGGAGTGGGTAGGACACTATACCCTGCCACCTACGTGGGCCCGCAAGGGCAATGCTGACAGAGTTCCGGATGTGTGCAATAGCGTTCCTGGTAAGGTATAAGTTGTATTTTACCTGCCCTCCTCGTCCTGGTGGTTGTAGACGGATGTAAAAAGGTTCAGCAGTAACTCCTGCACGGCGGCCGGCACGTCGGGCGGCGCGTCGTCGTCCTCTCTGTATATTACCTGCCCTCCTCGTCCTGGTGGTTGTAGACGGATGTAAAAAGGTTCAGCAGTAACTCCTGCACGGCGGCCGGCACGTCGGGCGGCGCGTCGTCGTCCTCTCTGTATATTACCTGCCCTCCTCGTCCTGGTGGTTGTAGACGGATGTAAAAAGGTTCAGCAGTAACTCCTGCACGGCGGCCGGCACGTCGGGCGGCGCGTCGTCGTCCTCTCTGTATATTACCTGCCCTCCTCGTCCTGGTGGTTGTAGACGGATGTAAAAAGGTTCAGCAGTAACTCCTGCACGGCGGCCGGCACGTCGGGCGGCGCGTCGTCGTCCTCTCTGTATATTACCTGCCCTCCTCGTCCTGGTGGTTGTAGACGGATGTAAAAAGGTTCAGCAGTAACTCCTGCACGGCGGCCGGCACGTCGGGCGGCGCGTCGTCGTCCTCTCTGTATATTACCTGCCCTCCTCGTCCTGGTGGTTGTAGACGGATGTAAAAAGGTTCAGCAGTAACTCCTGCACGGCGGCCGGCACGTCGGGCGGCGCGTCGTCGTCCTCTCTGTATATTACCTGCCCTCCTCGTCCTGGTGGTTGTAGACGGATGTAAAAAGGTTCAGCAGTAACTCCTGCACGGCGGCCGGCACGTCGGGCGGCGCGTCGTCGTCCTCTCTGTATATTACCTGCCCTCCTCGTCCTGGTGGTTGTAGACGGATGTAAAAAGGTTCAGCAGTAACTCCTGCACGGCGGCCGGCACGTCGGGCGGCGCGTCGTCGTCCTCTCTGTATATTACCTGCCCTCCTCGTCCTGGTGGTTGTAGACGGATGTAAAAAGGTTCAGCAGTAACTCCTGCACGGCGGCCGGCACGTCGGGCGGCGCGTCGTCGTCCTCTCTGTATATTACCTGCCCTCCTCGTCCTGGTGGTTGTAGACGGATGTAAAAAGGTTCAGCAGTAACTCCTGCACGGCGGCCGGCACGTCGGGCGGCGCGTCGTCGTCCTCTCTGTATATTACCTGCCCTCCTCGTCCTGGTGGTTGTAGACGGATGTAAAAAGGTTCAGCAGTAACTCCTGCACGGCGGCCGGCACGTCGGGCGGCGCGTCGTCGTCCTCTCTGTATATTACCTGCCCTCCTCGTCCTGGTGGTTGTAGACGGATGTAAAAAGGTTCAGCAGTAACTCCTGCACGGCGGCCGGCACGTCGGGCGGCGCGTCGTCGTCCTCTCTGTATATTACCTGCCCTCCTCGTCCTGGTGGTTGTAGACGGATGTAAAAAGGTTCAGCAGTAACTCCTGCACGGCGGCCGGCACGTCGGGCGGCGCGTCGTCGTCCTCTCTGTATATTACCTGCCCTCCTCGTCCTGGTGGTTGTAGACGGATGTAAAAAGGTTCAGCAGTAACTCCTGCACGGCGGCCGGCACGTCGGGCGGCGCGTCGTCGTCCTCTCTGTATATTACCTGCCCTCCTCGTCCTGGTGGTTGTAGACGGATGTAAAAAGGTTCAGCAGTAACTCCTGCACGGCGGCCGGCACGTCGGGCGGCGCGTCGTCGTCCTCTCTGTATATTACCTGCCCTCCTCGTCCTGGTGGTTGTAGACGGATGTAAAAAGGTTCAGCAGTAACTCCTGCACGGCGGCCGGCACGTCGGGCGGCGCGTCGTCGTCCTCTCTGTATATTACCTGCCCTCCTCGTCCTGGTGGTTGTAGACGGATGTAAAAAGGTTCAGCAGTAACTCCTGCACGGCGGCCGGCACGTCGGGCGGCGCGTCGTCGTCCTCTCTGTATATTACCTGCCCTCCTCGTCCTGGTGGTTGTAGACGGATGTAAAAAGGTTCAGCAGTAACTCCTGCACGGCGGCCGGCACGTCGGGCGGCGCGTCGTCGTCCTCTCTGTATATTACCTGCCCTCCTCGTCCTGGTGGTTGTAGACGGATGTAAAAAGGTTCAGCAGTAACTCCTGCACGGCGGCCGGCACGTCGGGCGGCGCGTCGTCGTCCTCTCTGTATATTACCTGCCCTCCTCGTCCTGGTGGTTGTAGACGGATGTAAAAAGGTTCAGCAGTAACTCCTGCACGACGGCCGGCACGTCGGGCGGCGCGTCGTCGTCCTCTCTGTATATTACCTGCCCTCCTCGTCCTGGTGGTTGTAGACGGATGTAAAAAGGTTCAGCAGTAACTCCTGCACGGCGGCCGGCACGTCGGGCGGCGCGTCGTCGTCCTCTCTGTATATTACCTGCCCTCCTCGTCCTGGTGGTTGTAGACGGATGTAAAAAGGTTCAGCAGTAACTCCTGCACGGCGGCCGGCACGTCGGGCGGCGCGTCGTCGTCCTCTCTGTATATTACCTGCCCTCCTCGTCCTGGTGGTTGTAGACGGATGTAAAAAGGTTCAGCAGTAACTCCTGCACGGCGGCCGGCACGTCGGGCGGCGCGTCGTCGTCCTCTCTGTATATTACCTGCCCTCCTCGTCCTGGTGGTTGTAGACGGATGTAAAAAGGTTCAGCAGTAACTCCTGCACGGCGGCCGGCACGTCGGGCGGCGCGTCGTCGTCCTCTCTGTATATTACCTGCCCTCCTCGTCCTGGTGGTTGTAGACGGATGTAAAAAGGTTCAGCAGTAACTCCTGCACGGCGGCCGGCACGTCGGGCGGCGCGTCGTCGTCCTCTCTGTATATTACCTGCCCTCCTCGTCCTGGTGGTTGTAGACGGATGTAAAAAGGTTCAGCAGTAACTCCTGCACGGCGGCCGGCACGTCGGGCGGCGCGTCGTCGTCCTCTCTGTATATTACCTGCCCTCCTCGTCCTGGTGGTTGTAGACGGATGTAAAAAGGTTCAGCAGTAACTCCTGCACGGCGGCCGGCACGTCGGGCGGCGCGTCGTCGTCCTCTCTGTATATTACCTGCCCTCCTCGTCCTGGTGGTTGTAGACGGATGTAAAAAGGTTCAGCAGTAACTCCTGCACGGCGGCCGGCACGTCGGGCGGCGCGTCGTCGTCCTCTCTGTATATTACCTGCCCTCCTCGTCCTGGTGGTTGTAGACGGATGTAAAAAGGTTCAGCAGTAACTCCTGCACGGCGGCCGGCACGTCGGGCGGCGCGTCGTCGTCCTCTCTGTATATTACCTGCCCTCCTCGTCCTGGTGGTTGTAGACGGATGTAAAAAGGTTCAGCAGTAACTCCTGCACGGCGGCCGGCACGTCGGGCGGCGCGTCGTCGTCCTCTCTGTATATTACCTGCCCTCCTCGTCCTGGTGGTTGTAGACGGATGTAAAAAGGTTCAGCAGTAACTCCTGCACGGCGGCCGGCACGTCGGGCGGCGCGTCGTCGTCCTCTCTGTATATTACCTGCCCTCCTCGTCCTGGTGGTTGTAGACGGATGTAAAAAGGTTCAGCAGTAACTCCTGCACGGCGGCCGGCACGTCGGGCGGCGCGTCGTCGTCCTCTCTGTATATTACCTGCCCTCCTCGTCCTGGTGGTTGTAGACGGATGTAAAAAGGTTCAGCAGTAACTCCTGCACGGCGGCCGGCACGTCGGGCGGCGCGTCGTCGTCCTCTCTGTATATTACCTGCCCTCCTCGTCCTGGTGGTTGTAGACGGATGTAAAAAGGTTCAGCAGTAACTCCTGCACGGCGGCCGGCACGTCGGGCGGCGCGTCGTCGTCCTCTCTGCACAAATATCACACTTTAGTTACACTCTTGTGTTGTGCAACTACTAGTCTGGGTAGAACACCGTTATAGTACGAATTATCTTGATTTTTTATATATATTTTACAATGCACTTGCTCTGAATGTGCCCCTTTATGTGGCTGAACATAAACACGGGAAGTGGTTTATGCCGGCACGCCGGCGTGCGAGAATGTGATTTCGTGACAATTAAAATTTGACTTTTTATGCATATTTTTTTTATTTCGTCGCATGATTCATTGCAAAATGTTGTATGATACACGTGCGGATAGGAAATTCCCAACTCGTGTCGATCAAAATTACCTACTTTCCGCACTTGTATCATAAATAACTGTTCTCAAACATGCAATGAAATGTCGTCATTCCGTGCGTTATAACAGGCTTCGAAGTATCACGTTTCGGGCGAAACAATTTGAGAGAACTGTAAAGGAATTTCATACGAAATTGAAGACCTAGGACGAGAAGTATTTTTTTTTTTATTCCACAATTTGTGGCGCAGCATAACGGCGTTCAGCCATGAAAATTTGTTTGATTTCTTGAAGTTTTTTTTAAATTATTTCATTGCATGTTTGAGAAAAGGACTATACATGCCTGACCGTGAAAAGGGCTTGCCGGCTTCGTATCTATACCTAACCTACTCACCCGGCAAGCCCTTCTTTCCCGGCGTCTGCAGTAATGTACAATTAATTCAACTAAAACGTAATGTTATTTGGCTTGCACAGTATTTCAGCTCTTGTTGGTGGAGCTACCTGCAAGTATTTTTTTTCAAGCTTTTTTCTTTGTACAGTATCGCCATCACATACATCGGTACACTATAGGTGTTTAAAAATATCGGCACATGCACCCTAATGCCTTGAAAATAGAGGTGTGTTCCGATGTTTGTGAGCTGCTTGTTTGCTTAATCATGTGATGGCGACTGTATCACTATCAGGAGTGTCAACCGCGTTTGGGTGAATTGCACCTCGAAGGTGCCTGAAAGCAGTTTTATTGAAGCGGCAAGATTGACAGGAATGTCAAGACCATCAGCTACGCAAATTAGATCTTCAAATAAAAACTGATGGCATCTCCAGATTACTAACAGAAATCGTCGTCATAAAAACAAATTGCAACTCGTTCAAACTAGAGACGAAACAGCATCAAATAAAATCTTTACCTCAACATCTGTTTAGTCTGCAAACACACCCGTTGCAAAATCAGCGCGTCCTTATAAATCTGCGAGTCAGGCTCGTTGTATTTGCAGGCATTGTCCAACATCAGCATGAAATCCGAGGCTAGCTCGTTGACCGAGCTGTACACGTTGTTCTTCAGTTTGTGGGCAATCTTCTCCATGTCTATCGGGCTCTTTATCAGCTCGTAGTAGTCGGGGTATTCGGATTTGTGTGGGAGCTTCATGAATATTAGGGCGAGCTGGCGTTTGGCTGGAAATAGAAAATTATTTGTAAAGCCCGCTCCACATTCTCGACAAAACACGAGAGTGTGGAGTGAGTATTCGTCTATATTCGTATTGTTTTGCGTATATTCGTGTAGTCTCCGTTTGGTGTCGGTAAAATGGCCAAAGATCAAAGAGCTCTCGTGAAGTTTCGTGGTTACGCGAAACTTTCTCCTCCACATTCTCGCTGCGCTATATAAAAGTGTAAAGTCCAATTACAACTGCGCAAGGCGAAAATATAGAGGGCCACTCTCGGTTTCGCCCGGTCTCGGCAAATATTCCGGCGAAACCAGTCCCGTGTAGTTTTGTCGAGAATCTGGAGCGGGCTTAAGGATTGAAATCTGTAAACTTGGGTTACTTTGACCCAATGGATAACTGTCCTATCTGTAGAATGGTTACTTTGACCCACATGAAAACTACACAAAGCAATGTCATATAAAAAAGTATTATGGTTTGTGGATCTGGGACACTTAGGGTGGGTTGCACAAAACCGTCTGTATTCATAAGCGGTGTTCGTTAAAACCTGAATGAATGGAAAGTTTCCAGGCGCCTTAGGGTCATTTCGCCGGTTGGCGACCACCTAATTTTATGTGCCGGTTAGCGACCACTTAGCTGACTTGGTGAACTGAAAGCATATTTTCTCGTTTTTTTTGTAAATTCCTCTTCCATAACTACAAACAATAAGGCATACGGCTGACTGTTTCAATAGGCTCTGTAGAATTGATGTTATCTTCAATTGAAAAAGACATGTTCTTCAAGTGGTCGCTAACCGAAGGTGGTCGCGTAACCGGCGAAATGACCCTATTTAACGTTGATCTGTCTGTAATCTTCAGTTGGTGCAACTCGCCCTTGCGGAGATTCAACAACGAAATAACCCTGCTGTCAAGACGTCGCTGTTACAACGTTAATCAAGCTATTTAAGGTGTCCAATCGATACAAGGTTATAATAGTATATCACTATGGAATCCCTTGAATTGTCTCGATCTGAGTGACCAAGGAGCGAGAAAATTTTTCGTCGAAAAACAATAAAAGTTTCACTTTCCTGTTCATGACGCACACAAAGCGATTAGACTTATATTTTTTACATACCTTTTTTTATAAATAAAAAAGTATTCTCACAGTAAGATTTTACAAGTTACCTTTAGGAATCCTATAATCCCTGATAGCGTCATACAGCGTCCTCAACTTCTGCTCAAGCGGCGAGAGCTGCCGAGACTTCGGAGTCTTCGGGACCTTGTTCACAGGAGCCTTCTTCTCATAGTTCGTGTTTAGTTCCTTTAGTTTGTCGTTCATGACGCGCTCGAGACGGCTCGCGTCATCGTAGATCATGGAGCCCTCCTCGTTGAATTGACGGCAGTTGGAGAACATTAGGCGGAAGTCGGAGATCATCTCTTCTATGCTGTTGTAGCGGTCGTTCTGTGGAAAGCAAGGTTTTCATTTCCTTTGCATTTGGGGCAGCTTGCCAAGTGGACATACTTCCTTACTTTTATATAAATGATGTGTTCGTGACTGATTGCTAGAGAAAATGTATTATTTATTTATTTATATTTGGAGAATCTACAGTTAGTACAGAAATACATTGATTTTATACATAAAATTTAAATAGAAAAAACCGGCCAAGTGCGAGTCGGACTCGCGCACGAAGGGTTCCGTAACATTATCTATAAATAAGTAAGTAAGTATTTGCGGACAATCTTACACAAATCAACCTAGTCCCAAATTAAGCAAAGCTTATACTATGGGTACTAGACGACGATATAGATACTTATATAGAAAAATAAATACTTAAATACCTACATAGAAAACATCCATGACTCAGGAACAAATATTCGTGCTCATCACACCGCGCACATAATCTCGCATAGATTTGCAAAAAAAATTAATTTAGTTAAGTACTTTATCTGAAATAAAAAGATTCAAATTTAAAATTTAATTTTAACACAAACTCTTGCTTCGTAGGCAGGGTCACTACCAACTAGGCTAAAGCGGCCCGTTTTACTCTTTGAGTACGGAACCCTAAAAATACTTTATGTTGGAAGTTGCTGGCCTGCGTTTGACTGCGAATTGTGGGGCACCGGAGGCGCTTCATTACGAGGGCGACACTGAAAGTCTTTAGAACTGGCCACTTGTAATAAATATAATAAAAAAATAAGTTCAAATTTTGAAAATGGAACTCTTTCTTAATATTTTTGTGTACGAATTCCACTCGATTGTCATTTGTTTTACGATTTGGCGGCAAATTGAAAATTGTGTGTACTACGTGAGCATGAATTTAACGCGAGAAAATTTTCGAGCAATGATTTTTTACGACTTTCGATGTAATTTAAGTCAACAAGAAAGTTATGATAGACTTCGATTGGCCTTTCACGATGAAGCCCCATCTCGTGCTACTATTTACAACTGGTTTAATGAATTTAAACGTGGCCGCACTGATCTCACTGATGATCTGCGTGAGGGCCGGCCTTCTACGGCGACTACTGAAGATAACATCAGTGTTGTGCGGCGTATGATAGAGACTGACAAAAGAGTAACCTATCAGCAGATTCGTACAAGCTTAGCCATTGGTATGAGTCAAGTCCACAAAATCCTCCATGAACATTTAGCGGTGAGGAAGCTTTGTGCCCGGTGGATACCTCATAATTTGACAGAAGCCCAAAAAGTCCGTCGTGTTGATTGGTGCCGTGAAATGGGTCAAAGATTCAACGGAGGTGACTCAAATGCTGTGTTCGACGTAGTTACGGGTGACGAAAGCTGGATTTACTGTTATGATCCTGAAACTAAAAGACAGTCTGCTGAGTGGGTGTTTCCTTCCGAGGAGTTGCCTACTAAAGTGAAGAGAGGTCGAAGTGTGGGAAAAAAGATGGTGGCCTCGTTCTTCGGAAGGACTGGTCATTACGCAACAATTATTTTAGAGGATCAAAAAACAGTTACTGCGAAGTGGTACACTAACAATTGTTTACCACTTGTCTTGGAAAAAGTTCGAGAAAAACGGCCTCGCAGTAGGATCCTGCTTCACCACGACAACGCCTCATCGCACACCGCCAAGCAAACGATCGACTATTTGGCGACGGCAAACGTGGAATTACTGGGTCACCCACCTTATAGCCCCGACCTTGCACCTTGTGATTTTTATTTATTCCCAAAAATTAAAGAAAAACTTCGAGGAAAACGTTTTATGGACGCCGACGAAGCAGTGGCTGCGTTTCAAAAGGCCGTCGAAGAGACCCCTAAGGACGAGTGGGCAAAGTGCTTTTCTCAGTGGTTTTATCGAATGCAGCGATGTATTGATGTGAAGGGAGGCTATTTTGAAAAGATATAATAAAAGTAATAAGTTGCTTGATTGCTCAGTTTTTGATTTTCTAAGAACTTTCAGTTTGACCCTCGTATATGTGCGCACTATGGCCTGCGGGCGACAGCGACGCGTTATATGCGCACACCGCGAATGACCTGCATTTCATTGCTATGCGCTTACCTTAATGTTGGCCTCAATAGTGATCATATCGATAGGTTTATCGATGACGCTATAGTAGTCCGGGTACAGCTTCTTGCTAGGTTTCTCCATGAAGAGTAACATGGGCTGCCGGCCGTCGGGGCAGGCGAACTCGATGAGCTGCTTGGCTATGAAGTGCAGCTTCTTCCTGAGCGGCACGTTGGGCTTGGGGACGGAGGGGGGGGCGGCGGGGACGGGGGTGTGGGGGATGGGGTTTATGCGGGGACGGCCTGCGGAGATGTTATTGACATTAATTACAGTTTATGTTTTTGATAATATTTTACAATTTTGGATTTTTTTAGTTTTCATTTAGTGATATTTAGTTTGTTAACCATTTAGGTACTAATTGGTTAAAATCTGCAATTTTAAAATGATTATTGTGTAAGATTATTAATATTATATTGTAAAATACCATTTGACATGTAAAAGTGCCCTTGTGGCCTATTTGCAGAATAAATAATTGATTTTGATTTTTTGATTTTGTTAAACAGGGTCCACTGCAAAGCCTGAAAATATTTCCCTTCCTTTTCCCTGACCATTCTTTCGAATTTCCCTGACCAGAAACGTTACAAGATATCTCGATTTATTAACCTTTAACGCCATTTCAAAGTAAGGATTTCACGCTCCTAACTCTTTATGGCTATGGAGCGAAAGTAAACCTTTTTATTTATAAACGAAAATTGAGTTAAACAGTGTCTCATGTGTTGATCGTGAGATTTTAAAGAAGTTTATTTCGCAAATAGTACGTATGTAACTTGAGCCTTGTCCTCGGATAGTAGTTTAGTGGGGCCTCCAAATGTTCACAAGAAATATTTTAGGATTCGGGGAGCTCATTCGGGTTTCAGTAAGGGCTTAGTCCGCCACTGCTGTGTGGCACCTCAACTCTCGTTGCATTACCTATGATGATGCGTCATTATAACATATCAACGAGTAATTGCGAAGCACGTAGCCCGAAGCTGCCCCATCTAAGGGCCATAGGACATTAAGTCAAGTAAGTCAGTTATAGTATAACTTACCTCGCGGTCTCGGCGTGTTGACCTGAGTCTGGTTTTTCACGGACGATAAGCTCTCGTCGTCGCTAGACGAGCTCTGAACTATGTCCAGTAACTCTTGAACCCGCTGCTGCATCAACCTAAAAAAATAACATTTCATGAAATAAGCAAACTAGCACATATTCAATTCAATTTCATTTATTTAAAAACCAACTGGGATCATGTGTGTTAGTAGATACTTAAAAATAGGGTTAATGATAGGTAATAACTTAAAATATATATTCTACCTGCTTATTTATGTGCACCATACAGCAGTGCCTCAAATATGCACAATCAAGGCGTTCAGCGACCATTCTCAGGATGCTGTTAGGACTGGCCCGGATCCTGCGTACCAGGGATGAACACCGTTTTCGCATCGTAGCATGGAAACAGTCCACCCTCGCCTCCGCGAACATCCCCGAAGCACTGCAGTAGCGGGGCAGTCCCATCAACATCCTGAAGGCATTATTGAACTGAACTTTGAGAGCATTGTATGCTTTTTGAGTATAGTTCGCCCACAGACCGCTAGTGCAGAAGGATGTACAATAGGCCCTAAAAAGGGTGACTTTTGCTTCTTTGGAGCACTTAGCGAATCTGCGAGCGATCATGTTCGCCCTTACAGACAATGCTCTCCGTTCACGCTCAATGTCCGTATCATCTTTAAGGTCATCAGTCAAAGCGTGTCCGAGGTACTTAAATTGTGTGACTACGTTGAGTACCTTACCTTCCAGTTTTATCGGCGGCACTTCTGGTGTGACTTTATTCCTGACCTTAAAGACCATACCCTCACTTTTGGCGACATTATATTGCAATCCATGCCTATCCTTCACAGATTGCGATCATTTTTGCAAGGCCACAAGGAGAGGCACTCAGCAGCACCATATCATCCGCGTAGCTGATATTATTCACGCACACTCCATCGATGTGGCAACCAACCCGGGTACTGCTGAGTTCCTCCACCAGGGCATTCACATACAGGTTGAAGAGCTTAGGCAAGGTCAACCCCCCCTGCCTCACCCCGCACTCCAACCTGTATGGATCCGAAAATGCACCCGCCCAACGCACGACGTTCGATTGGTTTTGATACCAGAACTTAAAAATGCGGGTCATGTCTACCGGCATATCAATGTAACTTAATTTTTGCCAGAGAATGTCATAGTTAACCACATAGATTAACTAAATTATGTATGAACTCTGGGGTCAATAAATTCTAGTTAAGAGTGTAAGCATAAGCGAAAAACCGTTTGTAAATGAAGAATCTAGGTTAACGGGAACAACACTTTAGGTTTTAATACCTCTGTAGCTTCACCGCGTCCCAATCAAGGTGGACAGCACGGGTATCACAAGACGGCCGCGACATACTCTCGCACTATCCGTCTCTCTCTAATTAGACCACTTGGAAAGAGACGGATAGTGCGAGAGAGCTCGAGAGTATGTCGCGGGCGTCTTGTGATAGCCGTGCTGATGGCCTAGTAAAGGTCGCGGGAGTCCGCTGGATGCGAGTGGCGCAGGACCGGACATTGTGGCACTCTTTGGGGGAGGCCTATGTCCAGCAGTGGACGTTTTTCGGCTGATATGATGATGATGATGATGATTACGTGAAATTACTTTTCTAAAGTCCTCAGATTTATGTTAACTGAAGAGAACTAACTAGTATAGTTACAATTTCGGCTGATGTGTGGATGACATACCTCTGTAACTTCGCCGCGTCTTTATACAGCCGTGACGTAGCCTGGTTGTATTGCTTCGCGTTTTCGAACATTATGTTCATATCCCCCGCCACTTCAGAGAGAGTGCCGTAAGCTCCGCGCCTGATTTTATTCTTGATTTGGTTGAGGGACACTGGATTCTTGATTTCTTTGTAGTAATCTGGATATGCGCGGCGAGAAGGAAGCTTCCAGAATGCTTCGGCAATTGGCGTGCCTGGGAAATATAGGATAGATTATTTACAAACATTAATTAGATGTTGAACTGTATGATAAGTTGATAAGTGAAGATAATAAATGTTTACTGAGGGCGGTTTATGAAACAACCGATCCTAAATATAAACAAAAAGTAACACTACCACCATTATCAATAAAAAAAATTACGATGGCAAATGGATCTATGAATGGGACCCAAATATTATACACGGCCCAATAATCCGCGCCCATTCATTTCTCTCTTTTTAACCCGTTCATAAAGGGAGGGAGTCGAAGATACGTGGCCCTTATTAATCATAATGAAATTTATAAGCCAGAAGTCAAGGTTAAAATTACCATTAGGTCCCAAATGACTTTTGACAGTTTCGAGAAGCTTCCACTGCGGCGAGTCCTCGTCGCCTTTGTCGTCGTCGCTCTCACCGCTGTCTTCGGAGTGCTGCAAGAAAACATACGTATTGTGATATCATGTAGTTAGAGCAGCCAGAGCAGGGGCGAGCCACTCCGTGATGTGGTCGCGCCGCTACAAGTACAGTCAAACAATTTGATTCCTAGGCCACCGTAGAACCCTGTCATTTTAACTGCTACATAGCGACGCAGTAATCCTAGTAAACCGTATTGACATAGCATTTACAACGGCAAATGGTTCTATCATGGCCTAGGAATCAAATTGCATACCAGCCCCAGGGGGTGTGAAATTAAATATGATGGCGAGCGCGCTGCTACACGGCACGGGTCCGATGCGGGAGGTCCGCTTGCTGCGGATCCGCTCTGAGGTCTTCGCGGGTCCGCTGCGGCTGTGCTCTAGTACTACTATTGATGTGATGACCGTACTGTACCTTGACGATTTCAGTATCGGAGCCGGGCGGGTCCATGATGGCGAGCGCGCTGCTACACGGCACGGGTCCGATGCGGGAGGTCCGCTTGCTGCGGATCCGCTCTGAGGTCTTCGCGGGTCCGCTGCGGCTGTGCTCTAGTACTACTATTGATGTGATGACCGTACTGTACCTTGACGATTTCAGTATCGGAGCCGGGCGGGTCCATGATGGCGAGCGCGCTGCTACACGGCACGGGTCCGATGCGGGAGGTCCGCTTGCTGCGGATCCGCTCTGAGGTCTTCGCGGGTCCGCTGCGGCTGTGCTCTAGTACTACTATTGATGTGATGACCGTACTGTACCTTGACGATTTCAGTATCGGAGCCGGGCGGGTCCATGATGGCGAGCGCGCTGCTACACGGCACGGGTCCGATGCGGGAGGTCCGCTTGCTGCGGATCCGCTCTGAGGTCTTCGCGGGTCCGCTGCGGCTGTGCTCTAGTACTACTATTGATGTGATGACCGTACTGTACCTTGACGATTTCAGTATCGGAGCCGGGCGGGTCCATGATGGCGAGCGCGCTGCTACACGGCACGGGTCCGATGCGGGAGGTCCGCTTGCTGCGGATCCGCTCTGAGGTCTTCGCGGGTCCGCTGCGGCTGTGCTCTAGTACTACTATTGATGTGATGACCGTACTGTACCTTGACGATTTCAGTATCGGAGCCGGGCGGGTCCATGATGGCGAGCGCGCTGCTACACGGCACGGGTCCGATGCGGGAGGTCCGCTTGCTGCGGATCCGCTCTGAAGTCTTCGCGGGTCCGCTGCGGCTGTGCTCTAGTACTACTATTGATGTGATGACCGTACTGTACCTTGACGATTTCAGTATCGGAGCCGGGCGGGTCCATGATGGCGAGCGCGCTGCTACACGGCACGGGTCCGATGCGGGAGGTCCGCTTGCTGCGGATCCGCTCTGAGGTCTTCGCGGGTCCGCTGCGGCTGTGCTCTAGTACTACTATTGATGTGATGACCGTACTGTACCTTGACGATTTCAGTATCGGAGCCGGGCGGGTCCATGATGGCGAGCGCGCTGCTACACGGCACGGGTCCGATGCGGGAGGTCCGCTTGCTGCGGATCCGCTCTGAGGTCTTCGCGGGTCCGCTGCGGCTGTGCTCTAGTACTACTATTGATGTGATGACCGTACTGTACCTTGACGATTTCAGTATCGGAGCCGGGCGGGTCCATGATGGCGAGCGCGCTGCTACACGGCACGGGTCCGATGCGGGAGGTCCGCTTGCTGCGGATCCGCTCTGAGGTCTTCGCGGGTCCGCTGCGGCTGTGCTCTAGTACTACTATTGATGTGATGACCGTACTGTACCTTGACGATTTCAGTATCGGAGCCGGGCGGGTCCATGATGGCGAGCGCGCTGCTACACGGCACGGGTCCGATGCGGGAGGTCCGCTTGCTGCGGATCCGCTCTGAGGTCTTCGCGGGTCCGCTGCGGCTGTGCTCTAGTACTACTATTGATGTGATGACCGTACTGTACCTTGACGATTTCAGTATCGGAGCCGGGCGGGTCCATGATGGCGAGCGCGCTGCTACACGGCACGGGTCCGATGCGGGAGGTCCGCTTGCTGCGGATCCGCTCTGAGGTCTTCGCGGGTCCGCTGCGGCTGTGCTCTAGTACTACTATTGATGTGATGACCGTACTGTACCTTGACGATTTCAGTATCGGAGCCGGGCGGGTCCATGATGGCGAGCGCGCTGCTACACGGCACGGGTCCGATGCGGGAGGTCCGCTTGCTGCGGATCCGCTCTGAGGTCTTCGCGGGTCCGCTGCGGCTGTGCTCTAGTACTACTATTGATGTGATGACCGTACTGTACCTTGACGATTTCAGTATCGGAGCCGGGCGGGTCCATGATGGCGAGCGCGCTGCTACACGGCACGGGTCCGATGCGGGAGGTCCGCTTGCTGCGGATCCGCTCTGAGGTCTTCGCGGGTCCGCTGCGGCTGTGCTCTAGTACTACTATTGATGTGATGACCGTACTGTACCTTGACGATTTCAGTATCGGAGCCGGGCGGGTCCATGATGGCGAGCGCGCTGCTACACGGCACGGGTCCGATGCGGGAGGTCCGCTTGCTGCGGATCCGCTCTGAAGTCTTCGCGGGTCCGCTGCGGCTGTGCTCTAGTACTACTATTGATGTGATGACCGTACTGTACCTTGACGATTTCAGTATCGGAGCCGGGCGGGTCCATGATGGCGAGCGCGCTGCTACACGGCACGGGTCCGATGCGGGAGGTCCGCTTGCTGCGGATCCGCTCTGAGGTCTTCGCGGGTCCGCTGCGGCTGTGCTCTAGTACTACTATTGATGTGATGACCGTACTGTACCTTGACGATTTCAGTATCGGAGCCGGGCGGGTCCATGATGGCGAGCGCGCTGCTACACGGCACGGGTCCGATGCGGGAGGTCCGCTTGCTGCGGATCCGCTCTGAGGTCTTCGCGGGTCCGCTGCGGCTGTGCTCTAGTACTACTATTGATGTGATGACCGTACTGTACCTTGACGATTTCAGTATCGGAGCCGGGCGGGTCCATGATGGCGAGCGCGCTGCTACACGGCACGGGTCCGATGCGGGAGGTCCGCTTGCTGCGGATCCGCTCTGAGGTCTTCGCGGGTCCGCTGCGGCTGTGCTCTAGTACTACTATTGATGTGATGACCGTACTGTACCTTGACGATTTCAGTATCGGAGCCGGGCGGGTCCATGATGGCGAGCGCGCTGCTACACGGCACGGGTCCGATGCGGGAGGTCCGCTTGCTGCGGATCCGCTCTGAGGTCTTCGCGGGTCCGCTGCGGCTGTGCTCTAGTACTACTATTGATGTGATGACCGTACTGTACCTTGACGATTTCAGTATCGGAGCCGGGCGGGTCCATGATGGCGAGCGCGCTGCTACACGGCACGGGTCCGATGCGGGAGGTCCGCTTGCTGCGGATCCGCTCTGAGGTCTTCGCGGGTCCGCTGCGGCTGTGCTCTAGTACTACTATTGATGTGATGACCGTACTGTACCTTGACGATTTCAGTATCGGAGCCGGGCGGGTCCATGATGGCGAGCGCGCTGCTACACGGCACGGGTCCGATGCGGGAGGTCCGCTTGCTGCGGATCCGCTCTGAAGTCTTCGCGGGTCCGCTGCGGCTGTGCTCTAGTACTACTATTGATGTGATGACCGTACTGTACCTTGACGATTTCAGTATCGGAGCCGGGCGGGTCCATGATGGCGAGCGCGCTGCTACACGGCACGGGTCCGATGCGGGAGGTCCGCTTGCTGCGGATCCGCTCTGAGGTCTTCGCGGGTCCGCTGCGGCTGTGCTCTAGTACTACTATTGATGTGATGACCGTACTGTACCTTGACGATTTCAGTATCGGAGCCGGGCGGGTCCATGATGGCGAGCGCGCTGCTACACGGCACGGGTCCGATGCGGGAGGTCCGCTTG
Organism: Epinotia brunnichana; assembly: GCA_963854355.1. Taxonomy (NCBI): domain Eukaryota; kingdom Metazoa; phylum Arthropoda; class Insecta; order Lepidoptera; family Tortricidae; genus Epinotia; species Epinotia brunnichana. The sequence continues at coordinate 10,917,140 of OY977957.1, forward strand.
CTGCGGATCCGCTCTGAGGTCTTCGCGGGTCCGCTGCGGCTGTGCTCTAGTACTACTATTGATGTGATGACCGTACTGTACCTTGACGATTTCAGTATCGGAGCCGGGCGGGTCCATGATGGCGAGCGCGCTGCTACACGGCACGGGTCCGATGCGGGAGGTCCGCTTGCTGCGGATCCGCTCTGAGGTCTTCGCGGGTCCGCTGCGGCTGTGCTCTAGTACTACTATTGATGTGATGACCGTACTGTACCTTGACGATTTCAGTATCGGAGCCGGGCGGGTCCATGATGGCGAGCGCGCTGCTACACGGCACGGGTCCGATGCGGGAGGTCCGCTTGCTGCGGATCCGCTCTGAGGTCTTCGCGGGTCCGCTGCGGCTGTGCTCTAGTACTACTATTGATGTGATGACCGTACTGTACCTTGACGATTTCAGTATCGGAGCCGGGCGGGTCCATGATGGCGAGCGCGCTGCTACACGGCACGGGTCCGATGCGGGAGGTCCGCTTGCTGCGGATCCGCTCTGAGGTCTTCGCGGGTCCGCTGCGGCTGTGCTCTAGTACTACTATTGATGTGATGACCGTACTGTACCTTGACGATTTCAGTATCGGAGCCGGGCGGGTCCATGATGGCGAGCGCGCTGCTACACGGCACGGGTCCGATGCGGGAGGTCCGCTTGCTGCGGATCCGCTCTGAAGTCTTCGCGGGTCCGCTGCGGCTGTGCTGCTGCTCTAGCTCTTGCTTGCGGACTTGGATTATCTATAGCCAACAATAATGTAAAATAGACTATGGGTCAAAAGAAAACGCAATTTAAAAAGTTCGGGTCATCCGTTTAGGAGCTACAATGCCACAGACAGACACGCAGATATTTACCTCGTTTAACCGACAAATGTTCGATCGAATGTATGTTTCGCAGAATTTTCATTTCATCGTAAACAATTTTTTTCAGAATCAGTAAACTTTTCAGCATTATTATAAAACAAACCTAACCTACAGAATGACCTTTAAGCTGTACAGTCACCGGCATCAATATATGATGGAAGAAAGGCCGCAAAAATATCTGACACGCTCTAACGGCTCTAGGAATAGAGTTGTCATCAGATATTTTTGCGGCCTTTTTTCCATCATATATTGATGCCGGTGACTGTACCTAAAAAGTTAAAGGTTTCTGAGTAACAAAAAATCGATGAAATGAAAATTCGGCGAAACAATGTATTCAATTAAACGTTTGTCGGTGAAATAAGTGGACACATTTCAACTACTTATGAGTGTAACTGTACCAAGACAAACTAACTGACCTTCTTCAACGCCTTAGCATCCTTGTAAATGAAGCTCCCTGGCTCATTGAAATGGCACGCATTCCTGACCATCATCAACAAATCCTTCTCCATCTCATTGAGGTTGGTGTACTCCCCCGCCTGGATCTTCTGGGCTATGGTCTTGAGGTCTACCGGGGAGTCTATGACGCGGTAGTACTCTGGGTAGCGACGTTTGGATGGGAGGAACTGGAAGGCTGTGTAGAGGGAACGGCCTTCAGAGTTCGCTGTCATTACCTGTGGTAAAATATAGGTTAAATCTTCGAACCTTTTTGCATTAAGCAGGAATGTCTACTAACAAAACATACATTTCAAACTAAAGGGAAAAGAACAAAAAAAAGCCTTGCTTGTTGTAAGTTTTTAAATTTTTCCCTTACAATTGGGAATGGATGAAAATTTTAGAAGTGTCTGATAATTTTTTTGGTGATTGGAATAGCCTTCCTTAGCCCCAGAAAAAAGTTGTAGACTTTTCAGCTGCATCAATTATTTTTGAAAAATATAAACAGATTTAAATACTGTTTAATCCGGGTCTAACGCGATATTTATTTACCTTTATTTCTGACGAAAGAAATAAAGGTAAGTAAATATCGCGTTAGACCCGGATTAAACAGTATTTAAATATGTGTACAAAGCGCGAGAGTTTAAAGTGTTAAATATAAACAGTTTCCTGACTTACGTTTTGAGTTAAGGACGGCGAATGAGACAAAAAAAAAAAATCTTAAAAATCCGTGGTAAACTGATCATTGCCAGGGTAAGATTTTAAAAATATTTTTTGTAATATGAGATGGATCAAGGAAATTTGTAACCTTTTTTCTATGAAGGCCGCAAAGACATTTTAGCTAAGGAACCCCGGGCTACAAGGTACTATTATATGGTTTTTATACTAGGATCGCAATGAGGATGGCGGGCCAGACCGCAGGTTGAGTATAGCTGATGTAAAGGGTAAACTTCGTAATCCCTTTTATCCGATTTCAGTAATTATTTCACCTGTGTGCAGGCTGTTTAACCTGCAGGTTTGCCTGGTCAGCTGGTATGTGTATAAAGCGCGAGAGTTTAAAATGAGAAACCTTGTATAACGATGGCTTACCGCACTAGTTAGTTAGTTGGTTATACTGGGCGTTTTTCCGCAAGTCGACATCCATTGTGCCTATTTTGCGGGAAACGGCGGTGTCTCTAACCACCCCAGCTCGTCTAGAAAGTTGCTAAGTGCCGTCTTACCGCACTAAAAAGCTCTTCGAAGATGTTATCCTCCTCATTGTTGGTAGAGGTTTCAGACAGGTCCTCTGCTACGTCAGATCGTCTGGAAAGTGAGCCGGTACGGGACACTCGCGGCGGTTTCACCTCCTCACCTAAAATACACTAACATTTTGAATATTCTATCCCCTCTTTTATGTTGGCATGAAATTTACAACGACTACTTGTTCTAAAGGTATGTGTTGTTAGGAGGTGGTAAGGTAGCAAGAGCTCCCGAGGCTGCGTTTAGACTGCATTTGTTACCAACAGAAAAACGGGAGAAAAGCACATGTCACAAATTGTTGAAGTCTCTAGGGGAGGCCTATGCTGTAAAGCAAGACCAAATGGATACAGAAGAGTAGAAAAACACATTTTGAAAAATACATATAGGTATTTAAGTTCGGTTAAATAAAGGCTATATTCAAATTAAAATATTAAAACTGCATTTGTATCTAGCTGTCGAAACGATCAAATCAATGCTGATGTGCTAACATTCTTGTTTCTCCTATGGAGCCGCAACTAGTCGCAAGTATCCATAGGAAACTGTGTCTGCTCCGTTGTGGTTAAAAAAGATGCATTCCAAATAAGCAATGGGAGTCAAAGCATCTTACTCCAATATATTGCTGCATCTCTCCTAGGATGTGAAATTTTGCAATGGTTGCTAATAACCGCTGAAATGTTTCCGATTAGAAATTACTGATTCTCGCTCTCAAAAACAAAATAGCCCTCTGTCAATTAAATTTTCTAACATCATCATCATATTTATCAGTCGAATGACGTCGACTGCTGGACATGACGTCCTGCGCCACCCGCAGCGTGCGATGCGGTGCGGTTCTGTGGGCGGCGCAGGACCGAAATGTTCTATAGCAGAGCCAAAAGCAAAGTGCCAATAGTCATTAACCATTACGCCGACCTCTCGCTCGCACTCTAGAGTGCCTCGCTGTGGCAACTGTGGCTGCAACCATGGCAGAAAAACACAAGGTATGTAATTTCGGTGACAGCTCGTGACGTCAGCGTAACCTGCCTACGTCATCAGCATCTTAAAAATGACGGACTGCCAGTGTTGCCACTGTGTGAAAGAAAATTACCCGGGTAAATTACATTAGGTACTTCACTTACGTGCTTTCAACCAATATTTACGCTAAACTACTAATTGTATACAACCCCAAAGAAATTGTTAAAACTAGCTAACATTTTTTTAAATACCAATCAAATCATGCTTAACGAATCTCCTTGTTTGTATGGAAGATGTCACTCAATGGTAACATTAGTGTGCCAACTTTGCACAATGGCAACATTTGTGTTACACATGAAGGATTGACATACCATGTTTTTTTTCTGCCATGGCTACAGGTAATTAACATAAGGTAAACGTCCGAGTGCTCGACGCTGCACTAGTATATGGCAGGGGCACTCTATGTTAAAGGGACATGGCTTAAATTCGAATGAAGAAAAATCCTCTTAGTTCGAATTAGTGTTAGTAAATAGAGTGCCCCTGCCATATACTAGTACAGCGTCGAGCACTCGAACGTTTACCTTACCATTCTCCAAAGCATTTCTAGTTTGTGTATACAGCTTCCACAGGTCAATGGCGTCCTTGTACTCTGCAGTGTCGGGCTTGTAGAACGCCTTAGCGTTGTTCACAAGCAGCTCAATGTCCGCTGACAGCTCGTCCAGGTCTTCGTATGTGTCCATTTTGAGCTTCTGTTGCACCTGCGATGACATATCACATATCTGATTAATTCATGTGTCAACATATCTGATTAATTCTAATTCAAAGTAAAATAAATAAGTGTTGACATCACATATCACCAAATGACTCTCCACAACTTGCCAATACAGTATTCAACTGATACTCAAAACAGCAACTTTTCATCAATCATCAAAAACACTGTTAGTATGAAGTTTGTAGGGAACACAGACTATTGAAGTCACTGTTTTCTGTGGCCAAGCAGCACCATTTTTTTGGTTTTCAAGTATTTAAAATTCTTTAAAATGGCACAAATAACTTAAGGCTTGATTTTTTCAGAAAAATTTCGTAATGTTTGTTAGAGGGTAATGTAAAAATAATATTTTTTTTGTCTAATCTGGAAGAGAATTGAAGGAGCATACATTCCAAATCCAAATGGATTTATTGAGTGACATTGATTTTTGATTCAATTCAGAGATCAATAATTTTTAATAAACAAAGGACAAAACTTACTCTTAACAAATCAATAGGCTGTGTCACCACTTCATAATACTGTGGCTCCTGCCGCCTCTTCGGAGCTCTGATGAAGGAATCACAGAGCAATGTCCCGTCATCCTTCTTGAATGATCTGATGGTGTCGTAAAGTTGTTGGCACTTTTCACTCTGGAATCAATTCAAATTTATTTTAACACAGTTATATAAGGTGGAGGGAGCTCTATTCCTAGGTATTTTCCTCAATAAATTATGAAACCTACAGTATTCGCTATGAGAACATTCGGATTTTGGCACTCATCATATTTTTGAATGTTTGTTTTTTAGGGTTTCGTACTCAAAGAGTAAAACGGGACCCTATTACTAAGACTCTGCTGTCCGTCCGTCCGTCCGTCTGTCTGTCACCAGGCTGTATATCACTGATGATAGTGCCAGTTGAAATTTTCACAGATGATGTTTTTGTTGCTGCTATAACAACAAATACTAAAAACAGAATAAAATAAATGTTTTTATTGATAATGGTACGGAACCCTTCGTGCGCGAGTCCGACTCGCACTTGGCCGGTTTTTTTTCTACTTCGCCAAATTATTTGCTTAAAATGGAAAATATTTCACCACCCACATAAAAAAAAATACCAAATAAAAAATCTGGTAAATGTTTGTGAAATTATTATTCTTAAGAGTCCCTGGCAAGCTCAGTTCTCCATACAAACGTAGTTGCGCTCTCATTTTAAAACGACTGGCTACTTTGCTCTGAAACATTGTACTTAGAATAAGTTAAGGTATATCCATGTCTGTAATTACTTTAAATGTACCTTCAGATATCATAGTAAAAAGAATACAGCAAATTTAAGTTTTTCATACAAAAGTTGTATTTACTGAATTTCGTTTGTTTATATAAACTTATTACAGACTAGATATACCTCATGTCATTGTATATGCAAAGTTTCCTTACAATACAACATTAAAATGAGAACAAAACTCCGTTTGTAGGGAAAGGTGAAATTCGGCCGAGCTTACTCCGCAGTAAGCTCAGCCGAATTTCGCTACTGCAATCACATTCATCCTCTTGTTAAGAGTCCGCACTCTTATGTGATTGCAGTACTGGTAAACATAGAAATTCGGCCGAGCTTGCCGGGGTCTCTAACTGATTACTATTGTTATCAAACTTCCTTTATTATACATATTACACTTTAAAAAGAAACAAAATTTTCAATTCAATCAGTCAGCTTTAGAACGGCTGATGAAGGTGTTACATGACTATGTTTGGCAAAAGCCGGAGCAAATGTGAAGCGGTATGTTTGTATTTGGCACATCTCTAATTAGGATGTTAACTGCTGGCATTGCACTGCAAGGCTAGCAGAACTGATCTTCTGTAACAGAACCAGAACTACCCTCCTTTTTCTTATTAGTTAAATGTAGGTGGGACTGGTGGACTGCAATAAGGTCATACCAGATGTGCTAGCCTTGATGCTGTTCTTACATTTGTAATCCTAAGGGGCATGGGCTGTCAGTAAATCTGTTGCACTAAGTCAACCTAACTGTTTGATGTTGGTTAGGTTACTGTAAAGCCCACTAGTCTAACAAATGGAATGTAACTAGTAGTTACTTTGTTAAATCTCTTACCTATGGCTTACGGCAAATATATATACCAGGAAACCGATAATCAAAAGTAAATACATGCAGTTTGTAGCGTGGCGAAATGTATAGGCGGCAAGGTAACTTACTGGATCAAGCTTTTTCTTTTTACGCGCTGAAGGCGGGGGCCCACGACTGTGGTCAACTCCATCATCACTGTCGTCACCGTCAGCCCCCCGGCTAGCTCCAGACGACGCTCGACGTCTTTTACTCATCTTCAACCTATACCAAGCTAAGCCAAAATCCACTGCACCGATTTAGGAAACTGATTTTAAGCTATCTCGAACTGTTAAAAGCTACTTTTACATTGTTTGTACTTATTTCAGGTTGCTCATAAATTTAATATTAAGTATTTCGATAAATTAGACGAAATACTTGGGCTAAATATTTATTTCACACTCGATTCCAATTCACAACAAGACAAGCGTCGTCCAGACGTCCATTGATTTGATTTGATTGAGATGGGTTCCGGTCCGGATCACGCATGTGTACGGCATCTCGCCAGTAAACGCAAAACTGTAGTGAGGCATTAAATTGGTTCTATTGTAAAAATTATAAAAAATAATTTGCTCTCTGATTTCCACAATCAAATAAGAAATAAAGCTAAATACAAATATGAATTATGAAAATAAAGATCAACACATTAAGTAGGACCGCGGCTTCAAGGAATGGAACGTTATTTAAAAATTGCCAGGTTAATAAAATGTAGTTTTACAAGTCATAATGTATTTATTTATGTCCGACCAAAACATGTTTTTTTGCCGAAACCGAAACCGAAGGTTCAGCTTTGGCTCTAGTTTCGGCCGAAACCGAAACTTTTTTATATTAGTTAAAATCGTTCAAAAAGCGCGGTACCGGTGTCGTGTAGGACTTTGACTTTATCAACTCTGCCTGAAATTGGTTTAGTATTTCCAAGGAAAAGGAAAGTGAAATTCCGCTATGCGAAGCGAAAAGCGGAGGAGAGATTTGTAAGACGGAACTCGCACTCGTTCGTCTTGCTTATGAGAGAGTGCGGGGGTGTGTGTCCGTGCGGGTTCGCCCGCGTGGGTTCGCTGAAGTGACGCTTCGGGCCTTCGGCCCTACGCGGAGATCAGCCTTCGGCCTTCGCGGACGTTGAAGCTCACCTTCCGGCCTTTGGCCCTCAGGTTCGTTTGTAAGACAATCGGGGGCAAGGAATAGTTGCACTACCCTAAACTCTCGTAGCTCGGCATTCGGCCTCGCAAAATTAGTTAGGGGGGTGCACACCTGGACACTCGGGGTGGGGCTCACTTAAATTGGTCATTATTTAGAATTTTGGGTAGTTTTGACCTCCTGCAGCTCGGCCTTCAGCCTCGCCCAGAATTACTGGGGGGGGTTAGGATCGCAGCCTGAAGCTCGCCTTTTTGGGCTCGCAAAAAGTACTTGGAAATTTGTTTTGCCCATAGCGGCCGCCAATTTGATTAAAAAAAAAAAAACTTTATAATTCTTGGGCGCCCCAGCTCCCCGCATGAATAATCTCGGCGCGCTCGGACTATTTGAAATTTCTTAAATTGGCAAAAAAAAATGCGATTGTAATCTCCATGCGATTGTAATCTCCTTGGGAACCTTAAAAAGGTCGGGACCACTATTCAAAAGTCTAGCGGTTTGGCCGCAAAAAAAACCGAATATATGTGCAATACAAATTTTTTAGATATATATTTTTTTTGTTTTTGGAATCTCGAGACCTATATAGGATCCCGCTAGCCAAATTTCAGCTCTCTAGGACCATTTTGAGATTTTTTTTTTCCGCCATCAAAAACTGCACGCGGTTCTCTATGACATTTGGTAGAGTACCCCTGACCTAGGTCATAAGCCTGCATCACACTGGCGAGGCCTGCGGTGGCGGACCATATTACATTTGACAGGTAATGACATGTTTTGGCCAGGCCACACTAGTCTGTGAGGAACCTTACTGTTTAGCCAGGCCGTTAAATAATTTTTTTTCCGTACGGAAACCGAATGAAAATTCCGCGTGTCTGTGGCCGGCCTTACGCAACGGTACTTCGGGTCTCATTCGGCTAACTTCGGGTGCGCTCGAGCCAACCAGCAATATAGCCTTTTTGTCGCATATGGTCCCGTTCGCAATTCGTCCCGTTCAACAATTCGTCCCGATTGCAATTCGACCCATTCGTAATGTAGGTACTACAAATAAAATCGGTTCTGGCGCTTCGCCGGCCACTGCCGCGGCACGCTCGCTTCGCTCGCTCTGCTCGCGCGCTATAGGGTCACAGTTTACCTAACACTCCTCCTCGTTTCGCTTGTCGTCCTACCTACCCGGGATGAATTGCCAAACGGGACGAATTGCGAAATGTGACAAAACTAATATAGCGTCGCTGCTAGAGATGGGTCGCAGGTATTTACCCAATCTACCCACCCAGGTAAATACCCATCTACCCGGTATTTACCCGTATCTACACAAATCGACGGGTAAATACTTTTAACTATGAAGATCGATTAAGGTGTGAAATTAAAGTGAATTGTCAGTGTAAATCAACAAAACAAATAATTACCTATACGTATTATCTATATATCTATTACATATACAGAACTCTTGCGTTACTGACTGATTGACAGACAGCGCACAGCCTAAACCGCTAAAGATATAAGCATGAAATTTGGAACATATATTCTTTATAGTACTTGAACGTGTACTAAGAAAGGATTTTTCAAAATTCAACCCTTGAAGGGGTGAAATAGGGGTTGAACCGTTGTATGGAAATCGTTGATACGGAAAGTTATAGACTTGAATCTTTGTATGAAGGTTTCTTACTAAACAGCGAAAAAAATTATTGAGCGTTGTTATAAAAATTCATCCCCTAAGGGGGTTAAATAAGAGTTGAAAATTTGTATGGAAAACATATAGTTTTTAAAGTTAGACGTGTTAATCTTCGGTCACAAGCTCCTAATATACAGTCAAAAACATTGAAAAGGGCATTTTTTCTTATTCATCCCTTGAAGGGGTTGAAAATTCACATAAGTAATGTGTGATTTTGTTATGAATTTATGATACTCGTAAACGCATGAAATTGGGAACATATATTCTTTACAGTACGTGGATGTGTACTACGGATTTTTTGAAATTCAACCCTTAAGGGGTGAAATAGGGGTTGTACCGTTGTATGGAAATCGTTGATTTGGAAAGTTAATATACTTGAATCTATGTATGAAAGCTTCTTACTTAAATGCAAAACAAACGATTTAGCGTTGTTATAAAAATTCATCCCCTAAGGGGGTTAAAAAAGAGTTGAAAGTTTGTATGGGTTAGTCGTTTTGAAAGTTGGACGTTTAAGACTTCGGTCAAAAGCTCCTTATGTACAGTCAAAAACGTTGATAAGGGCTATTTTCTAATTCATCCCTTGAAGGGGTTAAGATGGGGGTTGAAAGTTCACATAAGTAATGTGTGATTTTGTATGATAACGAATGAAATTTGAAACATATTCTTTACAGTACGTGGACGTGTACTAAGATACGATTTTTCGAAATTCAACCTTTAAGGGGGTGAAATAGGAGTTGAACCGTTGTATGGAAATCGTTGATTTGGAAAGTTATAGACTTGAATCTTTGTATGAATGTTTCTTACTAAAATGCGAAATTTACTACAAACAAAAGATGAAACCACTTAATGCTAATACGATGCTAGAACAAAGTGATGCGAAGCGCTGCCATAGAATTTGGTGTTATCTTAGCTAGCCGTGGTAAAGAGGAGGGAAGTGAGCGAGTGAGATATGAGTCACATTGTAGGTACTTACGCTAAAATTGCTAACAATAAATACATATTATGTGAAAACATAAGAGACCGCAGTAAGCTCGACCGAATTTCACCTTTCCATGCAAACGGAGTTTTATTCTCATTTTAAAACTACGTGTTGGATTGTAACGAAACTTTGCATATACGATGACGTGAGGTATATCTAGGTCTGTAGTTAGTTTATATGCCTCCAGTATATAAAACAAACGAAATACAGCAAAAACAAGTTTTGTATGAAAAACTTATATTTGCCGTATTTTTTTACTATGGTATCTGAAGCTACATAAACTAATTACAGACTTGGATGGTACTTAACTTTTTCTAAGTACAAAGTTTCAGAGCAAACTAGCTAGTCGTTTTAAAATGAGAGCGTAACTATGTTTGTATGGAGAATCGATCTTACTGCGGACTCTTAAGTATTGCAAACAACAAATAATACGATTTATTTTTACGCAATTAGTGTTACTTTTATATTCACTAAAACATACAGTACCAAAAAAAACATTTATTTACAAAATAAAATTATTTTTGTTTCTGACTATCAATCTACACTACTAAAAATACTGCATCCATAGTATAATTAATATGAAAAATGAGTAACAATGCATAAAAGCATCATATTATTTCATATTGGGACCCTGAGAAACCGTAACACACGAAATTTAGAGTTTTATAATAAATACGCGGGTCAGTGAAGTGACGCTTTGTTGTTTGAAAATTCAGCCGTTTTTTGGTCGAAACCGAAACTACGGCCGAAACATGATTTTTTGGCCAAAACTGGCGGAAACCGAAACCGAACCTTCGGTCGGACACTATTATTTATAAATTGAAAAATACATACAATTAAGCTAGCCTAAATTCTAAAATATAGATACATGTAGGAAGTAAAAAATTCACTAGAAACAGAATACATAATTACATTAATTTTATTTACAAAATCTTATAAATGTGTAAATTATTATGTGGCAACAACTAGCTAAGCTAAGCTAAGTTAACTTCATTTCTTTCAATTCATTATTCAAGTCCCGCCAAAAAGTTCAGACTACACCTAACACCTATAGACTACGGAATTTATTTTCTGAGAAAACTAAACTAGAAACTGCCTTCAAATATTTTATATTATTTCAATATTTTTCGTGCTTTACCCGCAAACTCAGACCGTTAAATACATTCTTAACGGTCTGTCTGAGAAGACGTGATCGCTTGTAGTCATTCATTTCGGCCGTTATTATGAGCAAATACTTCAAGAACTTTATTTTATGTGGGGACATTGATCACCACTGCCTGCTGTGCAAGGAATCCTTCCAAACGGTAGATGATTTAGAGAAGCATATAAGATGGGAGAAACACAGGAAATGTTTCAAAGGTCTCAGCCCTATGCCGAAGTTCAAGAAGGATTGTATTTACAAGGTACATTTTGTTGAATTATTTGGAACGTGGTCGTTCCCTCTTGATTGAGGATCGTGACCAATCACAAAGTACTTTAATACAACACGGCCAAGGGCCATGTGCATTTGTGCATGTACCATACTCCATATCTCAGTTACAACACAGCTTCTTATAACAAAACTTACTATTAATTTTACAGATAGATGGCATGTACTACTGTGAACACTGCAACCACATTATCAATACTTTTGCTGCCATATCTAAACACATAGAGGAAGCCTCACACCAAGAGACTAAAGTTAAACCTGTAGCTGAACTTAAAGCCACATTGTGTAAAAGAGAGTCTGGTCTAATAGTCATAGACAAGATTAAGATAACTAACAAGGAATGGAATGGAGTAGTCGACTCCAAATGTATATTTTGTGATGTTGTTGTGGATAACTTTGTGAAACATATTTCCATGTCCACTCATATGATAAATATGATTCAGAGTAAGATATTGGTGAAGGAAGAGCAGTATTATAGAAAGGTAAGTAAACCAGAGGTAACTAACTCTAGGTGCCTGATTGAGTAAAATGGCCATGATTGCAGTTTCAGTTCCTTGAGAGGTAGGAAAGTAAATATTAGTTTTTTTAAGTAGGGTAATTTCGCCGGTTACGCGACCACCTTCGGTTAGCGACCACTTGAAGAACATGGTTTTTTCAATTGAAGATAACATCAATTCTACAGAGCCTATTGAAACAGTCAGCCGTAGGCCTTATTGTTTGTAGTTATGGAATAGGAATTTACAAAAAAAACGAGAAAATATGCTTTCAGTTCACCAAGTCAGCTAAGTGGTCACTAACCGGCACATGAAATTAGGTGGTCGCCAACCGGCGAAATGACCCTATGTGAGGTTGTGGGGGCACAGTAGTCCGCCGCCAAGTCGAGGAAAACAAAGAGGCACGGCCGTACCATCCTTTTCCCGAAGCCATTCAGGCCATTTTCAACATTCTGTAATTTTGTGCTGGCTAAAGCTACAACCCTGAATTTTCAGTAACATGTGGGGCATAATATGGCTTAGATATATTCTCAATAGCATTCAGTTTGAACTATTAGCTTAAGAACTATTGTCCGTCAAAATTCGTTAGTTTTGTCACTGACATACTCACTCACTTATATACTGATAATGATCAACATAATTCTAAGGTACGTCTAGCAGACCCAAATTCCAAATTTCAAATGTCAGTTTTTAGCCCATTCATCATCCTTCTACCGTTATTCCCAGTTGTGCCCCTAAAGTACACACCATGCAGCTTTGACACCTAATCCCAACTAATAGGCACTAGTTTTTACGAAAGCAACTGCCATCTGACCTTCCAACCCAGAGGGAAAACTAGACCTTAATGGGATAAGACTGGTTTCTTAACGATGTTTTCCTTCACCGAAATTAGTTTTTAGCATAATAATTCATAAAAAAAATTGCTATTTCACGTTTCAGAGATATACAAGCTGCATAAGTATGTTTGTAATCCTATACAAATACATGCGATTACAAAGTTACCTTTGCAGTTGCAAACTATACAATCGTTATTTGCGGTTCGTAAAATAACATTCCCATACAAAGTCTACAAAATTAAATAAGATCCCATAAAAAACATTCCATGTAAAAAATAGGCCAAGTCTCGAAACTCTTCCACAGTAAAAAGTGGTGAGGTATTTCGTAGAGCCAAGTCAGGCATTCTTATCAATCTTTATTTTCTTGCTAAATAAAATTTTGTGACTTGGCTATCACACTTACATAGTTTTAGGTATTTATGCAAAAAATTGTAAATGCAGTAAAGTTGTGTGATTCCCAAGTTGCAGAATTTTATTTAGCAAGCAAACAAAGATTAATAAGAATGCCTGACTTGGCTCTACAAAATATCTCACCACTTTTTACTGTGGAAGAGTTTCGAGACTTGGCCTATTTTTTACATGGAATGTTTTTTATAGGATTACATTATTAAAAAAGAGAATAAGTGCTTAGAGCTAATGCAGCAATGAGCAATGCCAGCACATCTTGGCCAACTCAAAAATTATATAATTATACAGGGTGACTGGTACTTTGACCTATTCCTTGAAAGGGGTTATACTAGAGCTAATTTGTAACAATTTATGTCCAGTCAACCAGGGGTCGAAACTCGCTGGTTTCAGAGATATTCGAGTTTTTAGTTTGTATGAAAAAAAATCTCCTTGCAGCCTTAAGCTGGTGATTGTGACAAAAGTACTTCCATTTGGATGGTAAAAAAACATTTTTGTCACAATCAGCACTTTAAGGCTGCAAGACGATTTTTTTTCAAACAAACTAAAAACTCTAAAAATTAAAAAAAATCGTGTTTTGACCCCTGGTTGACTGGACATAAATTGTTGCAAATTAGCTCTAGTATAACCCCTTTCAAGTTTCTTACCAGTCACCCTGTATATTAACTATGTTATCATTATCACATACTTACCTATATTGTTTATGGTTTTTTATTTTCAGATTAATGAAGAGATTTTTTTTTGTTTTTTGTGTAAGAAAACATTTCCAGCACAGTCCTTACCTGATCACTGCACAGATAAACTCCACCTTGAGAAGACTATGGCACAAAATGGAACTAACGAGAAATCTGATCAAGCTAAGAAAATCTATGTTGCCATTAAACTGATCAATTCCCAGAAAGACTATTTCGATATTGATCTTGAGAATAAAGTAGCCATGTGCAAAATATGTACAGCTTATGTGAACATAAACTTCCAATACATGATAGAGCATAAGAAAACCCATAACATAACTGATAAGGATAAAATTGAACTAGCCCCAGTAGACATGGTTGAGGTACTAAAGTCCCTCAAATCAAAAAAATCTGGAAGTGATGAAATTGATCATTCATTCTGGTTCGATCATGGTAAATTAAGGGCTGAACTTGCTAAATTTGGTAAAGACCATTTTATTAAACTAGTATTTCCTGGAAGCAGAGGCTACTGCTCACTTTGCGGTACATATGTTTCAGCTCACATGAAAAATTTTACTGAACATGTGAAAGGTCAGATTCATATGGGGCATTTGGAGTTAAAGGGTCTGGATAAAGGTGTGAAGCCTCACGTAAAACCACCTTACAAGAAAAAAAAATTGAACAATTTTATAAAACATATCACCCATTCTAAAGCGTTGAAAGTCCTGTGGGTGAATAAGCAGTTCTGTCTGGATCTATTTTCTTTCATGCTTGTTTCTATGATAGATGGTAATGAACAGTGCCCGAAGTTCAAATGTTATGCATGTGATATTATTTACGATCACGGTAAAGATAGCGAACATTGTGGCACGAAACAGCACAAAGAGGCTTTTCTAAATTCTGATGTTATTACTACAATGAAGGGCGAATTAATTAGAGAGGTAAATATGTTATAAAAAATATATGTATTTAGAAATACATTTGCAATAAAATAAATCGGCATACAAATGGGCAACATGATGCCGTAACACATTCTCCACACAATTTTCATGACTAGTTTCATATGATTCTAAATAGCTTCATGTACTTTTCTTCACAGATTCGTCCAAATCTTTACCATTGTGCAATCTGCAATCTAACTTTTCCCTTTTGGGAAACTTTGGAAAAGCACCTCTACAGCTGGAAGCATGTGTTCACCAAAAATGACAAGAACCAAATGCTTGTTGACGAGATAGAAGCGCTGGCATCCCTGAACCTCAACCATGAGATGGTGTTTGCACATTTGATTGGCATGGGACTTAGGGGTTCATAGTGTTCCTTAAATACGGTATTAACTAGAATATTAAGTGATTTGTTCCTAATACAGTGTCTTTAGTTTTAATATTGCGATGGAAAATAATTGTTTAGTTCATAGCAGTTTCACTACACTGTTGATGTTTGGCAGTCACAACACTGCAAATTTTTTACTTTAGTTTAAGTTTCTCTGCTATTTACCAATATTAAGATTGTTTAGTTCATAATAGCAGTTTCACTACACTGTTGATGTTTGGCAGTCACAACACTGCAAATTTTTTACTTTAGTTTAAGTTTCTCTGCTATTTACCAATATTAAGATTGTTTAGTTCATAATAGCAGTTTCACTACACTGTTGATGTTTGGCAGTCACAACACTGCAATTTTTTTACTTTAGTTTAAGTTTCTCTGCTATTTACCAATATAAGAGCCCATTCATGTGCACACTAGCGCCACTGGAAAATAATTGTGATCATTTAAATTTAACGATAGATATTTAAAAAAGGAGGCCGCTACATACTGTATTTTGTATCTTTTGAATATATTATAATAGTATTAACGTTGCTGGATTCCTCAATCTATGTGTCCACAGTTAAAGCGGCCGTTTTTCTTTTGAGTTCATAGATCGACGAATCCAGCAAAAACAAAAGGTACTTAATACAAAAACAGTGTATAGTGGCCTCCTTTTTTAAATATCTATTATTAAATTTAAATAATCACAATTATTTACCAGTGGCGCTAGTGTGCACATAAACAGGCTCTTAAGGAAAAATAATTGTTTGAATAAGTTTTTGGTTATTTTGTTTTATATTTTGTTTCCTTGCTGGTGATTAAAAACTGAATTAAATAGTATATGTTGTTTATTTATACAAATAATGACATTAACACTTAAGTCATAAGCTGTCTCCGTATTTTGGGCTTATGGTGGCAGATCTTTAGGTACATCCACTAAGTAACACATCGTAACAGGCAAGTGCTATAAAAAAAGATCTAAACATCAGATTTTTGTGAGCACCAGATCACAAGTTTTGCTTTTTGAAATAAATGTCGAACCATTGTGGGAAGTGTGACAATAATAATATTAAATCATTTTTACACTCCCTATGTAGCTTATGCAACTGACTAAGTGTTGGCTGAATATACTTGTCCTTCAAGTGTTCTGGCAAATCATTTATTTCAAAATCAAGTAATATAACTAAGGAGCTAAGATGAAATTGGTACAATTCACATGTGTTGAAAGAGCAATTTAATTTAACATGCTTAGCAAATTTAGGTATGAACTTCTGCAATTCTGGGTCAAAATTGGTCAATATGAATAAAGAGTTTAAGATCCCACTGCACATTTTGAAGCACTGTGCAGATATGGAACACTTTGTAAGAAGTTCAATTGAATCATGATCCGTTTTTAAAATAAGTTCAATGTCTTGATCTCTTTTTTCCAATAAATTATTGCAAATATTGAGCACCAACATCTCTATTTGGGGCTTCATTTTGATACAAATATCATCAGTTAATTTACTTGAACCACTTGCATTGTGCTCCCATAATTTCTTCAAGACATTGCTATGTCTCTCGCTTTCTACATTCCAGTGAATGACGTCTTTCGATAATGTGTCCAGATACACCCCATTCTCATTCAAGTTGATCAAAGCTTGAATAACTTCTGGATTAAGTGTCGATGGAAAGCCAGAGTTTACATCCATATGTGTAAGTTTTCTTACAAGGAATGCATCTAACTGTTTATCCACTGACTCTTGGGCGTTGTTGGAGTGCTCATTGATGTTGCTCTTGTAAAATTCAGTTAAAAATTCAGTAAAGTTGTCGTCCACTTGAGAGTGACCCTCTGGCTCTGTTCTGCAGATTTTCCGAATATTTCCCAATATAGACAGCCTTAAGTTATTGTTAGAGGTATGGTTTTGGTTAGATATTTTGAGAATCTTGATAAAACTCCTGGAAAGTGCATTTGTAACATTTTTGTCGATAAGCGGGTTTTGGTATACGAACTCTGGAAAAGTTTCGTTGTTTGTGGCGATTATTTTTTTAATCAATTGATTGTTCATCATCGCTGAGGAACAATCTAAGATCAAATATCGAATTGTGGTCACTTTTTAACTCAAAGGTAGAATTAATTCTGTTTATTTACAATACAAAATAACCAATCTACCCTTGTAACCAAATATTGAGATTGAGATTGACAATGACATTTTACTTTGTTGATGTTCTTGTCAATTTTAAACTTCTGAAATACCTGAATGGTGCTAGAGTTTTTTTTTATGACTTAAATAGTTTACAAATGATACAAATATTGCCAGTGGTAAAAATAAGTTTAATTGTTAAACGCTATTCATCACTAGATGAAGCTAGTAACTACTTTGTAGAGACCTTTAGTGTCGAATAGCTGAACTACACAAGTTCTACTAATCTTCGCTAGATGGCATATTACTAGACATAATTTCACCATAATTAGTTTAATAATGACTACTATTTATTTATTTAGGCAAGGTATTTAGTGAGATTACACGGTACATTAATGAGATCGTGTAATAAAAATAAACATATCTAACTTTGGGACAATTTTGCAACACAAGAATTAAATTTATTGAAACTTAAATCGAATATATCAATATCATTACAGATATTATTGTAGGATGTGCACATACGAGCCAGGGGACTGTGTAGGGTGACATTGTTGGAAGCTACTGGTAATCCTAGAAACTGGGACCGATTTTTGACTTTCGAGCGCTCGACTTTTTCACTCGAAAACAGTCAAAAATTATGAAATGCTATTTTGAAATAGCGATAGAAAATTTTAAAACGAGTGGCATTGACCACTCGTATTTAATTATATCGGTAGAAAGTAAGTGCCTGCGATTTTATCACTACAATTGTATTTACTTTTATTTAATTTTTGAGCGCTCGAAAGTCAAAAATCGGCCCCCAGTCTCACTTATTAATATAATTTTATATAGTATCGCCAATTAATATACTCTTCTTCTGTTTTGCAAACTTTCAATTTTGAAATGTTGTACCTAGTCTGTCTTCGTATGTCGGTAGTTTTCGTTTGAGTCGCAATTTATACGCTAAATGACGTGACGCATAAATTTCCTTTGAACCGATTCTATACGATCAATATGGGTATTATATGATAAAAGGGTGACCAAACAGTGGAACAATATTCTAGACAAGTTCTAATTATTGCGAAATATATGGCTAACATACAATTCATATTTTTGAAGGGTTTTATGGTTCTATAAATGAATCCTGATAATCTGTATGTTTTTTCAACAATATCATAATTTGCAATGAAAGTAAGTTTAGAGTCGAACCAGACCAAGATCCCTGATTACAGAAACACGCTGTAAAGATATCCTATTTGGGTCATTGTCAGTCACAAAAACAAAAATCATCTTTCCGGTGGTCAATAGTTAAGGGCTTACGTTTACATATATATAATATGTCTTTATCACATAGAATTATAGAAGGGGCAACGCCGTTTATGCGGATTCAGAGTACAACCAAAAATTAGGCTTTATAGCCCTTAACTTTGGCAATGTCCACCGAAGAGACGAGACGCGAACCTAAATCTGACAATGACCCATTTATGCTATAATCAAATAATATAGACTTTTTATTTTTGGTGAATGTGATAATATTGCACTTTTTAGGGTTCCGTACTCAAAGAGTAAAACGGGACCCTATTACTAAGACTTCGCTGTCCGTCCGTCCGTCCGTCTGTCTGTCACCAGGCTGTATCTCACCGATACCGTGATACCTAGTTCCAGTTAAAATTTTCACAGATTATGTATTTCTGTTGCCGCTATAACAACAAATACTAAAAACAAAATAAAATAAATATTTTTATTGATAATGGTACGGAACCCTTCGTGCGCGAGTCCGACTCGCACTTGGCCGGTTTTTTTTACATTAATATTTTAGTGTCATATTGTTTTCGATGCACCATTCGTTCAACATATGCAAATCATTTTGGAGAGAGTAACAATCATCAACGTCATCCCTGAGGAACACCAAAAGTAGCAGAAAAAGGGAGAGAATAGTAACCTAGAACATTTACGAGCTGTGATCGATTTTTAAGGTAACATTTTAGCCAACGAAGTAATGAACCATGAATTCCAATATGTTCCGCTTTGATACTGAGAATATTATGGTCAACTTTGTTGAACGCTTTGGCGAAATCTGTATAAATTGAATCTATTTGGGTTCTTGTATTCAGGGCGGAGCAGAGATATTCGGAATAACTTAAAAGGTTACTACTAGTGGAGCGATGCTGCATAAAACCGTGTTGTTTGGTACTGGCTATGTGTTTAAAGTGTGTATAAATGTGTTTGTACAATATGCTTTCAAATATTTTAGATAAACAACAAAGAACACTGATTGGTCTGTAATTCATTAAGTATATCGTTTTTATCGCCTGCTTTGTGAATGGGAACAATATTAGCAGTCTTCCGTTGATCAGGAAAAATACCTTCAGAGAGGGATTTATTAAATTTTAGGAACAATGGTCGAAGCTTTCGAACAGCGTTTGAAAAATATAGGTAGGTGGGATAGAATCGTTGCCAGGTCCTTTCTTAACATTAATATTTGCTAGTTAGGTACGCTTTGATTTCATACTCTGTAATGTTTATTGATGAAATAGTGTAATTACCACTAGGGAACTTTGGAGTGTATTGAGTGGATGTTGGCGAAGAGTAAACAGAAGATAAATATTTGGCGAATAAATTGGCTATGTCAGTACCATTATTTGCATGTAAATCGTCTAATTGCATTTTGCTAGGAATCCCATAATTTACATTTTTTGATTTTATATAATGCCAGAAAGATTTAATATTGGTTTTTATATTGTTTTCAATGTGATCGATATAAGAATTGAAGCAATAGTTTAGTGTGGTTCTGGCTCTCTTACGTAAAAGTCACACGCTTGTGATTCTTCTGGAGTCACAAGTGTCCATAGGCGACGGTAGTACCAGCTTGACATCAGGCAGGCCGTACCTAAGCTTGTTTGCTACCGTCGTAGTATAAAAAAATAAAAAAAAGTGAAAAGTTATCATAGTCACGAGGGTTGCCAAACATTTTATATTTTTTATGGTACCTATCTATCTTTCTCTTAAAATATATATATCAAATCAACGATCTGCTAAACCAGGGTGGATATTGGGTACCTACTCTTGCATTTTCTTTTTGGTGTCAAATTTTCAATGCCATGTACATAAAAGCATAAAAGTGTTTCGTTTTTATTAATACGTTTTAGTCCGTTTTCTCTACTGCCGAGTCCAACTCCGTACCAAAATTGATTAACATGGAACATTTTTTTATTTTGTACCTACTGATGAATAGAAGTAGATAATTAAGTACTGAAGACAATACGAGTAAATTAGTAACTAGGTACCTACATTTAATATTGGTTGTGGATTTGGGGCAATGATTTAACCTCATCATAACGACACACAGTTATTCAAAACCCGCGACCGATGAATTGGCTAAGCTATATACACCAATTTAGGCAAATGGAATACCTACTTAACTACCTACATACTTGTCTGTTGATGGTGATGATGTCCTGTCGACGACGACATTCTCAACATTTTTTTTACTGATTCATTGTTAATCCAAACTTTGCTTCTGAAGCTCCGGTGTCGTGAAAAACAATAAAGCCCTCCACATTAAACTCACCTACCACTTAATCCTTATCAACCTTCCGAATATACAAATAGGTAACTATAAGGGTACCTAGGTATACATTTAAAAATAATGAAGCAGAAACCCATTGCCCTTTCAAATCTGTTTCGTGATTCACTCGTGTCCTCATTCGAAACCAAAATGCCTCTAACAGATTGCGATTAGACCATTGTAAATCATAGAACGCCTCAATAACTGCTAAGAACCAATTCAGTGAACTAAAATTAGAGAAACACAGAGTGGGTGTATAATTGGAAACTGATAAATAAGAAGATAACTTTTCTGCCTACTCAATATACGGAGAAATGGTTTGTGTATAGGTACGTATAATATAATGGTTAGTGGTACTTACAGTCCGATAATAGTTCGAAATAAGGAAAAGTTGCCAGAATTCCCCTTTCGCTTTAAAACTACTAAAAACATGAAAAACGGACAGGGGTGCTGAATTGCTGATACCCCGAAAAGACGTTTTTTAGTTTGTGTTTTAATTACATACCTCTAGCAGGCTTGGCAAACATTTTATAATTAGCTTTTAGCACGACTGATGGTGCTAAATGTTTGTATGTACAATTAAATGAGAGACGAACTTAGGATGGATATTTATAATGAGGTATTCATATATAATGTACAATGAATGAAGTATTTTACAATGAAAAAGATTAACAAGCTTGCGGTCGCGAAGGGGAAATAAATATCACAGCTTGACATTGACGCGCCGATCGTAGGGATGTGGGCAGCTCGTAGTTATGCGCCACAAGCTATTCTAATAATGGAGGTAGGTACCCGAGATGGGCATTATTCGAATGATTCTTTATTCGAATAAACATTTATTCGTCACTAATTTATTCGTCTACACTTTCGAATGACGAATGACTTATTCTCATTTCATTCGAATAAATCGACGAATACATCATCGAATAATCCACGAAAAATATTTAAAAATACGGTTGATCAATATTGCCTTATCAATGTTGGCGTTACGTTAGAGTTAAGTTAGACGAATGTTTAAATAACAAAGTTGTATTGTATATAGTTTTATTTTTAAAATGTACCAAATTTAAAGTAGCCATATTGTATTTGCGTTACGTATACTTTTAACAGGTTCGATTCTTTTTATTATGCCATTCCTGACCCCCTCCTCCCCTCCTACCACCATCCTGTTAATTCCTTAAATGGACCCTCCGCGTCTAATAAAATAACAACCGTCATCCAATGGTTAGACCCCCACCTCCCCTATATTGAAATGACGTAATATATGGACAGCACCTGTGTGTAATTGCATCGATGTTGTGTTATTAGAGGCGATTACGCATGTAAGATTGTTTAATTATATACCTATAATTGTACATTGTTTGTACTTAATCATGTTGTATTATATCTGTGACAAAGATGAATACCCTTTAAAAAAAGTATTTTTCTACTTCTGTACCGTTATCTGTCATTTATATAGGCTGTAGCTCAAATACAATGACACCACTAATAAGTCGTCGAAAAACTCTATGCTCTATGGCCCAAAAACGTACTGTTTAGCGTACTTTTTTGGTTTATACATTTTTCATAAAAGCACTGTTTAACTTTTTTTAAATCGGCCGCTATATTGCAGTAGTGCCAACTTCATAAACAAATATTTCGAAATGAAAGTATTTATTTACGATTTAACATTTGTATATTATCAATTATTTACTAAAATCATCATCTATTGTGTGTTAAACTACATGTTTTATAAATTATTGGTATTATTTATAAAAATAAACAGTCTGAATTCGGTCCGGGTCCGGATTTGGTTTGGTTCGGATGGCAAGTGCACACAAATTAAAAACAAAACAAACCATAAGCAAGAGGTGTCACATTTCTGATTTCCCACCAAAATACAGTTCAAAATGAAAAGACGAAAGATGATAAACTATTAGTCCTGAACTATTAAGATTTGTTTCGTGTTTGTGTAGACAAAAGTGTACGTTCCTTTTAAAATGGTTGAAGAAATTAATAACTGCACTCCTGAAGAAATTGCGTGAGTAGCAAAAGTACGAATAGAAAACTTGCTGCCTGAAAAGTTTAACTATTATGTAGTCTGCTATTTATTTAAAATTTGTCGTAGAAAAGTTTCGTGTTTGTGAAGACAAAAGTGTACGTTCCTTTTAAAATGGTTGAAGAAATTAATAACTGCACTCCTGAAGAAATTGCGTGAGTAGCAAAAGTACGAATAGAAAACTTGCTGCCTGAAAAGTTTAACTATTATGTAGTCTGCTATTTATTTAAAATTTGTCGTAGAAAAAGTATTGTATGCAACGGTGTATAACTGGTGTAAAAACGCTCGTGGCGTCTGTAATTGCGATGCTCGCCAAGGCTCGCATCGCAACCCACGCCACTCGCGTTTTAAGACCATTCTTATACAACAGTTGCATAAAATACTATTTTTGTCACCCGTGTTAAAGCCGAAATAGAAAAAAGAAAACAGGTGAAATAATTACAATTAATATCCGTTTCACCTTGCGTGCCGAAGGTAATTGGTACCCTTGATGTCGTTCACCTCTTTCTAACAAATTTTAAAACAGGCACTGTTCTGTCTGTAGGCAAATGTTACGTTTTTGAAATAATTATATCCCAATATTTGCTCATAATCTGCCTCACATGGCTAAAAAGCGTCCCCTACATAATTCTTTCAAGATATTATTCCCGAAATGCATTACGAATGATTATGCGAATGACGAAATTATTCGCGAATAAATTATTCGTGAAGTAATTTCATCATCATCATCATATCAGCCGAAAGACGTCCACTGCTGGACAAAGGCCTCCCCCAAAGAGTGCCACAATGGCCAGTCCTGCGCCACCCGCATCCAGCGGACTCCGCGACCTTTACCAGGAAGTAATTTATTCGCAAATAATTTATTCGCGAATAAGCATTGGCGAATAATTATTCGAAATATTTATTCGTATTCGTTATTCGTATTCGAATAAATTTTGCCCGTCTCTCGTAGGTACCAATACTTAAAAAAACAGAAGTACCTAAGTTCCAAAATGAAGAAATAATGAAAACTATCGATTAAAATGATTACAAATAGAAAAAAAACGTAAAAGGATATCCTGATTTCAGCAAAAATTCACGGTAAATTGGAAGAGGGTCCTGTTAATATACACATTATTATTGATAGATACCTACCCCTATTTAGAGGTGCTCTACTAAGGTAGAGCCGGTTGGTAGGTATAGAACCTCTGACCTTCCCTTTGACTATATTGGGAGCTTATTGGCCACTAAAACCTATCGCACTTACCTATAGTTTCTAAATATATGTAATATGTAATAATAGCCTTTATTTAATAATCTTAAAAAACATGAAATATATGAATTTAGTGATCAGTAGGTCGATCACGTAACGCATTGTACGCGCGTTAGGTATTAGGTCTAAATGTCACTTTTTATATGGAAAATTGACAGTTAAATTGTACCGACGCGCGTTCGGATCGTTACGTAATTACCCCTAATGTACAGTTTTATCTAACTTATTAAACTTAATCTAATCTACTTATCTAGTTATTACTTGACACCGGTGGAGAGATTGTCTTGCGTTTTAGCAAACGCTTCCCCTAATAAAGCTTGCCATGCTATCCGATTGTGGGTCACCCTGGTCCATGTAGGACCAGCCAACTTCCGAATATCGTCCTCCCATCTGAGACGCTGCCTTCCTTTTCTTCTTTTATTTTGTCTCGGACACCATTCCGTTACATTCTTGGTCCATTTTTGCTTTTGAGACCTCATCATGTGACCTGCGTATCTACATTTTAATATCCTTATACAATATGTCTTTCATTTTGGTTTGTCTTTGTAGAGATCCAAGTCTTATTTTGTCTTTTAGCTTGACGTTGAGCATGCTTCGCTCCATACTATGTTGACAGGTCTCAAGTTTGCGCGTATTTTCTTTTGTTAAGTTCCAAGTTTGACACCCATATGTCATAACTGGTAAAAGATATACCCATTCCTGAGATGGAATCATCAAATTATTAAAGTTAATAAGCAACTGGCTAGTGCATGTTACACTCTAAGGACAGTTTATAAGACATGTGATAAAAAAACCCTGCTAATCATTTATTTCTCCTATTTTGAGAGTATCATACGTTACTGTGTTGAAGTCTGGGGTAATTCATGTAATATTCAATCAGTTTTACTTATGCAAAAAAAGGCTATCCGTATTATTGAGAGGTGTAAACATGTGCCAGTTGCTCACAGCAAAATGTTTATAGAAAATAGGATTCTTACTGTTGTCTCCATGTACCTTTATCGTATCTGTTTGTATGTCTATAAAAATATTGAACGTTTCCCAAAAGCTAGACAGCACAGTACTCGCAACCTGGGAAAAACCAATAACCTAGCTCTATCCAGGCCATATTTTAGTCATTTTAATAAGAGTATTAACAATAATGCAATTAAAGTATATAATCATCTAAATAATGACATTAAAGATTGTAATGACATCAAAATATTTGACAGAAAACTAAAACAATTTGAATAACCAGACCATTCTATTCCATTAAGGAATATTTTGCAAATGCACTAGATTAAGACAAAAATGTATCCGTAAAAAATAATAATAATGACTAATGTGTTTATTTAATATGTATTTGCATGTATTACTATATACTTATGGCAAATGAATTTTTTTTTTTATTTTTTTTGTTTTTTTTTTGATAAGATAAGATAAGATCATTTATTCCAATGTAAAATACACTATAAATTTGCGTTAAATTAAACTTATACGCAAATACATATGATCGTCAAGAATAACAGATTTCATATTATAATAAATAACTATATTAACTATTGTAAACCTACAGTAGGTACCAATAAAAAAACAGGAATGAAATATTTTTGTCTTGGCTTTGAGTGGTACCTGAGGGTTTTTGACAACTTCTTTAAGCGACCAATATCTTTTCCATGCTAGTTGTTACTCTGTTGTTTATTTATTTAGTGGTAAGGTATTTTGGTGAAATTGTCTGTCCGAGATATGTATATTCATCGACATATTCGATGAGGGTGCCATTCACTGTGATGGGGTTTTTGTCGAGGTTTG
Source organism: Epinotia brunnichana (assembly GCA_963854355.1). NCBI lineage: Eukaryota > Metazoa > Arthropoda > Insecta > Lepidoptera > Tortricidae > Epinotia > Epinotia brunnichana. The sequence continues at coordinate 10,943,172 of OY977957.1, forward strand.
TCATTACTTTAGTTTTACTTGTGTTCATTGAGAGCCCAACTCTGTTACTTTCGTAGGTACACAAGCTGTTCAAGCATTTCTTCCAAGTTTCTTGGATCTTTAGAAATAAGAATGAGATCGTCTGTTTGCCAGACGGTGGTTGGTGGTTGAGGATAGTGTCCACTGCCTGGCAATAATTAATATGTTGATGGGGGAGTAGACAGGGTGAGTGTGGACTTCACCCCAGAGGGGTTTATGGCAGTCCACACTCAGAGAGAGACTCTGAAGTACTGTCAACACAATAGTAGTTCTTTATTCATTAACTCACACGGTATATATAATACGAGTAGCTACATGTATCATCATTCGCACATCTCGCACGTACTTAATCTCCGGCACGTATTATACAATATCTAATCGCTAATTTAGAATGTGCCTTGTCGGCACAGTCTGCAAATCTTAAATGGTGTAGTTGCAAGCCGTTTATGTTTAGTCCATTGTTGCTCCACTCAAGACGTCTAAATGTATATTCGAGCACTGCCGAAAAAAGTTTGGGTGATAGTGGGTCTCCCTGCCTGACTCCTCTTTCTATAGGAAAGTGTTCTCCTAATCTTTCCGTCCGTATTCTAGCTCTCATATTCTGGTATATGTTCTTGATTAGTCGTATATACTTATTTATGTTCGACGCCTTGCATGGCTAGAGCTTCCCATAGTCGAACGCTTTATTATTTATAATCGACAAATGATAAGTAGTAAGTAATGCCGTATTCATGACATTTCTGAATCACTTGTTTTATAGAATGTATGCGATCGAGGGTTGAAAAGTAGGTATTGGGTTAGAGTTAAAACTGAGTTTCTAAATATAGCCGATTTCAAATAACGCATTTGAAAGTACTTAATATTCGGAGTTACATGAATACAAACGATCCTTTACAATCGATTACAACAATGTTTTTTTCACCCTTACTTCACTTGAAAAAGAGGATATATACACCGTGGCCGTGAATAACCCGAAAGATTTAAGCTAACGATACTAGAGCCTAATTAGAGTATATAAAGTTATGTAACATATAGTCCGAAAACTCATAATTAAGGAGATATTAATTATTTGAAACAAATCAAAAGTTAAAAAATCTCCAGTCTAACACACCCTAAAGGCTTGAGCATAACTTGACACTTCTTGTCATGGAACACAAGTCACGGCATTCGCCGTTCGTCGTATGATGTCGGAGCGATTCGTGAAGTGTTATGCTCGCTCTCTGTTCTTCAACTTGAGTTTCTCAACTAAAGAGTTGTTCACAAAGAAGCGGGCAATTAATAAGATTTATTTTGTACTGAAATAGTAATTTAATTAAGACACATAATTAGACCCATGTTGATACAACTTTATTATACTGTCGTCAAAAATACGTGGTTTAAATCTTTCGGGTTATTCACGGCCACGGTGTATAAGTGTATATTTTCGAAGGCGACTTTACATTCAACTATGAATAGATTGCATTGTGCGGATTAGACCACGAAAAAATAAGTTACCCGACTACTTTTAACCCTTCTCCACTGCAATAAATATAAAACAAACACATCCGGAAAACGTCAGTTTCCGTGTTACGTAATTTAATTATTGCTAATTTAATTTTTCGTCCATCTCTGAGAAAGGTATGAGTAAATTAGTCCAACAAATGGACTTCGTGACATGCCGATTGCTTCCCCGCGACACGACTCATTCCCCGTCACCCATGAACCGACATTACACAAATTCTAATTCTACGCTTTCACAAAACAAGCGTTTCACTAAATGCGTACAGTTCACGAGCTCGCAATAAAACAATGCATCTAATGCAATAATTCAAAATTATCCACTAAAAGTAATGGGTGAAAGTAAAATCGTGTTTATTAAGCCAAAAAATGAGTGCTCGTCAACAATACAAGGTTCGGATAGCTTAATTAGCATTAGTTTGCGCCGTTATCCATTGAAAAAACGGGGCGTCTTTATGATATTTCATAACGCAGCTTGAATGGATGTGTTTCGAAAGTCTGTATTTGTGGGGCCTTAATAAATTATGATCGGGACCTCACATAGCGGACTAAGTACGTGGGTTCGGCTTGAGGCTCCGCCCGCCGCCGCCCGCCCGCCTCGCCGCTCACTCCTATAAACCCATAATCTATGTTTGTTTAAGTTTTTGCCGTAATTTAATTAAGTTCTGTAATTAGAGACGGCTGCCGTTTGTGGCGTTTGCTGGTTTATTGCTGAAATTTAGGATCGGCGAAATGAGTGCTAGGTTGTAACTTGCTTGACGCGCAGTGGCAATGGACGGGTTGTATAATGTTGAGTGAGAGTGTGACTCTCAAGAAGTAAATTCTTTTAAAAGTCCCTGCTTTTAAATGGATTTAATCAGTATTTAGTAGTTTTTGTAGCTGATGTAGAGTTATATAAGATGTACCTACCGGCCGCTTTAGCCTATAGTTGGTAGTGACCCTGCCAACGAAGCAAGAGGTCCTGGGCTTGAATCCCGGTAAGGGCATCTATTTGTGTGATGAGCACGAATATTTGTTCCCGATTCATGGATGTTTTCTATGTATTTAAGTATTTATTTCTCTATATAAGTATACCTATATATCGTCGTCTAGTACCCATAGTACAAGCTTTGCTTAGTTTGGGACTAGGTTGATTTGTGTAAGATTGTCCGCAAATATTTATATTTATTTATTTATTTTATACCTAAATATGGTTCAGTAGGCACTAGCCAGCCTCATAAGTTCCTGAACACCTGAGTACCTTGTCGTTTTCACTCGTTTGACAACTTCATATGTCAGTTTAACATTTAACAACGTTTAATGCGACATGGTACAAAGGTGTTAAACCCCTTGTGAGGGTGACCGTACACTACCAACTATAGCATTCCTTACTTCATGAACTCAATAATTACTTTCTTCTGTATCCTGTATCTGATTTCATCATCATCATTTTCAGCCTGTAATCGCCCACTGCTGAGCATAAGCCTCTCTTCGCGTACGCCACTTATCCCGGTCCCGTGCTAGTCTCAGCCAGAAATGACCCGCGGGCTTTTTTATGTCATCAACCCATCGAGCTGGTGGACGACCAACGCTTCATTTTCTTTTTCCCCTTTATCTGATTTAGTATAATATTATATTTTATAAATTAGGAGAATCAATAGCTTTATAAGACAATCAATAGATTTACCCAATCAAGTTCCCGGGTTCGAATCCCGGTCAGGGCATTTATTTGTGTATTTATCACGAATATTTGTTCTTGAGTTATGGATGTTATGTATGTATATACGTATCTATATGCATGTATCTATTATATATATCATCGCCTAGTACCCACAACACAAGCCTTACTGAGCTTACCGTGAGCCTAGGTTGATTTGTGTAAGATTGTCCCGTAATATTTATTTATTATTTATTTAAGTTTTTTCTGTTACGTCTCGTGGGTCACTATTGTTTTAAATTATTTTTTCTACTCGTCGACTTTAATCTTTGAATTAAGATTTCGTACACGAAACTAAGATCACATACTTTTTAATCCTGGAACTCCATCTCGATCTCGTGGTTCCATAAGAATCATAAGATAACCGCCAGCAGTCATCTTATGAATCCAGGAGCTGTATAAGATAACTGTAAAGACATCAACGCGCAAAAATACTAAGCTGCTGCGCTTCATTTCAGCAGGGCGATTTTCAATAGATACCAAGCTTGTTTAATAAATTATTATTTCCGTTGACTCGTAGAAAAATAATTGTATACAATAGTTATATAATTAGCTTTTTAAGTCTCGTACATTAATTAGGCCACTCAGCAAGCTTCGTGGCCTAAACGTGGTACTCGACTTAAAAAGCATACATTATATAACGATTGCATAAACTACTATTACGGGTTCAAATGAACCAAATAAGTATAGGGGTTTGTTGGAATTTTTAATCCCTTTTTCAGGGGCCATCTTCTAAGCATTTAAGAAGTTCATGTTGTATTATTTTTTCTAAGAAATTTTGTCATATGTCATATAGTCGCCTGACTAACGGGACATAATTAGGTATGGACTACTGTGACTGTACATAATGAAGGGCATCAAACACGAGTGTTTTAATGCCTAATTATGCACAGTTACATACACTACTTTATCTATCCACATATCATAAGCCTCCACGATGCATTCATGAGCCGCATATTATGACCGGCATCGCGGCGTTGTTTTCTGGCAGCTGTCATAGTTTTTTAGGGTTCCGTACTCAAAGAGTAAAACGGGACCCTAATACTAAGATTCCACTGTCCGTCTGTCTGTCTGTCTGTATGTCTGTCTGTCACCAGGCTGTATCTCACTGATACCGTGATAGTTCCAGTTGAAATGTTCACAGATGATGTAGGTATTTCTGTTGCCGCTATAACAACAAATACTAAAAACAGAATAAAATAAATATTTTTATAGACAATGGTACGGAACCCTTCGTCCGCGAGTCCGACTCGCACTTGGCCGGTTTTTTTTAAATTCAGAGACAAACCTAGAGTCGCATCCAACTATCATATCGTTCGATATCTTACTTACGTGCGACATTTGTCAAATTTGTATGCAAATTGACAATTCATTTCGAACTAAGCGTCATCTCGACTGATATTAGAATAGAGGTCAAATCAAATTTCTTTGTTTTTCAGAGAAGTTCGAAATTTTAATGAAATAATCTTATCGAAATCGATGTTATTATTTAGCAATAATAACATTTTCACAGATAAGAAATTTGTTCTAACAAAACAGTCTATTTTTATGGTGGTCATAATGTGCGGTTCTTGAACGCATCATGGAGGGCTTATGATATTTGGATAGATAAAAAAATTTAAGTCATCCAAATGAAAAACTCATTCACACAACTTGATTCAACCTATAGTGTGCATATTTGATACGGGCGAATATGCTGATGACTATTAGTGTCGGTCCTAAACAACACATTTACATAAATTTCGTTAAATAACTGCTTCATTTTTTTCATACAAAATAATTGAGCATGCAATGTATTCACTTACACGTCATGTAATTTGTTTACGACACCCATAAAAGTCAAAACGTTTGTTGAGTCAAATCAATTTGGATTGCTGCTCGGTCGTTACTTAAAAAAATACTTATTAACTTTGTACAAGGTACAAAGTTAATTATATTTAACGAAATTGCTTTCTTTTTACAAGCTTTATATTAACTTGATAACTTGCACTGTTCGTATGTATGTAAATATGTAAGTATGTAAATATGTAATTTTAAAATAGCTTTTCTTTAACAAAATTGCTTTCTCATATTATTCGTAACACGATTGAAAACTATGGCTTGTGCAAATATACGCCCGTATGAAACTTACAGGCTGTATATGTCTCAAAGAAAAATCTGGGACCCAAAATACAATAATGCCAATCTACCAATATTCCACCTTACAGAAGACCGCAGCCATAATTGTACCACTGCTTTGTAGTGTTGCTATATTATTGCATGCTATAAAGTATGTGGTGTTGTGTTCCTGGTGGTGAGTAAGGTCGCCAGAGCTCCCTACTCCCTAGGGTGCATTGTGTTGGGAGTGAGGGACCTGCATGTCTCTATCTGCCAACACAGCGAATCCTCAAGTGAATAAAGGGTCGGCAACGCGCTTGTGATTCTTCTGGAGTCACAAGTGTCCATAGGCGACGGTACCAGCTTAACATCAGGCAGGCCGTAAGCTTGTTTGCCACCGTCGTAGTATTAAAAAAAATCCACAAAATCATAAATTTGACTCTTAAAATATTACCTATGGAGTAAGTACCTTAACAATTTGACAATGATTGATCGTGCGGCATAACCGTTACTAGACAGGCATTGACACTGGCTGCTATAAACAAAAGAATAGGGTCGTGAAAGATCAGGCAGAACGCGACACGACTGTCTGTCTGTCTGTCTGTCTGTCTGTCTGTCTGTCTGTCCGTCCGTCCGTCCGTCCGTCCGTCCGTCCGTCCGTCCGTCCGTCAAATTTTCACAGATGATGTATTTCTGTTGCGGCTATAACAACAAATACTAAAAACAGAATAAAATAAATATTTTTATAGATTATGGTACGGAACCCTTCGTGCGTGAGTCCGACTCGCAGTTGGCCGGTTTTTGTAATTGCGTCGTTTAGTTCGCTAAAAAGCTAAAAAGTTCGTGTGTCGTGTTTGCAAAGATCTCAAGGTTATATAGGTTTGGTGGACAATTATGCCAAACCTATTACGAAAACAATGAAACTTAATGCTAATTCGTCATTCAAATTCTAACGGCTCCACACATTTGACACAATAGTCCGTAAGCCCACTCCCAATACACCTACGTTTCTTGACAACACGATAAAATGCACGGCCACCTTAGGCACCGTCTGCTAAGTACTTCCGGCCATTTCAGGACTGACAGACTTAGGTTTACTCTCTCTACGACTAAATGATGCCACATTTCTCGTACTGTTGTCACTTGTCACATGACGTAAATATACCTATATACCCTTAAAACTTTGAACGGAAGTGAAGGATTTTTCAAGCTTTTGGCCAATTTTCAGCACAACTTTCTCGACCTCTTGCCATGCATTTCGTGTTGTCATGAGACGTAGTTGTATTGGGAGTAGGCTTACGGACTACAACTGTTAGACGTTTTATGTCATACATGGCCATAAAGTAGCGATTACCGCACACTACGCGTGCAGGGAATCCCACTTCCTGACAACGTAAAACTTTGTACTCGCCACGGGCGGTAATAAAGAAAGCCCCAGATCGCATATTTATCGCCCTTGCCATCGGCTCGGGCGTGAAATAACTGCGATCTGAGACATTCTATGTTTTACCGCCCCAGGTAAGTAATAAATAAATAAATAAATATTACGGGACAATCTTACACAGATCAACCTAGGCCCACGGTAAGCTCAATAAGGCTTGTGTTGTGGGTACTAGGCGGTGATATATATAATAGATACATACATATAGATACTTATATACATACATATAGATACTTATATACATATATAACATCCATAACTCAGGAACAAATATTCGTGATAAATACACAAATAAATGCCCTGACCGGGATTCGAACCCGGGACCTCCAGCTTCGTAGGCAGAGTCACTACCCACTGGGCTACGGAGGCCGTTTAGGTCGTAATGTACTATTTAAGTGTCGTTGACTGTATCAACATATATGTAGGTATGAATACGGTAGAGTTCGTTAATACTCGCATTAAACGACTTCACATTATTTGGATCTACCGTGTTAACGACGTAGAAACTAGAGACGGAACTTTAGGTTTTCATACAGAGAGCTATCAAAGAACATCAGTCCTTTTCAACCGACTATAAAAAAGGAGGAGGTTGTCAATTTGCCTGTTTTTAGGGTTCCGTACTCAAAGAGTAAAACGGGACCCTATTACTAAGACTCCGCTGTCCGTCCGTCCGTCAGTCTGTCTGTCACCAGGCTGTATCTCACTGATACCGTGATATACTCCAGGCAAAATACGGTTTTGAAAAACATTAATTTATAATAGCGTTTTTTTTCTTTATATCATTTTAAAACATTGATCTAAGATGCTTTATTCAAGAATCCAACAAACTTTCCATCCGGAAATATTTATATAGATTTTAAAAACGAATGAATTGTTTTTTTTTTCATTATTTATCTTGAATATTATAGAGCAAATGTAAATGAACCAAAATAAAGATAAAACCATTTATTAATATTTTTTCTGACTTTTCAGAAGCTAGTTAAGTTATAATTTTTTTTATGTCTGAAATTTTGTTGGATTTTGTCACTAAGTAACTACTTAATTGATAATATATACATTACGTAAAAAAAATCTGCTATTATAAATTATTTCCAAATTTGACATATTTTCCATACAAGCTGTCAGTTCATTGCCTGGACTAATAGTTCCAGCTGAAATTTTCACAGATGATGTATTTATGTTGCCGCTATAACAACAAATACTAAAAACACAGAATAAAATAGTTTTTTGTAGATAATGGTACGGAACCCTTCGTGCCCGAGTCCGACTCACACTTGGCCGGTTTTTTATTGTGTTTGTTACGTGATAACTCGGTAATTTATGAACCGATTTGATTTCTTTGTTTAAAAGCATATACTTCCAGATTGGTCCCGTTGTCACCAGTCACCACAATCCAGTTTATTAGGCAAACTTGAAGCAATTTGGCTACTGATTTGCAGTCGGTTAAAACTTAGTTTTTAATGTAAATTATTGGTTGTTTTGTCAGTGCGACGTTATATTGACGGCCCTTTGGCGATTGCATATCCGGATTGTGTATCTACTACTTATTTACAAAATATTTCGTCGAAAAATGGTTAGGCAATGCGAAATTAAATTAACTGCTTGACGTATAACACGGCAGATTTCGCCCAAATGTTCAGTTCGAACTTCATATAATTAATTTACTAGCATCATAGCGTCGACATCATCGTGAGTATAGAAACTTGGAGAAGACTAATTTTACCGGAAATAGGATCAATTTTTCGCCTCGTTATCCCCTGTAGGTACCTGTTGTAAATCTCAACGAAATCATTAGAACCATTTTTGAGGTACCATTTAGAAAGAAATAAACACAAGTTGCTTGTTTAATAGTATAAAACCCGAATCAACAGAAGCAACTGAAATATAAATCATCTCGCACGATAAAACCCGCTTTCGAATTAATGCAATTTTAATTCTGTCCCATCGCTTACGGGCCGTCGATTTATTATAAACACGGGGTAATAACGTAAAAAATGGCCATCATATGTGGCCATTTGCCCTCTTCTTGTTAGGTCTTGTTATGGACCACCGTAGGTGCGAGAGAGAGGTCGGAGCGAGCTGGGTGGCCGTATGGAACAATGATGTTATTTCACTCAGGATTGGATAGTAATTCGACGCTGGACGGTCTATCATTATCATTGGTGTTGCTCGTAGTTTTCAGAGCCGCAGGCGACGGTTTTGGGAGGGTATTTCAGTTTATACAGTGTAGGGAAATTCAGGAGGTGGCGGAGCAAGATGATTTTGAGAAGATCTTATATAAGAGAGAGTTGCGGGGTTAAAGAGTACACCATAGGGAGGGCGAGAATATGAGAGTCACGACGAAGACGAATAGGAAGCTAGGTAATAAAATAAAAATGCACATGAAGGGTTCCGTTAAATAAATTGCGGTTTACGAATTATGACGTATTAAAAAAAACTACCTACTAGATTTCGTTCAAACCAATTTTCGGTGGAAGTTTGCATGGTAATGTACATCATATATTTTTTTTAGTTTTATCATTCCCTTATTTTAGAAGTCACACACACATTTTACCACTTTGGAAGTGTCTCTCGCACAAACTATTCAGTTTAGAAAAAAATGATGTTAGAAACCGTAATGTCATTTTTAAAGACCTATGCATAAAACCCCACACGTATGGGTTTGATGAAAAAAATATTTTTGAGTTTCAGTTCTAAGTATGGGGAACCCCAAAAAATTATGTTTTTTATTTTTTATTTTTGTGTGAAAATCTTAATGCGGTTTACAGAATACATCTACTTACCAAGTTTCAACAGTATAGCTCTTATAGTTTCGGAAAAAAGTGGCTGTACATACGGACGGACAAACAGACAGACAGACATGACGAATCTATAAGGGTTCCGTTTTTTGCCATTTGGCTACGGAACCCTAAAAATAGCCTTTATTGCTGGGGTTTACAGTTTTTAAGAAAACTCAGTACTACTTTACTTATTATTTACTTCTTTTCTTCTCTATTTCCGTTGAGAACCTTAACTTGTCTTCTGACATAGGCCTCCTCCAAAGCTCTAATAAGTGTTCTAACGTTAAATGTTGCAACATCTTATCTTATCTTATCTAGGTGAGGGCCCTTTCGGATGCACTTCGACCCAGTGGGATCTTTTGTGCATTTGCCCTCTCCTTTATACCTGCTCCCAGGCTTGCTCCATCATTTCCACAAAGCGGATGATGCAGTTCGCCGGGAGCACCTTGAATTCCTTTGGTTGCGGGTAACCGTTACCAAAGTAGTTCATTCTTTGTCTGGCAAGGGCATGACATGTTGCAACATACTCGTACATGTTATTTTCAGTTTGTTTTTTATTGTGTTCTGTTTATGTTGTTGTTTTTTTATTTGTATGCTTTGGAAGGTGATGGTCACTAACCCCACGGAGACCGGCCGGATTAGGTACCAGGTCCAGGATATAGGTACTCTTACTTTAAAATGCTGTTACGTTAATAAATAAAGCAGACTTAAAATCAAATATATTTTTTCTTCAGGTACAAATTTTAGTGCAGAAATTGTTTTTTTGTGCACCAGTTTTCTAGTTTATCTCATCAATGTAACTGTGGTGAAAATAACGTGATAGAAACTTTGTTAGAGCAAGCTAATATCAAATAAAACCTTGTTCAATATTTATTGGTCAGCGAGATAGTGATTTGAAAGTCTTGAAACCCAAAGAGTTCAATACACAAAGGCATGTTAATAGACAGAATTACTTATGTTTATATATCCTGCATTCCTTATTTATTGACTTTGAAAATAATAAATTTAACATGTAGCGACTCCTTGGATTCTAGAACCACGATATGCTACGAAAAGTCCCAAGCCTATATTACTTGTACAAAAATGTATCTAAAGTCCACCCACTTCCCGTAACCCTTATTTTTTACGGAGCCCGAAACACGCAAGACTGCTACGGAAATAAAATTGAATTTTTAACTCTTTTTCTCGTTTTCCTCTGCAGTTTTATATTTTCTTGGAACATAGACTTCGAAACGCTTCACCTCGCCTCACCTCAGAACCGGTGTAAGTCAGAGCCCCGATAAAACCCGGCATAAAAATCCATACCACTCTTATTTTAGTTGTACAGTATTTCCCTACAAATTTCGTAAGACAACATTCTGCAAGGAGATTTGCAGTGATATAATGATATTTATAACCTTAGTTAATGTGTCCATTAGTTATGACAAACCCCTGTTGAATCTCCACGACATTGGTTTGAAATCTGTCACTTTTGAATTTGGTCAAGTCAAGTCAAGTCACTAGGGGAGGTTGGTTAGCGCTCATCGGTTACACTGACGGGAAACGTGCTAGATTGTTGTAGCTGTTGCTTGGTTATTGTAGGTTGGTCGCGGCAAGGGACATGACCTTCGCGAATTGTCAGGGGCTGGAAACTTAGGAAAGATGAACTATGTAACTAAGACGGTATTATCATGTGTGCAGCATGTTATAATGGTCACCGGTGAAGTGAAGTGAAACAAGTTGTGAGTAAGCATAGTGTAATACACACGGATCTCTGTCTATTAAAGGCAGTTGAAAAGAGACTTCCGTTGTGTTACAAGGTAATACAAACCTGGTATTCACAATGCTCGCAACAACCCGCCTCAGGCAAATCAGTGTAAGCTTGACCACTGAATACGTTTTTTTATATGTGCTACAACGTCGGCAACGAAGCGTATGGGTATGATGGTAAGCACTGCGCTGTGGCCTATGGACGCTTACTCCAGAATCACAAGCGCGTTGCTGACGCTATATTGATTTGAGGTTTGAGGCTTTATATAGACAGCTAGAGACACACGCAGCCTCTCACCTTCATCGCAGTGCCTCTTCGGGATCTTTGGCGATCTTACTCACCACCAGAAACACGAGTAAAACATCTGTTATAGACGGTCGCCAACAAGCCCCTCCGACCGAGCGTACTTGGTCCGCACCGACCGCTGTAGGTAGTATGAAATTTTGCTGCTAACAACTGTCTACACGGTCCGTGCGGACCAAGGTCGATCGGGGGGTATTCTTGACGACACTGCTGGCTGCTATACACACACCTGCAGAGCAAGTCATCATATCAGCCGAAAGACGTCCACTGCTGGACATATGCCTCCCCCAAGAGTGCCAATGTGGCTGGTCCTGCGTCACCCGCATCCAGCGGACTCTCGCGACGTTTACCAGGGCATCCCACGTCGCCACTCAAGGACCTCTCCGCCCAAACGGACATTGGTTCTATGTGCGTGCCCACAGAGCAAGTGGTGTTAATTAATTCTGCGGTATTCTGTAAGAAGGAAGTTCTTCCCCAGTCGAGCTGCTCCAAATATTCGCTCGAGATAACATTCGCTCTGCTCTACCTCAAATAAAAGCACCTAACTGTAATCGAATTTAAACTTTCGTGGGACATGTTAAATTAATAATACTAATAATTAAACGGTTTAACTCACGTATTAAATGTCGCTACGGGCGACATTTTTCGAACTCTTCGGTAGTTCATAATCATAATCATAATCGTTTATTCGTTCTTCTTCAGGATGAGTGTTCTTGCGGCGGTGTCGCTTGAGTCACCAAAATTTACATGTATGTGTGTATGTTTACCTAAATGTAGTTACGAATTCCCAACCTACCTAGCATGATCGCTTTATGTCGTACTATATCGTATATAAAGGATTCCTCCTCGCACTTACATACTCTTGCTAGTAAGGGATAAAATTACTTAAAGACTTGACAGGTCAAGTTATGCTAGGGACGTGTAAGAAGTGGACTTGGAAGTCTTGAAATATGCGAAGCGCATGGAAGGTTGCTTGTCTTATTACCTACGAGATGCGAAAGGAAGGAGCCGAGAAATTAATCTGTAAAATAGCGTTTTTGGAGTTCCGTTTCAAGAGAACCAAAGAGAATAATATTATAATCAATACGGTTTGTAAAGTTGAGGGGCTTTGGCTGGGGTATTTCAAACAGGGGCCGAATACACCGGTATTCGATATTTTTGAATGAATATAAATAAAGTAGCGGCTCTGTGAAAAAAAAAAAAATTTAACCCGATCACAAAATTTCACGAAAGTTGGTTGAGATATGCGAGCTGTAGAGGAAAACAGCCGGACAGAAGCCGGACATACGAAATACTTTTGGCCCAAGCTGGAGCAGGGAACTTCGTTCGCTTCGCTCGCTCGTTCAATAAAATACTTATTTTCATTCAAAAATACCTGTTCACGGAAACGTACGAACGTGTCTTGCTATTTCAGTCAGTCCCGGTACAAGAAGTACCTAAGCATGTCAAATACGAACGTTTCCGAGAAAATACGATGTTTAGTTTAGTTTATTTCATTGTACAATTTTCATACAACATTTTTCTTACATTTTATTACTTATCGTACAGCGATCGTCGAGATATGCAATAATAAAACATTGAAAACGAATATAATTATGTGTTAGGTATATACGATATACGATATATACCTACCTACAATTAAAATTAAATGAAAATCAAATTAAATGTCAAATCAGGTTATTCCTGTGTATACAATACAAATACAATGTCAAGAGAAATACAACGATGTCAATAATTTACAAGATTAAATAAAAATAAAAATAGGGTCTTAATCCAATTCCGGTATTTCGCTGTTATTTCATATTTTTGTATTTCAACTGAGTGATCGAATACTTCATGATGATGATGATTACCTACCTAACAACAATTAGGTATGCATTACATCTGTATCTAGGTATAATTACCTAGATACAGATGTAATGCATACCTAATTGTTTTCCATTTTTTTATTATTTCCTACTTAGTGCTTTATTTCTCATAATTGATTTTGACATTGTTTTATATTTTTATTATGTTATTTGATAGGTACTCTACAGAGAGTCCTCAGAGAGTCAGGTTATTCCTGTGTATACAATACAAATACAATGTCAAGAGAAATACAACGATGTCAATAATTTACAAGATTAAATAAAAATAAAAATAGGGTACTTAATCCAATTCCGGTATTTCGCTGTTATTTCATATTTTTGTATTTCAACTGACTCATCGAATACTTCATGATGATGATGATTACCTACCTATATAACAAAACCTCCTGAACGTCCCGTTTCGTCGACTCGAAAAAACACGAAAGTCACTCGGTGTCATTGGTGCGAAAATATACAACACTCTCCCAACTGAAATAGTTAACTCGGAAAGCGATGCAATATTTATTAATAAGATAAAATCTCTATTAGTTGACCAAGCATGCTATAGCATTGAAGAATTTATTTTAAGAAAATAACAAATATTATATAATTATTGTAGCTAACAATTTTAACAAATTGACTTGTAAAATGTTACTTATACTTTTACCAATAAAATATATGAATATGAATATGAATATGAATATACAGTTTTGTTATACGGAAAAAATATCGTGAGTTAAGAAAAATATGATAGACTCAGACTGACGCCGCGATTCGTAGCAAAGCAACTAAGCGTAGGTAGAGGTCTAGTTTCGTTAGGGGAGACGGGTGAGGTGAGGCGTATGAGAGGGTAAAGAATAACAGGGCTGCGACCTTTATTTACCATCAGGTACGACAGGTACCGTCGTCGTAGCCTTCATTACCTTCATTCTTTTACGTTTATTTTTCCATTTTCAATTGAATGAATGTATCTTTCCGGATCAATAGTATCTAATTCTTTCTTACCCTACCCGTTTAGGTACACTGATTTTGTGTTGCCACAATGTCAGGAGGTTGCAATTAAAAGCACCTCAGAATGCATAGGTATAAAATGGTTCACTACATCACCACACCAAGTAATTTCTCTCCATACACAAACATACACACACACACACACTAACCTTTAACACTGCATGTACATGCACTGTTTAGCGTTTGTTGTCTCTTATTGAATTTTAGATTATTATTATTAATATTTTAAAGGTCCTGGCAGAATATCGGCGATGTGGCTTGCCACGTCATTATGCTGAGCCAGCGCCTATTCTGTGCCACGACATGTGGTTATTCTCATTCAGTCCAATATAAATTAGATTATTTAGTTTTTAGTATCAAGTTGCATGCATCCTTTTAGTGCATTTTAAATTTAACTGACTACCGTCAAATATGCCTACTTTAAGTTTCGATCAATGAGGAAAATTGAAAAATTATTCGCCACGAGCGGGATTTGAACCCGCGACCTCTGGAATCCGTCCATTGCTCTTATCCAACTGAGCTACCGTGGGTCCCGTCAGTGGCAACGAATCTTTCAATCCCTTCACTCTTCTAATTAACCTTAAGGAGGCTCGTAGCGACATCTACCGTGAAGTTGTTACAAACTTCTGATACGGCACCAACGTCCCAAGTTACATTGAGAATCGTTAGTAACAATGCGCTACTCCATTTTAACAGTAAATTTATACTAAGCAGAAACGTCCGCTAACGAAATTCTAAGTTTCGATCAAAGAGGAAAATTGAAAAATTATTCGCCACGAGCTGGATTTGAACCCGCGACTTCTGGAATCCGTCCATTGCTCTTATCCAACTGAGCTACCGTGGCTCCCGCCAGTGGCAACGAATCTTTCAATCCCTTCACTCTTCTAGTTAACCTTAAGGAGGCTCGTAGCCACTGGCGGGACGCACGGTAGCTCAGTTGGATAAGAGCAATGGACGGATTCCAGAGGTCGCGGGTTCAAATCCCGCTCGTGGCGAATAATTTTTCAATTTCCTCATTGATCGAAACTTAGAATTTCGTTAGCGGACGTTTCTGCTTAGTATAAATTATGCCTACTTTGTCACCAGGGGGAACTTTGCCCAAAAAGCAAATTTTAACCAAATCTGGTAATGAACGAAAACACAGCATACGAGTATTAGGGCAAACCTTACTATTTTTTGTAGACACTAGATTATATATTTATGACTTTACTTTGAGTCATACATGTCTTTAACTTCAGCCAGGAGCTTGCAGCAAATTGTGGAATGTGAGGTCTACATTTCCGTAGGGCAAAGATTGAAAAACTTTTCGTAGTTAAGACTAAGATATTCAAACGGACGCCATGTTTGCCCAGAATTTTGGACTGAGTCTTGTCTCAACATCATAAGAGCTATAGTTGCGTCAATGATTCGGCAGGGGCAATGTTGACAAAAGTCGAGATAATTTTACCCGCGAAGAAAATATTTCTCCTCATGAGCGTATTACTACGATTGATTCGAGCAAAAAAAATCATTCTACCATATAAAAAAATATGAGATATTCGAGTTTATCCGAAAAAAGCGGGCAAAGTAGGCATGTTTGACGGTATCTAGTCTTAAGTCGCATGCTTTTTTCTTTATGTATAGTTTACAACTTTTACTGTAAATTTTTTACCTATCATATTAATGCCATGTATAAAGGGTTTATCTATCTATCTATTTACATATAAGAATACGGAACTCGCTCTGTGACCGGCGCATGCGCTTGCCGCTGCGTTTTCCTGTTAAAGGCCGCTGCGTGTTAATGTTAATACGCGCATGCGTAATAGCCTTCGTGTGCGGCGCCTTTTTAAACAAATATCCTTTGGATTGTGCCATCGAATTTTGGGAAATGGGCTTTTACACAAAGGAAGTTATCTCGCTGGAGAACAAAAAAGTGCTGTACAGTATTAACCTCTGCAATCCCTGCATACAGGTTAGGGTAAATTAACACTTTCACTGCCAGGAACCCGGCTAGTGGGCGCCTACGCCGTAGTCACTTTCCGCTACGTAGCGCGTAGCGATTCTTGGCAGTGCTGCCCTGGAAGTGTTAATTAATATCCTACATGAAAAAAACATGGTAATTTATTTTATTTTATTTAAAACCTATCTAACTAATAGGACAATTAATCTACCCAACCTTGTAAAATTCGATTTATTTTCTGTGTAACTATAGGTACAGTTGAATATAATTTAGTTAATGTAAATTATCTACTTGCGAATACGAGATCCATTTCCGTGCATTTTCCTGTGATTGTTGATACGAGGGTTCCTTAGCAACAATTGTTCCTTACATTACACCCAGCACTAATAACTTACGCAAAAAAACGAACTCTGATTTTTGGACATATTTGACCGGGTTCGATTCCCAGCCGTGAATGAGTTGAAAATCTTGGATTGCAGGTTTTATTTTTCCTAAAATCGGTCTCAAAGAGTCATGAGCACATTTCCGTATCTCTTATAGTTTCGGATTTGCCCTCACTGCCCCGTTTGAATAATACACCATGTATACTAATGGCTCTGTGAGCTGTAGAACTCACGAGACTGTCTATTTTTAAAAAACATTTTTTTTTTTAATTTCGAAAAACTGAATCGCTTAAAAAAACTATAGTATAATTATTGAACGTGCTCACACAATTTCACGAGAATCGGTTAAAAATGCGAATTCTCGAGGAGAACAGCCAGACAAACAGACGCCCTACGAAATATTTTTTGCCCGAGCTGAAACGGAGGACTTTGTTCGCTTCGGTCGCTCGTTCAATTGGATATTAGACAAAAGTCAAATCAGCTTCTTTTTATGAAACGTCAAAAACAATCCCTTAGTATGGAATTTGTAGATTATTATGTTGTGACGTCACAAACAAACAACGTCCTTATTGTTAGTTTTTATGAATTTTAAAAATCTTAAAATAGCAAACATAAATGAAAGCTTGACACTTTCAGAGTATTTTCGTAATGTTTATCTGTTGCTAATGAAAAAAACAATTTATTTTCACTGTTATCAAATACCCAATTAATTCGCGCAGATCTTTATGCGCTCTACGATGTGGTAGATATTTATGGCGGTGACTTTAACATTGGATTAACTATAAAGGTAACCGTCCGATTACCTACTTGTCACTTAGGGAATGCAATCTCACGAGATTTCAGACCTAGGCGAGATCTCGCGAGACTAACCTAACCAGTGTCGAGTTTGGGCGTTTTTCACTGAAAACGTATGCAAATGCTATGAATTCCATTTAATGATACTCAACATGTGAAATTAAAAGAAAATCTGCGTTGTAGTGGTTTATAATTAATTGGGTACGATTTATTAAAAGAATTCAAAAATAAAAATTCTAAATTATTTCCATTATTGACAGATTGGATTGTCCGATGGTGGGACGTTGGAACGCCATGCATATGGCTATTAATCCGATAGTATTTTAAGATTTTAATGTTTATTTAGTTTTTTGTTTATCTTGTAATTCTTATTTTATTTTATAATGTTTGTAATGTGTGTGTACCCTATGGACTAAATGGTTCGAAATAAAAGAATATTTAATTAAATTAAATTAGATTATTATTAATTTAACCATCAAGTTTTATTATGCTTAAAGGTAATCAAATGTTAATCGAATAACAGTAAATTTTAATTTGTCAGTCAGGTGAAACTTTTGCTATGTAGATAGTGTTTTATATATCTCGCGGGATCTCGTACGGAAATGTCACTGATACAACCCTTATTATCTTTCTTTATTAATTCATAACAATAACTATAGAGGTGCATAGGGGTCAATATTTAAGACATTGCAATATGTCACACATTGGGAGGATTACCTTACATTCATCCTCATTAAAACATGTCGAATTGGGTACTTCTCTGGGTAAGAAAATATATATATATTTAGTCAGTCAGTTAGATTATCAAAAAATATTGGACTCGTATTAGTTATTTTGTCAATCAAACAAAAAATGGTGATGATATAGTCCGTTTAAGTTCCGTGTGTCGTCACATTATGCTAAAAAGTGTAGGTACCATTTTTGACTAAAGTTTATTTTTAGGAAAGTAGCCAATTGTGACTCTTAATATTACCGAAAGACGCAGTGATTAGAGGGTCTAAAACCAGAGGGGTAATCACGTAACGTTCCGAACGCGCGTCGATACAATTTAACGTCAATTTTCCATATAAAAAGTGACATTTAGACCTACCTTACGCGCGTACAATGCGTTACGTGATCGACCTACTGCTGGGAACCAATTCTTAGGGCGGGTAGCACCAACTTACGATTACAGATCGATCAACGTCAAATATGGCGCCGGCAGCTGTCATCTCATAGAAACTCGTCAAACATTCCATACATCATCGTCCTAACGTTATTCCCGGTTGTGCCCCTAAAGAAGCCCGGGGTCCGCTTTTACACCTAATCCCAAGATTTTGCATAGGCACTAGTTTTACGAAAGCAGCAACTGCCATCTGACCTTCCAACCCAGAGGGAAAACTAGAACTTATTGGGATTAGACCGGTCTCCTCACGATGTTTTCCTTCACCGAAAAGCTAACGGTAAATATTAGGTACGTACATAAGTTCCGAAAAACTCATTGGTACGAGCCGGGATTCGAACCCACGACCGCCGCTTGACATCCGCTTGCCTGAACCACTTGGCTACCGTAAACCGTAGCCTCCAAACATTCCATACATTCAGATTTTAAAGAACATCGCTTATGATTACAGACGGTTAGGTACAACCCATACGCCGTTAATGTCTAATTAAAATTGAATATCAATTGGGTCGTTGATGATGACGCTCTCGCTCACGTTCACGCGAAAATAAATTTGTAAGAGCGGGACGCGAGGTACGGTCAACAGCAGAAATAACTACGCGCTTGAAGTGATCAAAATGATCTAAATAGACAAGCTCTTTTCGCCTTACAATAAAAACGTGTATCGATTATTTAGAACACTCGGGTTTTGGCTATACAATCTGATTCATATAGGATTTCAATTGCATTTAAGCGATGAAGACTCTAGATTTCAGGGACATCAATCTTTGACACGCGTTTTGAATTCCAATTTGATTTCAATGAGTTTAACGGGTTCCGACACCGTCGCTCGGGAAATCGGGAACCGTGGATGAATTAGATTTTAGATTTATCTAGTTTTTTAACCGACTTCAAAAAAGGAGGAGGTTATATGTTCCACTGTATGTATTTGTTTTTTATGTATCTTCCCAGATTTCTCCGTCAATTGGGTACCGATTTCCAAAATTTTTTTTTTATTCGATAGAGTATACTCCCGAGGTGGTCCCATTGTTACCAATTTAGAAGCTGATGATGGTATCCCAGGGAAATTGAGGGCAACCCTCAAATTTTATAGGCACGCGTGTAGTTATTTTGGTATTTTCTATTATAACTCGTGTATTTACCCTCGGAAATCGCAATTCTGGTTAAGTGGAACTGATGATGAAGACCACAGATGACTTATGGAATTCCTCAAAGATGTAATGTATGTTCGCCAATTTCTCCGTCAGTTGTAGACCGATTTCCAAAATTCTTTTTTTATTCCAAAGAGTATACTCCTGAGGTGGTCCCCAAGTCAGGACACCCCATTGTCACCAAGTCAGGATCTGATGATGGGATCTCAGGGAAATCGAGGGCAACCCTCAAATTTTATAGGCACGCGTTTAGTGATTTCGGTATTTACTATTGTATTTATTAAATCGAAATTTTGGTGAAGTGGATCTGATGATGAAGATCACAGATGACTTATGGAACTCCTCAAAGATGTAGAGTACGTCAATGATTCTGACATGATTCCGTTGAAGTAGCAACTAATGAATTGTTAATTCTGAGATCCTTGAGGAATCGAGGGAGCCCACATACCTATAGCGACTTCTTCTGTAGGTAATAATCAACGCATTTGCTCTCGGAAAGCAGTTTATGTGGTAAATTGGAAGGGAAATGAGGAAATTTTCATGTACCATGTGGCTTGGCAAAGTACTGAATTGAAGTCGGTTTAAACTTTGTTTTTAAAGTAATTATTGTACTTAGTACTTATACTAGCAGCCCGCGCGGCTTCGCCCGCGTTAGACAAACCAACTGGATTAAATATATCATAGGTATAACCATCCAGAAAGTCCATTCTACACGCAGGTGAAAGAAATTTCTAGATTGGATAAGGTTCCGGAGATTAACCATTACATACAAACTTTCAAAAACGTATCTCACAGACTTTTCCTTTTTATAATGAAAGAGCGAGCGAAGCGAACGAAGTTGTATGCTTCAGCTTGGGCCGAAAATCGTTCGTATGTCCCGGTGTCCGGTGTCTGTCACTCTCTCACGCTGTCCGTCTATCCGTCTGTTCTCCTGTAGGTACAGTCGCATATAGGCGCTGCGTTTCTTTAAAGGATAGGCACTGATTCAAAAACAGACTTTATTCGAGCAGACAACATAACAGACCCCGCCTATGACAATACCAAACTAACTCCTTGACACAGTCTAAAACAAAAGTACAAAAAAATACAAAAATATATAAAAAGGTAAAAAGCTTCCATAAAAGGTGCGTCGTGCACAACATACATATAGGTACACTATATGTGTTCAAAAAATTCGGCATATGCACCCTAATGCCTATATCGATACCTGCAGACTCAAAGGGCGTAACAGCTATTAAAACAACAGGCTGTTACGCCCTTTGAGTGTGCAGGTATCGATATGCACCCTAATGCCTTGAAAATAGAGGTGTGCTCTGATGTTTGTGACGTGCTTGTTTGCTCCGATGTATGTGATGGCGACCGTACACTCTACAGGTCGCATTTCTCAACCTACTTTCGTGAAATTTTGTGAGCTGGTTCGTTAATTATATAGTTTTTTTTTTGTCAAGTCAGTATTTCGAAATTCAAAATAAATAAATTAAAATACAGGCTCTCGAGCTCTATACAGCTCACCTAGAGAGCCACTATGGTATTAATATAGACAATAGCTTCAGCATTTTTTATCCAGTTCCCTTTTATTAACCCCTGACGGAAAAAGAGGTTTGTTATAAGTTTGACGTGCCTGTGTGTGTGTGTGTTTGTGTGTCTGTGGCATCGTAGCTCCTAAACGAATGGACCGATTTGAATGCGGTTTTTTTTTATCCGAAAGCTGACGCGATCGAGATGGTTCTTAGCTACGATTTAACAATATCGGTTCAGCCGTTTTTGAGATATTGAACTTTGAAATGAAAATGTCGGGGGTTTTTCAACTTTTCTAAGTTGTAGTCATTACGCCATAAGTAAGCTTTTACTTTGTACATACATCTAAAAAGCCCCCCGAACCACCAAATACCTCCAAACCGCCTAACAGCCCGTACGTACGCGACCCAATTCATCCCGTGCGGTCCTCATTTAGCCACCAATAAAACCTCTTTTGACGTATCCGTGGCAAAATCCCTAACTGATACGACCCTTTACTTACTAAGGTGTTAAGAAAAGCGAGCCGTGCCAAGCGGAAACCGACCTTAACCGTTACTAGTTAGGGTTGGTTTTCGGGTGGTTGTGAAACCTCGTTTAGCGAAACACAAAGGCACCGCGGCCGGCGGCGGCGCCTTTGATGGCGCTCTGTAATTACGTCAGAGCCGCGTTGGTGGTATGTAGATGGTACTCGTATGTTTCAGTTTCATGCGCGACTAGTAGATTGGATCGGATCTAATGTTTGGTTTCGGATGTCTGTAATGTAGGGGAACTGTACGACTTTCCACGTAAACGATATGAAAACGCTTTAGGTCGTTCAATACGAGAAAAGGCGACACCCCTTTCCATTAGGTACAGTCAGCGCTACAAGTAACAACATTTATTTAATCATACAAAATGTATACAGTTTGACAGTGAGGAACCAAAGCACTGTACAATTTAAAATTCTTAAAATATAAAAACCGAAAATAAATAAAATACAAGTAACATCTAAACATCTATCGTCTCGCAGGAAGTACCTCAGACAAATATGACATACCTACATTCGCCCATCGACTAGCAAATATATCGCATTATTCAGGTGCTACACAGACTTTATTCTTTTGATAGGTAGTAAAGAGTCGTGTGTAAGGTATTTTGAGCAATAGGGATGTAGACTCAAAATTTATTATTACTTCAAAAGAAAGAAGGCTAAAAAATATGCCTAAATGACGAAAATTCCATGCGAATATCTCAAAAAATTACGAAGCTGCAACCGTTTCAATGTTGCCTGTTAGAGAGAGAAAACGCTCCGGGATCGTGACGTCACGATCGTCTAGCGTCATAGTAAATGACAATCGTTTCATACGAAAGTGCGTTTTGCGGAAAAGGGACAGAAACCCTTCTTAAAACTTTGTACGCTTATAACTTTGTGAGTATTTAACCTCTTGCGTTGTTTTTTACAAGCTTTATATTAACTTGTACTGTTCGTATGTTAGTATGTAAATATGTAAGTAGGTATATAAGTTGTCCGTCAAAATTTGCAATCCATTTTTCAGTCACTTCCTGTTATCCAATTGTGCCGAAATTTTGCAAGCATATGTATATTGCATGACAATGCAATATTATGATGACTTGGCGCTGATTTGATGCTGGAGCTGGATGGTGGCCATAGGAACTCTGCAATAAAACGACACAACCCCATCGAGTTTGGGCTCGTTAGAATCGTCTCAATGAGTACTTGATGATGGTATGCAGAGAAGTACAGTCAGCAGTAAAAGCTTGTACAAAAAATGAAATTTTTGACAGAAACTTATTTCTCCATTTCACAATATTTTTAATATTTTTTCGAGAAAATGCAACTTTATTGATTATTTTATTTAGTGTCTACACCCCTATTGGTCCGCGTAGTTACATTTGCTCCTGACTGTACCTGCTAATCCGTGTATTGTAAATAATGTAGAGCGCTTTTTCTTCTTCATGATATCCACAAGGATTAAACGTCCATCATAAACTTAAAAGCAAGCCTCTTAAGAGTCGTTGAAGCAATCGCCATGTATCTCTATCTAGAGAATTTTCTTTGACAGCCTGATATGATACAACGTTAAATTTTTTCTTCAATTGGTGCATATAAATATGTGGTATTGGCTGCCCTATCTTCTTTCTCTTCCACAGTGGTTTTAATGTATTTTAGGTATCAAAATACTTTTCTCCTCAATTTTATGTGGTTTTCACTAGGCACCTCATTATTTAATGAGCTATATAATATTAGATAGCAGCTGCAGCACTCCAAGTAAGGCTTATGTAGGTACCTATACTTATGTGAAATCGTAAAAACATCACCCATGCTGATCTGGCCTCTATCTAATAATGTAGGTAGCTATACATATAGTTTATTATCTCAATAAGGGTGTAGACTCCAAATTGATTATTACTCCAAAAAAAAACAAAGTAAAAAAATATGTAGAGTGACGAAAATCTCATTCAGATATCTCAAAAATTTACGAAACTGCAACCGTTTTAATATTGCTTGTTAGAGAGAGAAAACGCTCGTGGATCGTGACGTCACGATCCCCTAGCGTTATATAGTCCCCCGCGGCTATGAAATGAAGTCAATCTTTTGAAGTTGAATATGTAATTTTTTCCTATGGTTGACATTGTCATTATTCAGAAACTTCATAGTTGCGCAATGTGTCAGGATAGACTTCATAGCCGCGGGGGACTGTAGTAAATGACAATCGTTTCATATGAAGGTGCGGAAAAGGTACAGAATATACCCCCCTCTTAAAACTTTGGACACTTATAACTTTGTGATTATTTAATCCCCTGCTTTTGTTTTTTTTCCTTTTGACAATATTATTAATCCTTTTTCGAGAAAATTCATCATTATTGGTTCTTTTATTTGGTGTCTATCTACACCCGCACCAGTATTAAGTAGAAAATTAAGCTTAACATTTCTTTGAATTAAAATTTAAAACTCGTAATTTTGGAAAACAAACCTTTGTAAATTTGTAAATAAAAAAAGATAATATCTAACGGGGACAGACAGCGAGGTGTAGTTGCTGGAGTGAAACTACAATACCTACAGTATAGCTACTGTAATTAATTACCTATATGATTATGATATCATTTTTGTGAGCTGTGCGATAAATTTGCGTCACGCTTAAATTTAACCTTAAACAGGTTTCTGTACGCGTCTATTAATTTTGTATTGTGTTTTTAGGGTTCCGTAGCCAAATGGCAAAAAACGGAACCCTTATAGATTCGTCATGTCCGTCCGTCTGTCTGTCTGTCCGTCCGTATGTCACAACCATTTTTTTCCGAAACCATAAGAGCTATAATGTTGAAACTTGGTATGTAGATGTATTTTGTGAACCGCATTAAGATTTTTACACAAAAATCGAAAAAAAAAACATTAAGTTTTAGGGGTCCCCATACACAAAACTGAAACTCAAAAAAATTTTTTTCGTCAAACCCATACGTGTGGAGTATCTATGGATAGGTCTTCAAAAATGATATTGAAGTTTCTAACATCATTTTTCTCTAAACTGAATAGTTTGCGCGAGAGACACTTCCAAAGTGGTAAAATGTGTGTCCCCCCCCCTGTAACTTCTAAAATAAGAGAATGATAAAACTAAAAAAAATATATGATGTACATTACCATGTAAACTTCCACCGAAAATTGGTTTGAACGAGATCTAATAAGTAGTTTTTTTTAATACGTCATAAATCGTAAACCGCAATTTATTTCACGGAGTCCGACTCGCACTTGGCCGCTTTTTTAAAAATGCATTCATAGCAAATCCAATTTTACTGCAGAATAGGCACCTTGCTTTAGTCCCGTTTCGACGAATACCTACGTTTAAAAAGTTTCATTTTGGGGTGGGTTACATTGACGCCATCTTGGCAATGTTTGTTTTTAATTTGGTATACGTAAACAAGACTAAAGCAAGGTGCCCTTTTGCTATGAGTGCATTTTTAAAAATTCGTTAAAAATTGAACATAAATATTACTGGAAATATAAAACTACTAGCGTGTTCCTCTTTTCGAGTAGAATACAAGCAGCTAGTCAACTCATGGACTTAGAATTATGAAATGTTGTCAATTAACGTAGTCGTTCGTATTAGGCTACGTTCAGATGAAAACCGCGCGTACTCGTAGTCGCGCGTTCATCTGAACGTAGCCTTAGTCTTAGTCTAAGAAATAATCCCTCTTAACCCATTCACGGCCACGCTACGCTCGTAGCGCTACGCCGTAGTCCGTAGCAGCTTACACTCCTTATGTAGCGAAAAGCGCTCGTAGCACTGACGCATGTGTGTCGTGATCGGCGCTGAATGGGTTAACTAAAGCCCTTAAAGAGCCCTCGACTTCCGCACAAATCGGAACTAGTATGACATTCCGTTTCCTCCTAATTAAAGCTTTGTCATAATTGTCATTACTCGTGACGAATCGCCCCGCGGAGAGCGGGGGGCGTTACGGGGGCGTGGCCTAAGTACTTCAAAGGCGCCGACAATCCACCACAAACTGAAAGTTAATCTTCACAACCTCACTCGGAATTGCTTCACGATGTTGCAAATACGACCTTATTCGGTTTAGTTAGAGTTGAAATTGGAATACAAGCAAAGGTCTGAGTTGAGGGTGCGATAGTAACCCTTCTAAAAGCAATGATACATGTGGAGAAATGAGATAGTGATACGGATTTGAGGGTGCAAGAGAGAGAAGACAGGTGTGTTTGTAGTGGTAATTCGTAAGAGCGGGTTGATTCAAGATTGTATCGGCGGATTGGATAGAGATGAGGTGTGATCTTTCTTTATCGATATTTTTCAAACTTTTTGGAGTGTTTGTTATATTACAAATCTGGTTACAGAAAATCGAAAAATACTTTTGAAAGTATTTTATATTTGTTTGTACAGTAGGTAAGTTTACCTACTTTTTTAATAATTAATATTTCAGTGTACCATAGTTTATGGTAGTACTTAAGGCTTTTTATTCCTAAATTTAATGTAAGGTAAAGTAATATTCTAAGCTGTGGAGTGATATGCAGGTCGATCACGTAACGCATTGTACGAACGTCGGGTAGGTCTAAATGTCACTTTTTATATGGAAAATTGACAGTTAAATTGTACCGACGCGCGTTCGGAACCCCTATGCTTACACTACTTTTCAAACAGCTTGAGTATGGGAACACCGCTCATCCCGATACAATTTTAATAACTTGTTTTTCGTTTTATGGTTATTGTAATGGCATTAAATTGACAGCTAAATGACATCTGTCTCCGTGCCCAAGTTACTAAGATTAGAAAGCACTAAAGTCAGCTAAAGTTTTTTGTACGAAACGGCTCCAATGACTTCGACCATATTTAAAATAAGTACAAAGGGTGAGTAATGTCTCAAAACTAGATCTTTAAAAATCTTCCTTTTATTGGTCATGGTTTTTCTTGAGGATTAGTCACAAACGTCGTATAATATTTACTACCAGTATAGCATACTTAACACAAGGAAATTCAGCGTTAACTATATCAAAATAATAGCGCCATAATGGAGCTATAATGGAGCTTCAAGAAAATGAATCACGTTTAGTTGCCCTATCGATATCGATAAAAAATATCGGTTAACGGTACATCACTAGCGATAAATCTAAACCGCTAAAGAAGCTTACGTCACTGACGTATTGTTTATAAATCAACTGCCTCTGATCCAGCCGCTGTAATCCGACCAAATTACAAATACCTCCACATTACCAACACTAAGTAGTACTTGATTATGTTTCTTAATTTGACAGGATTATTTTATAAAAGGAGATTGAATAGATAGTTGTTATCAGGCTAATTTAGAAATGTCTAGGTTAATAATACTCAATAGGGTCGCGAAATCGCATCTTTAATTCAGTAGGTTTTTTGCAGCAGTTTAAACAATTAGATAATGCCGTTTTAATTGATGAAAGTTAATTGCAATTGAATTGACGCTGGATTGAGAAAGAGTTCTTCAATTAATAAGTCATTAAGTTAAGTTGTTAATTGAATCAGACGTACCTACAGACTTATATTGGTTGTTCATTTAAAACGCTCACCCATAAGAACAGAGTTTTTGATTGATAGGCATATTTAGATATGTGAGTAAAGCACACAAGAACTAATTTTTATGATAACTGGCGACTTATGTGCAATAAATATGAGTTATAAATTATTTGATCTATAAGTGCTTGAAATTGAAAATTATGTAGGTAGGTATTTAAGTTTGAAATGAAAGCCTCAATAAGAGTAAGCTGGGATCGAAAAGTTTGTAGGTATAGGCATTAAAGGCACCTAATTTGGTGCCTAGGTTAGCTTTTGCATAGGTTTCAGGATAATCTTATTAAAAAAAAAACTTTTAGGTAATCTAAATAATCTCAATCTATGCCTAGATTGTTTACTCCGTAACATCTATTCTGACTCGCATAAAATTATAGTACTTTAGAATTAAATAGTTAAAGATATTAAAGAAACATTTAGCTATTAAGGGAAGTCCAGATTGTTCGTTTTTTGTTCCTGTAAAAAAAAGTTTGTAATTATTACTAAATCATTTCCACAAAATATGCCACTCGACGACAATCACCGCTACTAAAATTAAAAGCAATGTATCTTTATCTAACGTAAACATGCCTCATTCCCACACATTAAATACTTAGAAAAGGAAAAAAAAGGTTGCCTCTAAAGTCGCATAAGGCTTAATTCGATAATTAGTAGGTTCATCCATTAAATCGAATTACGAACACTCACGAGAAGCGAAACTACTCATTAACACCGTATCCAGTGTAGTTAGACCCTTGATACTACCCTTTTAGAACACAAATCTTTAACTACCATATGCACATTTTTTCTAATAAAGCCCGCGTAACAGCATTTAAATTTGAACAAAATTGTGTAAAAAATAAAGTAGAAATCATTTTATATTTAAGGATATTTTAAGCAAATTAATTCCTTATTATAAAAAAAAATTATTCAACTTAAATGGAGAAACATAGGTATCATTTGATATATTTTTGCCTTATCCTGACCCTACTTACTTATCTGAAAAATTAAATAAGTACGTTTCGCAATCGGAAAATGCTGTTTTCAGTCGCTTTAGTGATTAATGTGTAATGTATAGTAATTTTACCAGTTTTTTTTTCTTCTTTAAGTTAGTTTGATTTGCAATAAAATTAACTTATACCTGATGCAGAAGGTTTTTGTCTTAAAACACTACTGTTCTATTACAGAAGTTCAACTTATTCTGGTCAGTCACCGACGACGGTCAAGAGTGCTGAGTCATCAGTATCCCGATACTTAAGTGGCAGAGATCTCCCCTTTCCCACGATATGCGAATTTGATAAAGACATTATTTTTCTAAGAGATTTCAGACCACTTAATTGCTTTTACAAGATCCATTGTAAAAAAAACTAAGGAATATTATGATGGAGACATTTAGGTAAATTAAGTCGTTATTTTTAACAGCATTTCTCCGGTTAATTCGTATGTTCAAAAATACGGTAATTAAGAAACTGGGTGTTTTTGTTAATTTAAATTGTTTGTATTTAACGAATTCATTAGCAAGCCCCTCCTGGGAAATATCACCAAGTTCTCTTTACATTGCAACGTTTTTAAAATCTTTATTATTAAGTCTATTTTTGAATGACTCAGCTACAAAATTATGCTTGTAAGCCTGTAAATGACAATTACTTTTGGCCACACCTGTCAAAATGTAGTAATTAGTTAATTAACCCAGAACCGCCAACATGACAAATTAATAAAAGTCAAGTTTGTCTGCATCAAAAGTATCTGTAGTAAATAAAATTTAAACATGAACATTTTGGGGATACGATGTCAAAGTCCCAAGAACTAAGTGGGTTGCTTACGATATCCATTTTTATATCCGATAGCTACCTATCCTCGAGATATTCCTCGCGGAATCTCAGATAGATGCCTATTCTTCTACTATAAAAACCAATTTTTCCTCTTTTTTCTGATTTTTCTAATTATCTATTGTTTCGTTTGCATGTTAATTAATGTGACGGCGGAATGTTGTTTATCGATGGATTTTCCGTATATTTAATGTGTTTCTTTTTCCTATTCTTCTTTTGGAGATCACCATGGAGCCAATATTCGTCTTCCCTCTTTGATTTGGATACCGATTGGAACCAGATAGTTGTTGCGCAAAAACTCTCTATTATAAAACGTTTAGCTACATCATCATTTATCAAAGATGCTAAAAACATCTGACCAAATTGACCACCGGCGTATAATTAAATAAGTTAACAGATAACCGTGCATAATGTACAAAAGCGTATTTTCCATCACTCAACCTTTATCACACGAAAAATCGTCTAATTCACACCCGATTTTGACAAAGTCGTATTAATCAAGAACCCTTAATTATCTTTTTTTTTACAAAATGGTTGGAACGACACAGTTTTGACAGAGGTCGAGATTAATGATGTCTAATTACTGCCCGCCAGAGGGCGTGATCTGCGGTAATGGCCGCGCCGTCGCATGTAACGTCGTATGTGCAAAAGAGATAACTGCACTTGTGCTGTTTTGAATTGGTGGGTTTGCAACTGTTGGTCTGCTAATGTTGTCAAGGACGGAGAGGGATTGAATAACATATATGTTAACGGCTGAAATCACAGATGGACAGTATTTTGGGTGCTACCTACTACTGCTATAGTCATATCAGGGATACTCGTGACAATTTTATTAACATCAATGATTTTGGGCCGTTTCGGTGATATTGTGAAAATAATTAAACTTATTTAGTGTCTTTACAAATTTGCATTAATGCACTTTGAATAACAAAATTTAATAATTTTCCTACATCAAAGTCATGCTATCCTATGCTATAGGTACAATCTTGAACTTCTTGAATGCAAGGAAGTCTTTTTCTTGACGGGTCGGCTTGACTCATAAGAGCCCTTACGTCATCGTAAGGGTTACAGCCCATCTCACAAATTCGTGTAAAAACACTCCAACCGTCATCACGTCTTTTCTTACTTTCCCTTTGACAATCGTCGTCCCCTAATTAGGTCAATAATTATTAAATTAAATTTCAACCACCCCGCAGCTGCACAAAACATCAAGATTCATAGCACAAACTCATAAAGGGTTGCCCCAAATTATCCTCAACGCACACAAAACCTGTAATTTTCTTTTTGTGCCCTCGCAATTGCCCGACTATTGTTCGGAGACGCGAAATGTAAAGACTTAAGTGACTTTACGTTGAACAAAAACGCACAAAAATGTCCCAATTATGCTAATTGTATTTCATAAATTGGAAGTTGTCAGAACTTTACGGCAGTGATTAGTTTTATTGTCATTAATTAAGCTGCAAATGATGGTTTAATTCGATGTTTACAATCAAAAATTCGATCACCAAGAGCTGCATAACAAATTTAATTTGTAACCGAAGTAAAAAGCTGCATCTACAAGCTTTATTACGTAACGGAATAAGAAGCTTCAGATCGCTCTCAAGCGTGGAATTTGGTTAATTGAAAAAACACTTAAAATTTCACTTATCTTAAGCATATCAATAATCATCGCCCAATTGAAGTCAAAAGCCACGACAACTTAAAGATCGCTATAACCTGTCCTTGTCAATTTATATTGTCTCATAAGTAATTTCACATTCTCAGAGTAATATTCCGATTGTGAGGCGTTATAATGACAGGAGGATGACGTATGGATTCGTCGCTTACGGCATTGTGGGGCGCGCGCCGGCGGCCACATCAAAGAGGTGGCCTGCTTTGATCTCGCCGCGGCACCGCCTCCAGTGCTGCGGCCGAGCGAGCAGTGGGTGGGATATCGATAAAATTGAACCGGGATACACTATCCGGGTAATCGATAACGTTAGTAATCGATAGGGTAATGGTGCCTACACTGGCTGTTATAAATGGTATATAACATAGTGTAACAAGGATAAGGACACAACACTAATGATGTTGAAGAAAGATAGTTACTGTTTTATAACATTTATAACAGCCAGTATGAGAGCACCATTAGAGAAGGCTTAAAGAATTACCCATGGTAAAATGCTTTTGATATAGGCCAGGTGAAAGATCATTTATCAAAGCTTTTTACTTTATCTGCAGGTACTATCAATATTCATCTGATGTATGTTAAAGTCGTTTTAATCTGATAAGCACAGCATTTCAATAAAAAATGACAGTTTAAACTTCAGAACATGCAATTAGATAAATTTCGCTAATCTTGCCATACATTCGTAGAGCACTGAAAATTGTTTCATCTTTTAACGAAAAATTACGAAAATATGACCGTACATAAAGTTGAATCTTGTGCCACCATAAACCTTTTCACATTAATAATGACATCTGATATTCATATACCCAATTACCCATTGCCATTAGGTAAGTCAAGGTTTACTAGAACCCACAATTTAAATTGCGAATAACTCTAAGTGACAACTCTAACTAAAAATGGTTGTCCTATCAAGAATAGACTGACAATTGGTTTAAATTTACATTGCATTTATACATGTCTCAGATCGCAGGTATTTGACAAATATGTGATCTGAGTATATAGCACAAACATAATTTTAATTTTTATGTGATCAGACGTATTGAAGTGGCAATAATAAGTTTCACTTTAGGTGACTTCAAACTATTGAAACGATCGACATACCTTACGTGGTCAACCATCGACCCGTCTATCGACACAGCCTCGTCCCTCGCTCGCCGCAAGGTAATAAAACGAATGGCGCACGTATTTTGACGCGGAGCGGCGCTTCTGGTCGCGCCACCCGCTCGCACGTAGCGATCCGTCCCCCTCGCTCCACCGAAGGTGTCTGAAAGGCTATTATGGCGTTATAGCTCTGCCTTTGGTATAAATTACGATGCAATAGTGCCTATTCTTTTGGACACAGCTCGGTTAGGCTAGGCTGATCTGACGGATTCATTTTCTTGGAGTGCTCTTGATTATGTGGGGAGGAAATAAGTTGTTTAATAACATGTAGGTACCACCACAAACAACCATCTTAAGTATTCCGGTTCAAAATTTTACAAATCCAGACTCTGCCAGCAACATAAGACATGTTGCTGGCAGAGCGTTAGCGTGGCGTAAGCGTAAAAGTACGGTACGGTGTTTAAGTGACTTTCTATTATAATCTGTGTGTCTATTAGGTAACATAGTTTTTCATGAACCTACCAGCCTTATCTTACTTATCACAGATATTTTATTTTACATTTAGAAAAAAAAACATGAAAATGAATAGAAAAAGAAAAAAAAAGAAAAGCAAAAAAATATATAATTGAAAAATTACATTGAAGTACATTGATTTGAAGAGCCTGTTCAAGTCTTTGATAATCGAACGTTTCAGTCAATTCAAGTTTTTATTCTTCATACACAAATTGAGGAAAATAAATTTCTGCCACGAAAACAACCGGCCTACAAAACTGGGCCAGGTACTTGTAATTTTTGCAAAACAGTAGATATATTTTAAAAACTGATACTTGCAGTGTTTTTGTTGAGGTAGGTAGCGTACTCATAGTGCCGCTTATGGTGCATGTAGGATATTATGACTCACGCCTGATACAATTAAACTTTGTATGAGGAAGAATAGAGGATGCTGATTGCTGACACGATCCCCATGAAAATCTTACTAATGGGGCTTCATGAGAAAACCAAAAAGTTCATCACCAACCTGCAAAAACGATAAGACGGGACGATAGAGTGGATTTTCTTAAACATATATTGTAGAACTTTCCAGGCGATTGCTGAGGTTTTTCCAGAATGACAGCTAAATTTCCTTACCTAAGTACTTTTTTCTGTTCAGCCAAGTATTAGACTTCAGGCAAGAGGGCCCGAGGACGCTCGCCACTTGATGGTCAGACCAGGTCAAGGAAGCCACATCCTCAAGCAAATTCCATTAAGCAGTGAGGGCATGAGGGCAACCATGGATCGAGACCGATGGAGACAAATCATCAGGGCCGCAAAATCCAACAGTGATCGCGATCCTTAGGAATGAGGGAAATACTGAAGAGAGAGACAGTGTTCAGCCTTTCAACTCGGAAGGGAAAATAACATTTACTTTCCTATCGGGGTTGGAAGGTCTACTGGCAGTTTCTTCTGCAGTTGCTCACAGCACTTCTTGGGATTCGTTAGCCGTATAGTAGCTGCGGCGCTACCACGAACTTCGAATCTCGAACTTCGTATATCTCCGTTTCTATCGCACTTATGGTTTATGGTACTCGAGCGACCGAAACGGAGATATACGAAGTTCGAGAATCGAAGTTCGTGGTAGCGCCGCTGAGAATGCAACCAGACAAAGTTGCTAAGATCAGATGGGTGATCACGTAACGTTTCGAATGCAAGGTAGGACAACTCAACTGTCATTTTCCCATACAAAAAGTGACAGTTAGATCTACCTGACGCGCGTACAATGCGTTACGTGATCGACCTAATATGATCGACCTGCTGAGAGCAAACCAAAACTCTACTTTTGTTACAAC
This sequence comes from Epinotia brunnichana, assembly GCA_963854355.1. Lineage (NCBI taxonomy): Eukaryota > Metazoa > Arthropoda > Insecta > Lepidoptera > Tortricidae > Epinotia > Epinotia brunnichana. Next base: position 10,977,011 of record OY977957.1, read on the forward strand.
TCTTAACTTTTGTGTAATACTTAGATCGCTCACACCACGAGGAGTCGCTCTTTCTGATTGTTTGTCCTCCACTCATTTGCTTCTGGCACCTAGAACTGTCAACTTCGCACACCCCCAAATCGATTTTGGCAACTGCATTTGCCATGCTGAGTATATCCGCTTTTGAATCCATCCATACCTACTAGTTAATAAACGAAGAAGAAAGGAAAAAAAAATATTCATGACATTTAAAAGCAAACTGAGATGAGAGTGTACAAGAAAAAAATTAAAATAAAACATAACGTCTGCTACCTAACAGTGTACAGACAGCTGACAGACACACTTTCGCATAATACATACCTATTAAAAATGCGAAATTGTGTCTGTCTGTCTGTTTGTCGGTTACCTTTACACGCTTAAACCGATGAACCGATTAAGATGAAATTGGGTATAGAGATAGTTTGAGTCCCGTGAAAGGAAATAAGATAGTTTTTATCCCGGAAATCATCCCTTAAGGAGGTGAAATGGATGGTGAACGTTTGTATGGAGCTACGATATAAACGAGTTCCACGCGGACGGAGTCGCGTCGGTTTCTTTAGTAGGTACTTATAGCAATTTAGACTACCATTTTTAAAATCCGAAATCAACTGAGCGGATGGCGTCAGTAGGACGCTTCGTCGTGGTTCAACTATACTTAAGCAATCACTTAGCTACACGTTTATTCACTCGCTCAATAAATAAACCGGAATGCCAGTAAAACAAAAACCGACGCAATCCGTCGAGGATTACCCAAAAGGCTCAAATTGACGCATATCTGACTTGTTTACCCAGCGAGTTAGACAAAAAAGGAGGTCAATAAAACAACGGAAAGCTCTTTGGCGGCACGGACGTCGTAAAATGGCTATTAGATGACCTATTAACGCCTGTTTCGACATAATTAGGATCAATTCACTGCATGTGGGTATAATAGTTTGTTATGCACGCTCCACATTTATCTCGGGGTTGCCAGATACTGGGGGTCTTCGGACGTTTCAGGGCTCATTTACAGAAATGAAAATGAAAATGAAAATGTTTTATTTCATAGATTGCTAGGTTACATTGAAAATAAGGTTGGGTCTTCCTAGTAGGTAAAAAATACCTGTGTCAGGAAGACCCGCTCCTCCATAAAAAAGCAGTTAATGTTAATTTCTTATATGTAGGTAAATATTTATAACATAAAATAAAAACAAAGACGAATTAGGTATCACAGGCATAGTGTCGTGACCCTAAAGTTGAGTGTGTGTGTGTGCGTGTGTGTGTGTGTGTGTGTGCGTGTGTGTGTGTGTGTGTGCGCGCCTGTGTGTGCGCGTGTGAGTGTGTGTGTTAGTGTGTGCGTGCGTGTGTGTTAGTGTGTGCGTGCGTGTGTGTTGTTTGATAAAGTAGGTATATATTATGTATAACATTTTCCATTTTGTTATGTTTTACTAACTATAGAATTAAATTTAGATTAATACAAGATTAAGTAACAGTTCAGTATCTTCATAACTTAGCATCTTTACCCATTCCGTTAGAGACCTCTTACAATTATATTTCTTTTGTTGATAGATATTAATTTTAACATTTATTTTATTATAAAGGTATGCTGCACGTGTCTTATACTGCCTTTTAGCAAACAAAGATCTATATGTTGTAAGTGGGGCAACGGTGTTTTTACGTCTTCTAGTTAGAAGCGTTGGATTAAATTTTAGTGTTTTATGTAACTTTAATGTTGTATGGAGGATATACAGTTTTCGCATTGATAATTGGTCACTAATTTTATACAGTTCATTTGTGGGAAATCTGTATGGCCTCAAGTACATTACCTTTAACAGACACCGTTGTTGTAAGAGCTCATGTTATCTTGTTTTCCACATAGAAAAACAAGAATAACACGAGCTCATCGCATGCGGAACGCAGGCTGTAACGACCAGTGTGAATGAGCCTTCATACGTGCCAAACCTTGCAATGCACCAACGAGAAATGTCAAAAAAAAAATCTGCTAAAGAGATCTTTCTGAATGGAAACTTGCCTTAAGTTCTCACGAAAGTTTCGAGAACGTTATGCGTCATATTGCTGCCCACTAACGTGCCATAACGAGAGCCAAATGTAATACTGATTCAAATTCAGCGTATAGTGGAATAGACTCCTTGGGATGTTACACAATGCTTGCCCAGGGCATGTGGCTACAGGCAGAGCAGTATACCTATTGAACAGGAAGATAAGTCTAAGGGCCCGGCCACATTTTTTATTTATATATTTTTTAACCAAAGATATAAAAAAAACGTATTCTAAATATTCTAATACATAATCTGTTTAAACAATTGTACATGTGGCCAATTCCGTTAGTGGGTTTAATCGGCATAATTATTTTAATATCTAATTAACAGGTTTATGTTACTTTGGACGACAATCGTACCTATCTCTATTCCAGGGTTTCACGGATTTTTGAGTATAATTAGGTTCTTATGTCCCTCTCAGTTTTATCCCAAGAAAATCTAGTATCCTCTCTGGGTCAGTAGGTGAGAAGATAACATAGAGTAGTCGTTTCCACAAATAATAGTTTACTATTTCTTACGATTTACAAGGTAGATAAACAGCACAAGTTAGTCCTTCGGCGTAATACGCGGAACTCTAAGACGAGATAAAATAATTCTGACAACTCACATAAGCTGTAGCATTTTTAATACGAAACAATAATAACGTCTAAAACACAGGATTTAATTATCTAGTAATTAAACTCGTCATAAACCGACTAAATTCGACTTTTATTAGCATCGCGAGTACCAGGATCCCATAAACCTCGCGATATGGTTTGTATCTTACTTATCAAAGGCCGCAGTTTACCTCGCTTTTCAACCGAATATCATAATCGTAACTCCTTTGATGTGATTGTATGTTAACACATCACTCCCTGATTACACAAAGCATCTAACGACACGAACGTTTCACATACAATTTTAAACTGTACTGACCAGTCTTAAAGTTGAAATTACAAACGAATTGATTATCTCCTTAATGCATTTTTCTAATAAAGAGGCGAATTGTTTACAAATTTACTGAAGTATTTTAGATCGTCCTTATTTTTCAGGTGATTGAGTTGTAAATTGCGTGTTTTTAGGTTATTTTAATTAAGCAAAGCAGTGGTATTTAATAATTTTTATTACGCTAAACATCCTATAGGCTGTGGATGGTTTCCATCAAGTGTCCGTCAGTAATACCGTTTATTGATAGACGTGGATCATTCTCAGTACCAACTTATCGTACATATCGGGGTTCTTATTTCAATGGAACACGGTCCATTATTGTTTGATTTTAATCTGATTTGGTCGGTCTAATGTTTTATTGACATGTTGGACATAACAATGGCAACACAATATCATACTCACTATAGACAACAGTCAGTTACTTAATGCCTGACTTTAATCTTCAGTTGATGGTATCATTAGCACATTAGGAGGCTTTTGTTTCAAATACTCAACTGCTGGGAGTGGGGTTATCTGTATTAGATGTCTATACTAATATCAGAGAAAAAGTCTGTTAGGTTGTAATTTTATATGTAGCGCTTAATCTCCGGAACCACTCATCTGATTTTCAAAATTCTCTTGGCAGTATATAATATAAGGTAGGTGTGTAGTAGTGGAACAAGAGGTTAGTTTGGTCCTACACTTCGAAACAACAAAGTAACCGTGTGGATACATAGTAAAAGTAGGTCCATTATATTTCCACAACTGCTATTCAGAAAAGAGTCATTATCGCCCCCAAATAAGGGATCAAAGTTGTACTTTTCTTCCTTGATCCTGCTGTTCAGCAAAGAGCGATTGTTGCCCTCAGGGATTTCAGTTTTCCTCATAGAAGATATGAAAAACAGAATGTTACCAAATTTCAGGTCAATCGGTCAACAGGAAGGGGATAAATTATCAATTCCTAGATTTGATCCATGAAAGTCTAATTAAATAAAACCGTTTTTAATAAACAGGTTTGAAGGTAAGGGAAAATCCATTCATTCATTAACAAGCTTCTGTTGATTAATATGTGTTTTGTCCCTTTCTATTAACACAAATGTCAAACTGACAGACAAAGAGAAATGAACTGTAACGGCATTTTTAACAAAATAGAACATAGGATTTAAAAAAAAGGATCTAGACACGCGGCAGCGTGTCAAGCCAAGTTCAAGCAAAGGAACTGGCTAGCCAGCGCCGAGTGTATCATTACACGAACCACTTGGTGCCAGTTTTGACCCTTCTATTACTCAAAACCTCTTTAACGTAAACACATAAAACTACGTGTGTTTAATTATATCCATAAGGACATCTAGAAGCCCAAATTTCAAGAAGCTAGCTCAAACGGTTATAAAGATATGAAGGTCAAAAAGTCGTATATTTTAGCACTGACTGACTCACATATAGTACCTAAACCTAACCTACTTCCAGATGACCTAGAATGATGAAATTTGGAATCCAGCTCGGTAATTGTGTGTAGGAAAAAATCTAAAAATAAAAAAAAATAGGGGGGGTCCCCATACATATATTTTTTTTAAATTGTAGCGTTGGAACCGTTACAAGCAGATATTTGAAACTATCCCAATATTTGTATTATTATATTTGCTATATAACAGAAATATATAAATAAAGTTAAGTCAAAAAATAAGGGGTGTCCCCATACAAAAAAACTTGTAATACGCGCTAAACAACCGGCCAACGGTGTGTCGTCGGCGGCGCGCGGCACCTCATAATTATACACAGAACAGAAGTAAATCTCAATACCTGCCTAGTTTTCTTTACAAAAAGTAATGATATCCCACCAAAAACATAAATGTAAAAAAGCAGAGCCAAGTTCAATACAAAAATTATGCTTGGCTGTGGGCTTCGCCGCAAAAAGAATGGAGATCTAAATGAGTGTCAAGTTGTATGCAAAATCCAAATATGTATTTATAGGAACAAAATAACATTATGAACAAGTATTAAACTCTATGTCTTTGCTTTATTGGATACCTATAACAATTGCTGTTATTTAAAAATGTGAGATCTTAAGTAAGTTAGATTTGACTATTCATAATGTTATTTTGTTCCTATAAATACATATTTGGATTTTGCATACAACTTGGCACTCATTTAGATCTCCATTCTTTTTGCGGCGAAGCCCACAGCCAAGCATAATTTTTGTATTGAACTTGGCTCTCCTTTTTAGGGTTCCGTACTCAAAGAGTAAAACGGGACTCTATTACTAAGACTCCGCTGTCCGTCCGTCCGTCCGTCCGTCCGTCCGTCTGTCTGTCACCAGGCTGTATCTCACTGATACCGTGATAGTTCCAGCTGAAATTTTCACAGATGATGTATTTCTGTTGCCGCTATAACAACAGATACTAAAAACACAGAATAACATAGTTTTTTGTAGATAATGGTACGGAACCCTTCGTGCGCGAGTCCAACTCGCACTTGGCCGGTTTTTTTATTTACATTTATGTTTTTGGTGGGATTTGATAAACATACATAACACAAGTCATAAACATGTTTTGCTCGACTTGGCGATTAGAATATCTTTGTTAATGTCACTATACTTATGTTTTACAGTTGTATGTACAGTCGCCATCACATACATAGGTACACTATAGGTGTTCAAAAATATCGGCACATGCACCCTAATGCCTTGAAAATAGAGGTGTGTTCCGATGTTTGTGACGCGCTTGTTTGCACCGATGTATGTGATGGCGACTGTACTCTTAAAGTCAACTTGTTTTTTTAATCACCTGTTATACAATTATTTTAATTGGACTTAATAAGGTCACCGCCGATATAATCCGAGAGCCGCCGAGTAAAACGGCCATAAGTAATTATTTCATCGAATCCCGCCGCTGTCGATCGGTTGACATCAATAAAGCCTGAAAACACTTGTACCGCCAGTTCGGTTACCATGTCTCACTTCCATCCCTTTTACGCTAAGCTGAACCGACTTAAGAGGGACAAGGCAAGAAGTTTTTTGTAAACCGAGGGGGCTTAGCTGCTGTGATATTGGATGTCAATATCGGATAGATTCTATAATCTTATTAACGGCTTACTTGTACCAAAATCGTTTCATCCGCTGCTAAGCGAAAATGGGCTTTAAATATATTACAGTAGGGTGGATAGAGATTATTTTTGAAGCATGTAAATTAAATCTGTCCCTTGACAGACGGCGTCCGTCCGATTAAAATGAACTGAGGTTTTATTATAAAGATATATAAACTATTTGGATTGTGGGGTCCATAGTGAGAAGTGATCCAGGAGGAAAAGAGAAGATATATTTTCGTAGGATTCTAAAAACTTATCAAAATTAAGTTAAACGTATTGGCATTATGTAGCCTGTCTTTTTACTTCGCCTTCTTTGCTTACCTTTGATTTTTCCTTCTATGATGTAAGTTCGTCATGTCGTAGGTATGAAGATACTTATAATTTTCCCGCTCCTAATATCCTCTATCGTTGTTTACAGTCCCCTCTCCTTCTCTCCTTGTCTCTTGTCTATACTTCTGTCCAACAAATTAAAGAGAAGGTGCAGACATTTTGAAACTACAAAAAATCAAGGAAATAGCTCTACATAGGGTCAAATAAAGAGAGCTGCCTTCGTGCCCACAAATTTTATCAACATACAACATTTTATTTACAGTTTTGGTATGCAACTTGCTGAATAACTCTACTTTCTCAATATTCTTTTCTTCATAGTGTTAACACATTTACTGCCTAGCGGACGCCTATGGCATAGGCGCTTTCCGTTACTTAGTAGGAAAATTCAAGGGATCGGCTACGATTCCTGGCATTGAATGTGTTAAAACTAGGAAGAAAACAATACTAAGAAAATTGAATTATTGAGCAAGTTTCATACCAAGAATTTATATCTGTTAATTTATTACAAAGGTAATATCTGCAGTCAGCTGCTATAGATTATACAATAATAGCGCAGAATGTATCCACAGGTCACACTAAGTACTATATAAGTCTACACACTGCATGCTATTAGCATTCGAGACTATTCTCACAATAGCCATTTTAGTTAAATGATTTACAACTTTCACTGCCTATACGCACTAAATTGGAAACAGATGTATTTTACCTATACAATGGCACAAAAAAAGAAAATTAGCAGTCGCAGTAGGTAATTGTCCATAAAGAAACGTAATTAAAAGTAACATAAGTCATTTCTCTAGACGCCGTCTCCCCGTGGACAATGGCATTGGCAAGTGGTGGTGTACTGTACTATTATACCTATAGTATTTGTTTGAAATGTTCAGTTTGTAAACCAGTCAGAGCAGACTTAGTATTTATGTAACACATTACATTCAATCCTCAGTGAGTACAAGAAAACAAAAACCTTGTAATGCCTATGTTTCTGCAGGTCAATTCAAATAGGTACCTATTCCAAATACAGACATTGACTGCTCAAAACATTACTCTTGCCTTTGCCGTAGTCGTGTAGTTACCTTATTAAATGTTGAAATCAATCAAGCTATTCAAGTGTCGTAGTATGACCACAGAATAAGTAATAGTACAAGTATGACGGCGTATTTTTCGACAGACGACGAGTATGGCGACGCTGGGAAGTCACCCAAACAATACCAACGATTTAACAGAGTTATAACCTTGTCATTACGTGGCTGTCAGATCGACTATGTAGACATTTTCACTGGTTAATTAACAGTTTCATTGCCTACGCCGTAGGCGCTTTCCGCTACTTAGCGGGAAACCCACGGGATTAACAGTGAATGTGTTAAGCAGCCAATGCGACATCTACTTCACTACAAGATTAAAGCCACTGTTAAGTCTCAAAAATTCGCAAAGTCGCAGTCGCCGTCTCACCGTAAATTTACCAAGTATTTGAACAAACTATCCAAACTTAAAACTGATTTTAACCCGATTAGCGATCCGATTCAAACTCAAGCTTCAATAGAAAACAATAGTTAACTATTTGAGCCGAACGTGAATACGTCTATTTAGGTGATTATACGTGTCCATCGAGTGAGTCTGTCACAAAGCAATGCTTACCGACCGACCAACAACTAACCTGAGAAGGACCAGGGTAAGCTGGCCTACGATTTGGCGTAGTTGATACACATCTGGGGGTCAAGGAATTTGGACGGTGAGGAAGACAGTGAATAGCATGGCAGGGTGTGTCTAACAAGTCGGCGGCTTTGTCGGATTACCGGCCTTGTTAGGCGACGACTATTTGACACTTTGACAAAAAACACATTTGGAATGTTGCCCAATTGATTGGAATTGGTTATGTCAAATTAAGGGACTTAAGTTGTGATATGCAGGAAAAAAAGAACCGAGAATGTCCGTCGTAGGTTCGTAACAATAATATCTTGGTCATATAATGTTTGTTTGGAAGGGTTCATTCTTAAATATGTAATAATCACACTTTGCATCAAATTTCTAATGTATACAATAATACTTTCTTTACAACGAACTGCAACCCTAACTATATATATTATCTCCCGTGGATATTTTTTTACGAAGGAAGTGCTTAGTAATGATTAACAGAGTAAAACGTGTCTATATCATTTATCTAACTTTATTACACAAAAAGACACTGTTACATAATAGGAAAGCGATATATGGTGAGTCCCAAACTTGGCTCAGCCTGTATCTTGGAACTCATGGATTATACAGGGTGTCCGGTAATTAATGGTCAACCTTCTAACCACGAATAGGGCACTTAAGACTGGTCCAGAAAATCGAATTTAAGGTTTTGTAAAAGTCCCCTGGTTTTCGAGATATTCGCACTTTTCGAAGAGCGAATTGTACCAAAACACGGTGTTTAATGTGAATATTTCCGAGAATTATTAACGTCCAGGTTATTAAAGTGAAATAAGGTGCACTACTTGCAACACTTGCACCTTATTTCACTTTCATGACCTGGACGTTAATAATTCTCGGAAATATTCTCTAACAGTGATGCTAATGAACTTGTATTAGAGTTTTATGGTAACCAGACCGATTTCTGTTTAATTAGGTCGTAATTAATAGAATCACATTTTTATTTAAAATGTTCTAAAAGGTTTGATTGCTTGTGGTGACAAAAAATGTATGAAGACCTGAGTGGCCAACTTCCTGAAAAATAGTTTGTTTAATACTGATTCTAAAATGGTATAACACATGCCATTTACATCTTTACAAATAAAGATGTTGCTATAAATGTTCACTTTTAAACACCGTGTTTTGGTACAATTCGCTCTTCGAAAAGTGAGAATATCTCGAAAACCAGGGGACTTTTACTGAACCTTAAAGTCGATTTTTTGGACCAGTCTTAGGTGCCCTATTCGTGGTTAGAAGGTTGATCATTAACTACCGGACACCCTGTATATAAACGTAAAAGTCCTGACTGACTCACTCACTCACTTAAATCAACGCCCAGCCCAAACCGTTGAACCTAGAAAGCTGTTTTTTTCAGATTTAGAGTTTTTATTTGTAAAACATATTATTTCATAAATATTTTTTCACAATAGGTAGTTTATATATTGTAAGTAGGTACCCACTAAGAAAGGATTTTTTTAAATTCCACCCTCAAGAGGGTAAAAAAGGGGTTGAAAGTTTGTATGGAGATGGAGTAAAATTTAAGGGGCAGACTTGAAACTTTGTGTATGGACTCTTTATTACATTACAAGAAAAGTAATTTTAGGGTTTTGGAAAAACCAAAGCCTAAGTGGGTTAAGTTAAATAGGGGTGCAATGTTTGTAGGGAGCAACGATATAAACGAGTTCCACGCGGACGGAGTCGCAGGCAGAAGCTAGTATACCAATAAATATTAATATCATTATGAAAAGGAAAAGTCTACGAGGTTGTAAGTGTGTAATTTGTAAGTAGGAGGTAGGATCCAGAATCACAAAACCGATAAAAATATGAAATCGAGATTTAGATGAGATTTACAGTGGTATGGTTGGGCAAACATAGTTTTCAAAACACGAAAGACTTTAAGCAAAGGTGCACTTCTCGGAATAAATACCGAATTGGTAAGACAATCGGCGAAACCCGTCCATGATTAATTTGGGCGACCATTTAGCACGACGATTATGCCAATACCGTCATCTTTATTTCCAAGACCATTTACTGCAATATTACATCTAACTTGAGAAATATCTTAAGCGACGCAAGATTCACAAAGGAAGCAATCTCATATCGCGGTATTAATTAATCGATTTGCTTTGAAAATTGTAAAATGTCTCTTGTAACGTTTAGTTACGACTTTTCTGGCCAAATATTTTTATATTCTTGTTTTTAATTATAATATTTTCCTGCTAAATACGTAATTCGATGCGAGTTGTTAAGAACAGATAACGGCACTAACTTTATTGGGTATCTTCATAAGCAAATTGCTAATTGTGCATGTAGGATCTTTAAAATAAAACTGTGTCTAAATATGATCATGTAGTATGTTTACATTTCAATACAGAGTTCTATAGTATATTATTATTTATCGAATTTATATAGGTTTGGCTATTTGCCCGCAACAATAATTTTCATGCAGCAAATGTTCGCGGGAGTCCGCTGGATGCAGGTGGCGCAGGACCGGTCATTCTAGCACTCTTTGGGGGAGGCATATGTCCAGCAGTGGACGTCTTTTGGCTGATATGATGATAATGTTGAAATTTTCGCAAGCAGGGACAACTATGGATATGGATACAATAATAAACAAAATGTACTAACTTTCATAGCATTGACTTGAATCTATTATTTATGAAAAACTCCATTATGTGTCAACTATTAAGCTCGTTCACTATAGGCCTGTAAGGTGACAATTACGTAAGCCTCTCACAAATCTCTATGGCGCTGTTCGTGTTCGTTACGTGATCGGTACGGTTGCATGCGCAGGTTTAAAGCGTCCTATTCCAGTATTTTTCAACCTGTGGATCGCAACGCAACCCTCTGGGGGGTCGCGAAACTTCTTGAAAGGGTCGCTGCTACTTGAATTTTCTATCAATACATGTAGGGATTTCATATTAGTAAAATATAAAATATGTATAATCTAAGAACAGCGCAGAGTAGGTGAGTAAAATCGCGCCTTGACAATGGTTGAAAAACGCTGCTCTATTCGTTACGTAAATTTATGGCCATTCGATTTTTAGGGTTCCGTACTCAAAGAGTAAAACGGGACCCTATTACTAAGACTCCGCTGTCCGTCCGTCCGTCCGTCTGTCTGTCACCAGGCTGTATCTCACTGATACCGTAATAGTTCCAGCTGACATTTTCACAGATGATGTATTTCTGTTGCCGCTATAACAACAAATACTAAAAACACAGAATTAAATAGTTTTTTATAGATAATGGTACGGAACCCTTCGTGCGCGAGTCCGACTCGCACTTGGCCGGTTTTTAATGTTTACCTCCCTATCTGAGCAGAAGGAATACATATGAATTAGCTACGCTCTGTAAAAATATAATAATCACTTTATAAGAGTGTCGAAAAGAGAAAGAAGACTACACAGGTATCTATCTAACAAAACAAGCAATACACAGAAAAAAAAATACGATGATTTTTTTGTAAATTAAGTATAAATAAAAACCGGCCAAGTGCGAGTTGGACTCACGCACGAAGGGTTCCGTACCATTATCTATAATAACAGCAAAAAAACACGTTTGTTGTATGGGAGCCCCCCTTAAAAAATATTTTATTTTGTTTTTAGTATTTGTTGTTATAGCGGCAACAGAAATACATAATCTGTGAAAATTTCAACTCTCTAGCTATCACGGTTCTTGAGATACAGCCTGCTGACAGACAGACGGACGGACGGACGGACGGACGGACGAATAGCGAAGTCTTAGTAATAGGGTCCCTTTTTACTCTGTGAGTACGGAACCCTAAAAAGACATTAGTAGCCAAAAGTTGCTTCAGACCACTCCTTTTGCACGACCTTCTTTACATACACGTCGAAAGTAACATGACATGACTGTCAGTGTCAATCATGACAGAACAGAAATAAGAAGCACATTATTCAACACATCTGCGCGCGACTGTACACCAATTTTGTAAAGCCAGTTTCACAACACGATCCGTCTGCGCTAATCGTCCAATAAACGTCCATTTATAACATAATTGTGCATTAATATACCCACACGCCGCGAAAACCCAAAAAACGACAAACCACTTCATTACGCCCCATTGTTGCGATTTCACTCCACTTTCAATGGGTACCCAGACCATTGACAATTTTTTTTCCGTATCTATCACTGACGTTTACTTGATGTTCGATTTACGAATTTCGAATTTGACATGGACGTTCGGTTGGCATTGTGTGCGTTCAATATTTAAATTCGAATCGTGTAAATGGCCAGTAGTTTTCGAGTGCAAGGGGCGCCACTGTTAAACGACTATTACGATTGTATTTAGAAGAATATTAGTTCCAGTTTTGGCCGCCAGAACAGACGTTGCGGCTTTCATACAGAGTCGCTCAGTCTGCACGTTTCCCATAGACAATAGAGTGCGAAACCATAGATCATTCCGGGTGTTCTCTTGTTAATTCGTCACAGAGGAGGCTGCGTTTTGAGTCAATTCTTTTTAGAAAAAAAAACGAGGGGAGTGAGGCAATGAATTTGAGGTCGGTAATCATTAGTTTGCAATATGACACTTCATTTTACTGACTACTTCATAATTTTATTACATTAAGCTATTGATGTTTTTATACGGACAGAATAGAAAGCCGCTGTTGCCTTTTGTGTGTATTTGGAGACTTGCTCCTTGTGTCACGTTTAACATTAAGAAATAACATTTTATAATCATTGAGTTGTATACTAGAGTAGACCTAGCATAAGTTTGCGCATGTCAACATACGCTCATGAGCGTATGTTGGTTTAGTCTGTGGCGAACACTGATGGCGGTCGTTTCGAGAGCAGATTGACTTAAAACTTTTAAAAATGCCTTCTTGTGCATTGCGCTATTGCACCAACAACACCACAACAATAGTAAAAATACGGGAATCACTTTTCATCGGTACATTCACGGATATTTTTCATAATATTCATTTATTAAATTTTGTTGTAATTTATAAGATGCGCGCCATACTGTCGGCCATTATTTAAAAGATTAAAAAATGTAGAAGTGCCAAAATCATAATACTATTTCTCCCTATTAGCTAAGTATAAGCCGTGCTAATGGAACATTAAACTTAATAAACACTATTTGAAGCTTTAAAGATCAGCATTTTAGCGCCAAATTAGCAGCAACCATTTGTTTTTATTTATTTAATCGTTTTTATGAATTGACAACACGTTCAGTTGCTATTTAAATTTTAAGTTCTCTCATTTAAACCCTAGGCCAATTCTCTTATATAAATAATGTCCGCAAAGCAAGTATGGTCTCCGAATATGAGCCCATTGGCAATTTAGAAGAATAATAAAAATTTGCCGCCAACCATTTTAATTTCCAATTGCTTCAACACAGACAACACAGTGCATCCTCGGGAAGTATAAATATATCCAGTATAAAAAAATTACAAATACCAAATGTCGATGATGTGATTCGATTTTAAATCAATAAGTAGTTTTCTTTTATATGAATCTATTAGGTACATCACGCTATGGCTTTATCTGAATCTAAACTCAGAAAAATGACGCATCTACTGCACGTTCACAAACTCTTTGATTTTATAAGATCGCGGCGCGGCCTGATTGGAAAACGTCAAGAAAAATGTTCTGGGTTGCCAGTCTATACGTAGTAATAGTAAGTCAATGTTTATAATATACCAATCAGCAGAATTTCCCCACATTTAAAAATCAACTTAATAGTTGCGCAGCCATGTGGTCATCTCTAACGCCATCAAGTAGGTATTTCAAACATGGCTGTAACAAGCGGAATTTATGTTGCGAAAAAATACACTATTATGCCAAGCGCAAAAGGTTCATTCTTACATGAACGGTTCAATTTTCATACGATCTTGCAAAAGTGACATGGAATTTCCTCCACAAGTATGTGTGGGAGCCATGATTTAAACAAAAAAGGCAACAACTGTCAACGCCCAAGGCGGCGCGTGCCACTCCAAATTAATTATAATGACGCTTTAATTATAAATTCACACGACCACCATTAAAATAACGATTATTTCTAAATTACAACGGCTAAACTCACACAATGGAATTAAAATTGGAATAAACTGTCTTACACGTAGCTTCTTCGGATAATTACACCCTCCAACACCTTTACAATGAAGTTTATTTCAATATGGTTTCAAAAACAAACGTGTGCGTATTATCATCCTATGATTGTATGTTCGATGTACCTAATTACATCGAATTTTGAATTGCGTTCGATTTCAACAACTGTTACTGGCCAGTATGAATTGATACTTTTTTCAATTATCAAAGTATTTTTTTTTATTTCGAGACTTTCTGTTAATGCTTGGGGAGTGTTTACAATGGTTTTAATTCACAAAACGTTATTACACCCTACCATCACATACTGACCTCAAAATTATAGTTTCAACACAAAGACAAGTTGAAGGCTCTTTTGAATTTCGAATCGATAAAATGTGTAGTCTATACAGCCTACTGGTACTAATTACGAGACAAAAGTTAACATAAATTAGCAGCTCTTGGGCGTATTAGTGGCTTTCTTCGAGTTTCGCGTTGTATGGGTTTTATTAAGCGTTACTAAATTTTCGCCTTTTATTCATAGTGTTATTGATGTACGAAATTATAAATAATAACGGGGTAATTATGGGAATGTCGTGCGTGGGACAGATTGCATAGTAACGGACGATTATTCGAGAATAACGATCGTGTTTTCGTCATCGATTTGCGATGACACACTTCCAGTGATTATTCGATGAGATGACATTACACGTACGCGTTATTCTATTGTTACATCGAACCTATTATTTTCTGCCAATAAGATCATCGCCATCGATATTTCTGTTGATTACTTATGATAACTAAGTTAGAGTTTGAAAGATAATTCAAAAATAATAGAGCTAGATCTTAAAGTCGACGTTAACATGGATATTAGAGTTAATTCAGCGGATTTTATTTATTTGCGAATATTGTATGAATGTGTATCTGTTTAAACTAAATTCTCACTTAATATTCGATGTGCGTGCAAGCGGGAAAAAACTATCCTTTTCTTTTTATAGTGCGAGGAGTCCCTACAATCGAGTAATGCCATACGGAAAACATTGGCCATTTATTAGTTTTTGGATGGAAACACACAATAGTGGATTACGAGCCTAAAAGGGCGATGTCCATCAACAATACTTTACTAACCGGTAAAAGTTAAATATGGCGCTGGCAGCTGTCATCCTACAGATAACTGTCAAACTGTACATACAAACAGATTTTTAGAACATTCAATCACCGACGGTTTGAAACAACCCAGCTTACTTAACAGCAAACCAACGAGCATTACTAAGTGCAATAAAATTTATCTGAGGGCACGGTAGTGCCCCCGCCAAGACGAGCCAAGCGAAGCGCAAGGGCAGGGCACTACCTACCTTTTTTCGAAGTGCTTCGTCGTTTTTTTGAAACCTCATAACTTTGGATTATATCAGATGAACCAAATTCTCGGGATATGATGTCAATAGTAGACTTATTAAACATATTAAGTTTCAATAGCATAGCTCTTATACTTTAGATTTTATTTATATCTAAAAACGCCGATTTCACTGACTCACTCACTCACTCACTGACGTTGATCATCAAAAACTCAAGGGTACTTCCTGAAGTCCTAGAAAGCTGAAATTTTGTATGTAAGCTAGTATTAGTACAAAATCAACAATAAAAAATCTAAAAATTGGAACTTTTATCCCCCAACCCCTTAAACTAGGGGATGGAATTTTGTATGAGACTTCCGCAAATTTTGATGCTCGGGGTCTGGATATTGATATAGGGACTCCTTGTTATATAAATAATAAAATAGGTAGTTCAGGATTTTTAGTAAAAAACCCTTCACCATTTAAATTAGGGGATGGAAGTTTGTATGGGTATTCCCTTACACTTCTTTAGAAATTACCTTACAAAAAGGAATGAGCTCCCACCAAAAACATTACATGTAAAGTGATTGCCAAGACTCCTTAGCTCATATAGCTTTCAGCGTTAAAAAGATATCAGGTCGTAAGTAGCGCCAAGCTTCCTACTACCAGACGGTGTAACTCTACCACTACCAGTCACGCTCTAAAAATTCAACATCTTGGCTAAAAAATATAGACCCGTCGCTTATTAATATCATCATAAATGATTCGGCGCGAGAGTCTATGCGGCGACCGGGGTGTGCCCAACAAAGCTATACTTTTTAGCCCAGATGTAGAATTTTTAGAGCGTGGCTGGTGGTGGTAGAGTTACGCCGTCTGGTGTAGGAGGCTTGGCGCTACTTTATGATCTGATATCTTTTTAACGCTGAAAGCTATATGAGCTAGAGAGTCTTGGCAATCACTTTACATGTAATGTTTTTGGTGGGATTGATATTTCTCCAAGAAATCAGATCATACATACACCTTAAGGTCAGGGTTTTCAAATCGTCGGTAATCGTTAAGTTACGTCTGTTAAATCCGATCGTAAGGGGAATTTGAGATTTCTCTAATGGGATGACAACTTCCGACGCCATATTTAACGATAACCAGTCCGTTAAATATGATTGATGAATGACATTAGGACTTGTCGCGACAACACTAGTAAACGCTGGTAAACGTTAAATATGGCGCCGGCAGCTGAAAACTCATGGAGAACTGTCAAGCTTCAGATTTCAGCCACTGTAGCAGCAGGCACGCGACTTTTAAAACGAAGGTCGTGGGTTCGAACCCCAGATCGTACCACTGGGTTTTTTTCAAAAAACTTATGTACGAAATATCATTTAATATTTAACAGTCGCTTTTCGGTGATGGAAAACATTGCGAGAAAAGCGGTCTAATCCCAACAAAGTCTAGTTTGCAAGGTTAGATGGCATTCGCTTTCGTAAAACTAGTGCCTTTGCCAAATCTTGGTATTAGGTACCAAAGTGGACCCCGTGTTCCATTAGGGCGCAACGGGGAATAACACTAGGAGGATAAAGATGATTCAAATTTCAGTGGACGTTTACGAATACAGATGGTTTGCAAACCGGCCCTTTTTCGTTTACTTATTGAAACCCGCTAGAGGACGCACGATTACCAAAAACAACGAAACAATCGTGACAAATGTGAACCATAGAGCCTCCATTAAAACCATAGAGTTTTATGACGATACCGCTACGTACCTTGCATCATGTGTGGCAACATTCGGCGCCTTTGGTGTTCAATTTGTCTCAACTGGTCCCGCAGACGTATATCTCGATAGATCACGCAAACTCGCCTTCCTACCAAAGATAATGTACAAATGCGTACAATCCTCATATTTGGGGTGGGGTTTTTCCGCTCACACAGCTCCGCTACCTCGCACAGCACGGCAGCACTGATGGATACTCACTCTCGCCGTGCCCTCACCCTAAAAAAATAAAAAAACCATTTATTTCAGACTACTGGAGATCCATAGGTATTTTGTTAGTAACAATCACCACTGATGGATACTCACCCTCACCGTGCCCTCACCCTTAAAAAAAAAAAACATTAATTTCAGACTACTGGAGATCCATAGGTATTTTGTTGGTAACAATCAGCTTAAGGAACTATGTTAGTGAGGAAATGAATCAGATTAAATACATTAAATTAAATTACGTTGCATAAATTTTAATTTTAATACGTCAGTTGAGTGTTCCCATAACATGGTAAATTCGTTTAAAATAAGTTTAATAGTATCGTGATAAAATACGGTAGTTTAAAAAAAAAAGTTGTTATGGATACATGTTGAGTTGCTTTATTTTCTTGACAAGTTATAAGTGATACTTTCGTGATAACACTGATAACTTTATATTTTCAGTGTAACTTTATAATTTGGAAGTCTCAAATTTGTGGGAAATATTATACTTCTGACCGCTACAGAAGTTAATATTGCACCATGTGGGAAATATTTTATTTTTGCCCGTTAATTAATCCATTTTTTAGGGTTCCGTACTCAAAGACGTACGAAAATTTAAACTCTCTAGCTATCACGGTTCTTGAGATACAGCCTGGTGACAGACGGACGGACGGACGGACGGACAGCGAAGTCAATAAATAATATGTCAAGTAATAAGGTCCCGTTTTACTCTTTGAGTACGGAACCCTAAAAAAACAGAATAAGAATAATTTATTTACTATTATTTATCGTAGTACCTCACCGCTGCCCCTGCGGAGTGGAGGTAGACCGTTTGGGTTACCACGGCCTCTCATGCACAAAGAGTGCCGGCCGCTTATCCCGCCACGCTAGCATTAATGACGTCATCCGTCGGGCTCTTGCCAGCGTAAACGTGCCTGCCGTCCTGGAACCTCCCGGCCTGGCTCGTGACGATGGCAGGAGACCCGATGGATTGACACTCATTCCGTGGCGGATGGGTCGGCCTCTTATCTGGGACGCCACCTGCGTGGACACCATGGCCCCGTCCCATTTAGCCACAACTTCTTTGAGGGGGGGCGGGGCGGCAACAACGGCAGAAGCCGCAAAGCGCCGCAAATATGCGGGCCTGACAAACACCTACATATTTGCGGCCCATAGGCTTTATAAAGAAATAAAGAAAAAAATTTTAGATAATACGGCTGACCATAGGGCTGGCTACTTCCTCGGCCAACGGATTGGAATTGCAATTCAACGAGGAAATGTAGCCAGCCTTATGGGCACCCTTCCCAAGGGCTGTGACCTTGGAGAGGGTATATATACTAGTAGTTAAGTAGATTTAAGTTCCTAGTGTTAAGTTTTTTATGCATCAAATTATTATGAAAAATTTTCTATGCTAATAAATATAAAAAAGCTTCTTTAGGTATGACTTAGTAATATTTTTTTTAGGGAATTTATTGGGCAATAAAACATACGAAATATTAAGTTTGTTCATAGTGTGAATGTGTTTGAGTGAGTGAATGTAGGAGAGTGTGTGTAGTATGAGTGTAGGATAGGGAACGAGTAGCTCTTTACTTCAGGGCTTCTTCAGCCTGATCGTAAGTTCAGGACAACAACAGGTCCCGAATTTGTTTCTTAGCCGCGGCAAGTCGACAGAGTTTTATGTCACATAATTTAACCATGTGATCATAGATACGGGGAAAAACAAATATTTTAAAGCGTTTTGCAAATGTAGTTTTTGCAGCAGGTATGGGAACCTTAAATACTATTTTCTTCAAATGAAAATAAACAAGTACATAAAACCTAAGTAAGGTGTTTTAATACTTTAACCGTATAAAAAATATACAGATACCTACCTTCTAACAGTTCTAACTTCCTACTATCGATTCTCCCGCCATGCCCAAAAGGGTTAAAAGTTCATGTTCTTTGGCCTCAGCACACTCAGTATTCAAAAGCGGCCAAGTGCGAGTCGGACTCGCACATGAAGGGTTCCGTAAAATAAATTGCGGTTTACGATTTATGACATATTAAAAAAAAACTACTAACTAGATCTCGTTCAAACCAATTTTCGGTGGAAGTTTGCATGATAATGTACATCATATATTTTTTTTAGTTTAATCATTCTCTTATTTTAGAAGTTACAGGGGGGGGGGGGGACACACATTTTACCACTTTGGAAGTGTCTCTCGCGCAAACTTTTCAGTTTAGAAAAAAATGATATTAGAAACCTTAATATCATTTTTGAAGACCTACATATTTGATGAAAAAAAAATTTTTGAGTTTCAGTTCTGTGTATGGGGACTCCTAAAACTTAATGTTTTTTTTTAATTTTTGTGTGAAAATCTTAATGCGGTTCACAGAATACATCTACTTACCAAGTTTCAACAGTATAGCTCTTATAGTTTCGGAAAAAAGTGGCTGTGTCATACGGACGGACAGACAGACAGACATGACGAATCTATAAGGGTTCCGTTTGTGTCTTTATGTCTCTGCGACAAAGCTTGGGGGCTGTCCTGTGGTAGCCGTGCAGGTAAAAGTGAGGCCGAGGATGCACTGTGTTGAGAGTCAGGGCCCTGAATTAATCTTTAGAAGTGTCAAAACACCATATCCTCAAATCAACAAAGGATCGGCGACGTTCTTGTGATTTAATGTGATTCTTCTAGAGTACATAGGCTACGGGTCCGCTTACCATCAGAGGCTGTGTTCTCGTTTATCACCGTCGTCGTATAAAAAAAAATACCTTTGGCTTTTATTGATAATCAAATGATTTTCACGGAGAAAAACTTTTTCACACCTGCTATTCAGAAAAGTGCCATTGTTGCCCTCAGATGAGGGATCAAAGTTATATTTTTCAACCCTGGTACTGATATTCAGAAAAGAGTCGTTGCCCTAAAATAAGGAAATTTCCTCGTAGTAGGTGTGATAACCAGTATGTGTCACTTGGTAGCAAAGTTATTTAGATCTTGGGCGTATGCACTTGAATTCCTCGTTACGCTCAAGATTCTACTTTAGAAACCTGAGCGTAGCCAAGAGCGTAGCGAGGTACGGGCAGGGTAGGGCAGCTGCCCCCCTTAGATGAAGCAGCTGTTCCATAGCCCCCCCTTAACAGAATTCTGGCTATGCTCTTGAGCGTAGCGATATCGTAGAATCTTTCGTTTCACTCGGGATTATATTAAGGTATATTATAATTTTTCTCCCTTGAGACACAATCTACTATTCAAACATTATTTGCACATTCGATGTCATCAATATATCTGTGACTAGCCCCGTCTTATTGCCGATTATTTGTCAATAGAACGCAACCAAAGACAAGACGTGTTTACAAGCAATTATTTATTTTTACGCTTTATCGCGCTTTCATGCTCATACCGGCCATAGTTAACGATTTAACAACCAACATGAATATTTCAAAGTGACCTAAACGGGACATAACCACTAAAACTTGAGGCTTCACTTTGACCACCCTTAGTAGAGGCAAAGGCCAGGTTATGTTGGCAGCTGTTGCTTGTGGGCGACCAATTAACAAATAACAAACTCTGTCCGTAGCCAATTCTCGTACAGTTTTAACAATTTTGAGTTTCGAACACCGTCGTAATTGGACATCGGCGCGGCGTTAGGCTGTGCATACATTCATTGTATCAATAACCACCAACTTACGATTACAGCCGTAGACACTCGTAGAGCCGATAGATGATAATAATTACTCAAAAATTTATTATTATTTATTACGAATACATTCTTGACGTCTAATGTCTATGAATCATGGTGGTGTCAGTTTCAGTACAATATTTTGACAGGTGGTGGCAAACAAGTTGATAAACAAAAATTCCGTATACGCGATGAGGGACATAAAATATGACATTGTATCTCGTTCCCACTTGCGGTATTGTCTATGCATACATCCATGTCACCCATGTGTGTATGTGTAGGTGAGTTCCTCTATTCTATTCTAACTCTATAATTACAGCCCGATCAACGTTATATATGACGCTAGTAGCTGTCATTCCATAGAAACTTGTCAAACTTTCCATACATTTCAATTATCAACCGACGAAAAAAACGGAGGAGGTTCTCAAGTCGACGCGTATATATATACAGAGTGTGGCCTGTAATAGAAGTAAATATTCAAAGGGACGCTTCCTTAGAGCATTTGTAGCAACCCCTTGTGTGACTCATTTATATTTTTTTTGGATTCGGAGATATTTTGATCTAAATTTATGACCTCCAAGTAATGTATTTTTGTGATTTTTGATTTTTATTTCATTATTTTTAGTGTCTTTCAAATAAAAAGTTACTGATAGCACTCCAGAAGAGTAAAAAAATACAACTAAACTTATTTAAAAAAAAATAAATAAAAAAAAAGTTTATTTTTTCAAGTTTAACCATGTGGAAATAATTGTTCACAAGCTTAATAACCTACCGTTTACTGTTTTGCTCCTATTACAGGCCACACCCTGTATAGTATATATTTATTTTTTATGTATGACCACGCGTAACTTTTTACAGAGTAGTTTGATTTGGATAATTCTTTTTTTATTAGAAAGGGTATACCCCGAAGTTGGTCCCATTTATATTTGAAAAAAAAAACAACCTTAAGGGTAGGAAAATAGGGGATGATTGATTTTTCGTCGGTTAAAACTTTGTTTTTAAAGTAAATTATAACGAACTCCGCTTACGATAACAGACGGTATATTGCATTGCAACCCACCCAGTAGTTTTCGGCAATTTCTGTATAGGTACACTCTAATCGATATACCTACTAATACCTACTATCAGAAGAGATTGTAGCTTTCTAAGTTTGTATAATTACTAATTAGTGCTAATCTACGGATCATTAAACGATTTCAGAAATTCTTTCATCTGTGTGTAGGAAAGACTTCCATAATATCGAAAAGCTATTATATCCCGCGGGATAGTCCGAATTTTTTGCAATACGCGGCCGGAGCCGCTGGCGCACGCACAGCTATTTTGTTATAAAGAGGTAACGTTCGTTTTGTAGATGTCAGTTAGTGCCTTTGTAAGTTTGAATGTGGGGGGACCGATATAGCCCTCCGAATCAACTGAAGTGGCTGTGGACGGGGCACGTAGAACCGATGGCCGTTGGGGCGGAAAGGTTCTCGAGTGGCGACCACGTAGCGGAGTATTACTCAGCGTGGGTAGATTCCCGACAAGGTGGACTGATTACACACATAAATACATACCTACACTTTCGGGTTGGACATAGAAAAAAATTATCCCGTTTCTACGCCCGCATTCTAACGCTTGCAGATTCGCGGGGACAATTTAGTTTTTGATATTATTCGTGGAGTATTTCAAGTATTTTATTGAATAGGTAACGTGATGTCACCAATAATCGACACGGAACAGTAACGACACTTTTTTCTTTAACCGTTGAAAATAAGAGCTAGCAACAATTTTTTTCATGTGACAATACAGGACTGAACAGTGTATATCCTACTTTAATCCAGTACAATTATTATTGAGATGGGTCGTTTTGTTTAAAGACGGTGAATTTAAAGTGAAGCAATGTCAGAGCTTTTGTAAAAATCAAGATTTCTTCAGCGAATCGTTAGTACAGTGAGTATATACTCTGTTGCCGATACCTTAATTACTATACTTACAACTCTTACAAGATATTTTTATTATAGTTTATTGGATTACTATAAATATCTTTGAAATAAGTACCTGGGCTACCAACCTCTGCTCCGGTGTAAATAACGATTTTTCTCAGATATGAGAGCTATGAGATAGATCGATTTTGCAAATTTCATCAAAATTGTTAGAGCCGCTTTCGAGAACGTGTTACAAATCATCATCATCATCATTTCCTTGCCCTTATCCCATTTACTTGGGGTCGGCGCAGCATGTGTTACAAATATTTACAAATATTCCTCGTTTATCTTTCAAATAATGTGAGAATCGATTACCTACGGGAGCTGGAGTGTCGATAACTGGAGATTTTATATATTTTTGCGTATTCCGATTTTATTATTAATATATGTCTCTTCAGTTACCTACTAAAAACTAATATGTCATATTTTAGGGATATATTTTTTACTCATAATTATTGTTCTAAGTGTACCTACACATAACTATATTATTTTTATGTTTCATTTATAATACTTTGAGCTCCTCCTCTGAATCGCTAAACTTAAGTGGCAGTGGGCGGGGCACATTGCACGTAGAACTGATGGCCGTTGGGGCGGAAAGGTTCTCGAGTGGTGACCACGTACCGGAAGGCGCGGCGTTGGTAGGCCTCCCACAAGGTGGATTGATGATCTGGTAAAGGTCGCGGGAGTCCGCTGGATGCGGGTGGCGCAGGACCGGTCACTTTGGAACTCTTTGGGGCCCAGCAGTGGACATCTTTCGGCTGATATGATGATTAATAATACCTACATGACCTCCTGAACCAGAAAGTGTCGATTATTGGTGCCATCACGTTACAATACCTACACGTCACCCTTGAAATGAGTTTATATCATTATGGAGTTTTTCTAGTGGTAGTCTTAAAGTTTGTATACTTACGCAATAAACAAATATACTTACATGCAGTCTAAATACTGCTTTACAGCGTCGGCAGCACGCGACTTCTTCAAACAGCGCGTTCCAAATTTAAATAAAGCAAACTGAAAATACGAACAAGCCACGCAACTCTCATAAGCTCGTAAGTCATTCAACCACATTGTCATAAAATGGACACGGAAGGATATATGAGGTTGCGAAAGTTTTCTATAAGCTGCGTATGTGTGACGAATGGATTTTATAGAATACCGCTACAAAAAGAGTTGAGTGATCATAGACATGGGTCGTATGTTTTTAATTATTCTTTGTTTTGTGGCCAGTGTTCCGTTCCGAACCGTACCGAACGATGTTTACGGGTTTTTTTGGCGGGTGGTAAATTTTAACGGTGTTACTATTTAATATAATAAGTATGTGCACATTGAAGTAGAAAGGATGTATACCGCCTGTGTCTAAACTTCCCTGATTAAATATGAATTAAAGAATTTATAAACAAAAATACCGACTTAAACTTTTACCTAATTCTTCGCTCTACAGACACATTTTCACATTTTCTTTCCACTTCACCACATGAACTGCTTTCCGAGGGCAAATTTGTAGGTTGCTTCATATAATACCGAATTCGTTTTAGGACGATTCCTTTTCATCACCAGTTCCGTATGGCGAAGTACTAAATTGATGGTTGAAGTCGATTTTTTTTTGTGATACATATTAACACATTTACTGCCAAGAATCGATATGCGCTACGCTCGTAGCCGGTCCCGTGGTTTTCCTCGTATGTAGCGGAAAGCGACTACGGCGTAGGCGCCCGCTAGGCGGGTTTCTAACTGTGAAAGTGTTAATTAAACACCATCACGGACATGACGGACAACACTTTGCTATTTCTGTGTGCTTTTACCAGTAGGTACCCGTGAACTTGTTAGGGGATGTTCATGAATTACGTAAAACTACATAATTTCAGAGAAATTTAATTTTGGAGATTTGTTAACATTATGTCAAAATAACATCTTACGTTTAATAACACTACTTGCTCTGTAGTTATTCCTAGCGGTAAGTGAGATTGTCAGCGCTGATATTTTTCTCAAGCTGTCAGCACAACATATCCTCAAATCAATAAAGTCGGCAACTTGATTCTTCTGGAGTTGCATGCGCCTTCGTAGTATTAAAATAATAAACAGCCTACAGGATTTTGGGATTTTGTCAAAGGTTGATCAATCAAAGATATATTTAACACATAATTGTTTATTTACACCAGCTTATATGCACCGTACCGAAGGCGCGGGCGCCACTATACATAGTAAAAGGTCGCATCTGCGACAGGAACAAGAGGTCTATATACAGCCGTACTCTTTCAAGATTTCGATATTGGTTAAATTGTATTATGTAAGTATACCTACACATTTATTTATATAAGGTTTTGTGTTAATAAGTTATTCAAATTGTTGAAAAAGGAAACAATACGATTTGGCAGGAATATATGAACACAGAATAACAATTATGAAATGTATGACATTTAGGTAAGGTAAGTACAAAAAGAAAAAAATCAAAAAAAGGAGGGAGAGGGGAGGAGGAAGTAGGTATTTAAAATAAAATTCAGAAGCTGAAGGATATTTTTCAATGACTTGTAAATTTTTATTCCTATTGCAGCTTGTAAATTTATTTTATGTTCTTCGTTACTTGCATGTATCGAGATAGTTCTAGATAGTATATAGATGGCTGAATTGTATTGCCTAGACTCACTTGAATGTAATGTATTTTACACAAACGTATTGAGAAATAGGGGTCTCCCTTTTTAGACCTAACAACTTTAGCCCTAATGTTTCATTAGACTTAATTTTTCACTAGAACTAATGCATTTTCCTTGGAAGCAGGGAACTTTTCGGGTTTTCTTTGAATATCATCAAATAGAAGTCATTAGGTTAGGTTAGGTTTGTTTTGCAGACGGGAGGTAGAAGGGCTACGGGATGCAGCTATGACCGCCCTTCTCCCGATGTGGAGGGCAGACCTGGAGGTGTCCACGGCCGGCAGAATAACCATAGGGGCAATTTTGCCCCAGTTCGAGAGGTGGGTCGACCGCAAACGCGGCGAATTAAGTTTTCACCTGGTGCAGGTCCTCACAGGCCACGGTTGCTTTGGAGAGTACCTGCACCGAGTTGCCGGACGAGAAGAAAGCCCCCGCTGCCACGGGTGTGGCGCAGCAGTAGACGATGTGCGCCACACAGTGGAGGTATGCTCGGCGTGGGGGCCGCAGCGGCATAATTTGTCCGATGCATTGGGTGGGGACCTCTCGCTGCCAACCATTGTATCTAAGATGCTTGACAGCGAGAGGTCATGGGAAGCAATGGCCTCCTTCTGCAATTCCGTAATGGCGCAGAAGGAGGCTGCGGAAAGAGCGCGGGAGGACGACCCTTCCGCTCCCCATATCCGCAGACGTAGAGCGGGGCGCGCACGTCGGCGTTATGCGCACTTGCTCCCCCCGCCGTAGTGGACCAGGTTGCAGGGTTAGGGGACCCTAGCTAACCAAAAGTCCACGGGTCTGAAGCGCCTCGAAATTGTCCCGGGGCGCTCTCCCTGGCCAGGCCTGTAAAGCGGGCTAGTCGCGAGGGTCAAAGTTGCATGCGTAAGCGAACCTTTGACCCTCCTTGTAAGCGAAAATGGCTGGACAATCGTTGGGGGTTTAGTGGGTAGTCTGGACCTTCTGTCTTGGAGTCCCACACACCTGTCCGGTCCCCCTCCGACTGGACGGACGGTGCATCAATGCATTCCCCCAACGTAAAAAAAAAAAAAAAAAAAAAAAGGTTTGTTTTGCAGTAATCCTATAAAGTTTGATATTTAAGAAAAAATGCATTAGGTCTAGTGAAACATAAGGTCTAACAAGGGAGAACCGAGAAATATAGGTACATACAAGCTGCAATACTTACAATTTCTTTTTACAATAATTTCTAAAACGTTTTCTTGAAAGAGTATATTATGGCGCTAAATCGAAAAAGTGAGGCCACTAGGAAAAGAGAGAGATTTTTTAGAAATTTTTCAAGTGATTTTTTACATAAATAAAAGGCAAAAGGCACCACACAGTGAAATAAGAGTTAAATTCGATAGAGACCAGTAAATCATAAAGTGCCAAATTCACATCAAAAAAATAACATACGCGAGTTCTCATCATCATCATCATATCAGCCGAAAGACGTCCACTGCTGGACATAGGCCTCCCCCAAAGAGTGCCACAATGACTGGTCCTGCGCCACCCGCATCCAAGGTCATAAGAGTTCTCATCGTGTTACACATAATTTCGAAGGAATACAATTCTTCTTTTACACGGGAAGTTTTTCATTTACTAGGCGCTAATATTAAATTTGTAATTCATGATCATGACTGTGTTTAATTCTTCCTCGTGGCCTCACTTAGACGTAGGTATGACTATAACGGTAATAACATTTTAAACAATGATTTATATATTACATACAACATTCTAGAGCTCGTGCAGAATTACTTTTACATCGTTTAACCATAGATAATTTGTATAATTGTTTTCTTTTAATAAGAGAAAATATTGAAATAAGTTTCAAAATTCTTTATAATACCGCCTGGAAATTTTATCGCTTTTCGATTATTAGTGACCAAATCACTATTACAATTAGTATTTATTCTACTAATTATGATTTAGTCACGATTTACTTTAATAATCGTTAAAAACTATGGAGATTCCAACTTACTCGTACGTCGTAGGTACTTAGAATATAAACTTAACCTATACATTTATCTATGTATGTACACATTTACTTTTAGGTTCAGATTTATATGACTGGCATGCAGAATTTTTAAATCATAATTTCCATATTGCACGTAACAGATTCAATAAATAAAAATACACATGAAATAACTTAATTCGGTTTAAAATTTCGAAATTGCAAGAATTCCACACGCCAGTCGATATAAACCCCACAATAAATAATTTAGGAATATCTCTATAAAATTATTAAGTACTTAAATAATAAAATCAACTATCACATTTAAATTTCCAACGAAGCTTCTTCATAAGTTTTTGTACAGTTACTGCTACACTAAGATGCTATCGATGTATTTACAACTAGCACTAGAGAGAGTGAAGTACTTTACGCCATAGTAATCATTAGTGGAGATACATCAAACGTCACTATTAAAAAGTCCGTTAATTTAAAAAGTATTTCACCATAGAGTTCGTTCGAATCGAACATTCGATTTTAAAAATCGAGCGCGCGGCGATCGTACATCGCTCCCTGTGCGATCGCGCGCGATGCCTCGTTTCATTTAGACGCGTTCACTACCAGGTTAGTAGCTGCCTCCTCGCTCGCACCTATGCTCATAGCCTTCTTTTTTAGGATCCCTAAATCCGTGACATTTTCTAGAAAGGTCTTGTGCGCTGACAGTACTTTAGCACTTTCTACGTCCTTCTTTAGTTCCTCCATATCTCTCTTCAGCTTTGCCCGTCTGTTTTGGAACCAGGTGATGACTTGGGCGTTAGAGAGACCGAGAGAGCTGGCTATCTCGTCCCTGTCTGCCGGTGAGAGGTACTTTTGGTAGAGGAACCGTTTCTCCAGCTCAAATATCTGGTGATTCGTGAAGGCGGTTCTGGATTTTCTTTTCTTCTTTGGCTGTGGCCTCGAGTTGAAGAGGTTTAGGTGATTTGACTGACCATCTGGAACAATGAAAAGATACAAATTAGAAAAACTGAAGGGAATTCAACTTTCTTACGAAAATGACGTAGGTCGAAGAATATCTGAAGCATAAGATATTTTTTAGGGGTTTTCCAACTCGAAAACAATAAGTATTTAAAAATGTTTAGAAGAATTTAAAACATACGGTATGGGGCAAAGCCCAGGTTCGAGCCTTCACAGCCATGACCCACGACACATAATAAAAGTAATTAGGGTCCAATCAAGACAACAGTAGACTCAAATTAGGGGCCGTATCACAGATAACAGTACCAATACACAGATAACACTATCAGGTATTAAAACGGTATTCGTGTCTATGACAGTCGTAAAGAGCCCGCAGCGCTAAAATGTAACTCTTCCGTCGTAAACCATACAATAAAACGACGGGTTTAACGAGCATCGGATACGGGTCACACCAGTGAAACGGAACATTGTATTTGCGATGACGCATTTGAAATCGCTAAACTTAAGTGGCAGTGGGCGGGGCAAATTGCACGTAGAACCGATGGCCGTTGGGGCGGAAAGGTTCTCCAGTGGCGACCACGTACCGGAAGGCACGGCGTGGGTAGGCCACAAGGTGGACTGATGACCTGGTAAAGGTCGCGGGAGTCCGCTGGATGCGAGTGGCGCAGGACCGGCCATTGTGGCACTCTTTGGGGGAGGCCTATGTCCAGCAGTGGACGTCTTTCGGCTG
This sequence comes from Epinotia brunnichana, assembly GCA_963854355.1. Classification (NCBI taxonomy): domain Eukaryota; kingdom Metazoa; phylum Arthropoda; class Insecta; order Lepidoptera; family Tortricidae; genus Epinotia; species Epinotia brunnichana. Next base: position 11,006,308 of record OY977957.1, read on the forward strand.
ATATGATGATGATGATTACGTGAAATTACTTTTCTAAAGTCCTCAGATTTATGTTAACTGAAGAGAACTAACTAGTATAGTTACAATATGCACATAGGTTTGCAATTCTTAAGTTAGGCTCAAATCGCCTCCCGTACACCCGGAGAACCCTTCTGACACTTTTGCGACGCTACCTACTAGTATAGTACCTAGCTAACACCAGAGTCCGGTGATCAGAGAGGTTAACTTCCTACAACGTTCCTTTAAGCAAGTTTAATTTACTTATAAGTGTTTGAGCGGACGTCAATTATTATTAAGATCTAGTTTAGGTGTTTTTCCTATGTCACTGGTATTGGAAGTATACATAGAGATAGAACAGATAGAGGGAGTCACCCACACATACACACATGAGTGACAAAGATGTATGCATAGGCAATACCCCAAGTGGGAACTAGATACAGTGTCATATTTTCTGTCCCTCATCGTTTATACGGATTTTTTGTTTGCCACCACACCTGTCAAAATTTGTACTGAAACTGACACCACCATGACGTCACCAATATAATTCGACTAAATTATAAATGACATTAGACGTAAAGAGTGTATTAGCTTCTGATACTTCTTAATTTAGTATGGTTAATTTACCATCGTCCCTTTTGGGTATACACTAGGATTCCATCTATATATCCTCTATCTACGGAAGTATACTTGAAAGACTGACAGTTGCTGCGCACTTTACAGATCGGTAATCATTAATGGCGCTAGCAGCTGTCATCCCATAGAAAAACTGTCAAATTTACCATGAAGCCAGATTTCAACGGGCCTAACTCACGACTACTGACGGTACTTCCAGGAAAACGAGTAAGTATGGAGGAAAATCATCCATTTTGTTTTTATATTAAGGAAATAAGAATGATCTTTAGTGGTTCAAAATGATGTACCTACTACATAATAGGTTAAAAGAATTAGGGAAAAAATGTTGAGCGTGTTTTTATTTGAGCAAGAAACCATTTGTAGTACCTATTTGTAATACTTATCGTATAAGTAGGTAGGATAGGTACATGTAATTTGAAAAATAAATCAACTTGTTTGATTATCTAGAATATCTAGATCGATTTGCGTAATACTATTTTTGGGATTACCCAAAAGTTCCTATTACAATCAGATATGGGCAGTATAGACAATTTTTAATTTTCTTTTATTGCAACCGTAATAACGGAAGTGAATAACTGGGCAACAATGTTATCGGCTTCCGGTGCTACTGGTGTTATCTGTGGTATACTAATGTTTACATTTCTATTTCCATCGTCAAAATTGCAATGAGTAATATGTATTGTTACATAAAGGGCGTTGCAAAACCAAGTAGCTAATCCGTTTTAAAAGTAGCCAACTTACAAAACTTTACCTGTCGGTAATGAAATAAACAAACTCACTCAAAATGGCAGTACTGGTTGTAAGTATTACTTTAAAAATTATTTGCTTTATTAATAACTTTAAACAGGCACATAAACATGCTTCACTAGCTTTGGGACCACCTTAAGTAGTATATCAATTATCATAAAGTTACCCTTTGAAAAGCCTTCCAAAGCACCTAATAAAGTAAAAATGGTATTTAACGTTTTAGTTTATGGTACTTTATTTCTCGACCTCCATGCAGTTTCATGACGCGCGTTATATCGCGCGGTTCACCACAGAAATTAAAAACATAAACCATATACGACCGTTAATTTGAACGCCTATGCGTTGTCGTCGTTTTGGAACGAGAGTTCGATATTTAAATACGGCAATTACAAGGACCACATGTGATGAAATGCGCCATTTTCAATTGGATTCGTTTTAAGTATATACCTAGGTACTCATCTTTTATTTTGTGTGATGGTTAGGGGTAGGATGGTATTTATCTACATAGGTAGACACCAAAGGTTCACAGTATCAGTAAATATATAAACTCACATTAGTTACTAGGTAGACACTCTAACTATTCCTGAAATGGTGTCTAGATTGGCTGGCCTAACCTCCATTATTTATGTTTAATCTTCAAATTACCATTCGCAATTACCAATAGCAGTGCAGCACGGCTACCGAAACCGGAAACGCGGCCATATTGTACAGTAAAGGAAATGTATTTAGGTTTTAGCTCTTGTTGCTATGACAATAAGACATAAAAACCGGCCAACTGTGAGTAGGACTCGCGCACGAAGGGTTCCGTACCATTATCAATAAAAATATTTATTTTATTTTGTTTTTAGTATTTGTTGTTATAGCGACAACAGAAATACATCATCTGTGAAAATTTCAACTGGACCTATCACAGTATCAGTGAGATACAGCCTGGTGACAGACAGACGGACGGACGGACGGACAGCGGAGTCTTAGTAATAGGGTCCCGTTTTACTCTTTGAGTACGGAACCCTAAAAAGGTACGTGAATACATTTCCCTTAGTGTACCTACAGACTGCCCACCATAGAAGCCAAAACAGTCAGCCATTGAATTAATGACTTTTATGTATCTCATTAGCAGCCTGTATTTGTATTGTGTAGCTATTTTGGGGTATATAAAAATGAGATATGTACATAAAATTTTGTTGTTCTACACTTTCCCTCTAAATATTTCAAATTATTCTAATGATTTAATAAGAAATTGATTCGCTTTGTTTAGCTCGTAGATAGAGGATATAATAGATATGTTGTCCTACTCGTCCTAGCTGATATACCTATACCCGAAAGGGACGATGGTAATTAACCTTACAAAATTAAGAAGTATCAGAAGACTAATACATTCTTGACGCCTAATGTCATTTATAACTTAGTCGTGTTATATCGGTGACGTTATGGTGGTGTCAGTTCCAGTACAATATTTTGACAGATGGTGACAAACAAAAATTCCGTATAGGTTCGTGATGAGGGACAGAAAATACTTATGACATTGTATCTCGTTCCCACTTGCGGTATGGTCTATGCATACATCCTTGTCACTCATGTGTGTATATGTGCGTGAGCCCCTTTTATATTCTACCTCTATGGTTTAACTACAGCTAGAAATGGGAAAAAAACCGGCCAAGTGCGAGTCGGACTCGCGCACGAAGGGTTCCGTACCATTATCTATAAAAAGATTTATTTTATTCTGTTTTTAGTATTTGTTGTTATAGCGGCAACAGAAATAAATAATCTGTGAAAATTTCAACTGGAACTATCACGGTATCAGTGAGATACAGCCTGGTGACAGACAGACAGACAGACATACAGACAGACGGACAGCGGAGTCTTAGTATAGGGTCCCGTTTTACTCTTTGAGAGTTAGTGGATGGACTAACTATCGAAATTTGGTAAGCAAATTTGAATGTCCTAAGGGCGGGTTGCACCAACTTACGATTAGGTACATACCGATCAACGTTAATTATGGCGCCGGTAGCTGTCATCCCACACAAACCTGACAAACTTTCCATACATTCCGATTTTAACGAACACCGCTTACTATTACAGTGCAACCCACCCTTAGCGAAGTTTTTTTTCCATTTCAAGCTGTAGTTAAACAAACCGAATCATTTTAATATCAAATTATTAGAATAATTGAAATATTTAGGTAGCAATTCAAGTCTTAAAAGTTCAGAAGGTGTAAGTACAGCTTAGTACACTACTTAGGTTACATCAAATTAAATGATATCAAGAACACGTCATGTAACAAGATTAGCAATCTAACGAGCCGTCTAAAAACTATGTTGAATTGGTCTCGGAATTAGATATTCATAGACATCAAAATATGGTCGAACAAATTCGTACAAAACAATAAAGAATTACAGCCATTATACATCGCAGTCATTTGTATGCATCAAGGCAATCAAGTCAAAGTATTTTTGTTTTTTTTAATGTTTTTGGTAGCGGATACCCGCTTATTATGCCTAGTTTTCGTAATTACCAGTGTTGCCAACGTAAACGAGTTGCCGTACAAATTCTAAGGGTGTGATTCATATCAATTGATAATTATTTTGATGGGATTTTATATTTTATTGTTGATAATGAATGTCTTGAGGTGTGGGGTCAGTTAGTAGTGTATCATTAGCATATTTTAGTGTATGGAATTAGAGCCTTTTGGGCTTATTCTTGTCACTATTTGAATTAAGATCTAAGTAGAAAAACTTTGTTAATCAGAGAGTTTTGCAATCACGGGATATCAAAGTGACTAACTCAAAGGCCAAATAATGTATGCCATACGATTAAATAAACCATCCTTCTAGCGTTATTATTCCCGGTTGTGCCCTAAAGGACCCCGGGGTCCGCTTTGACACCTAATCCCAAGATTTGACACAGGCACGCAGTAGTTTTACGAAAGCGACTGCCATATGGGGGCCGATTTTTGACTTTCGACCGCTCGAAAATTAAATAAAAGTAAATACGATTTTAGTGTCAAAATTGCAGGCACTAACTTTCTACCGATAGAATTGAATACGAGTGGTCAATACCACTCGCTTTTCAATTTTCTATCGCTTCAAAAGAGCATTTCGTAATTTTGTCCGTTTTCGAGTGAAAGATTCGAGCGCTCGAAAGTCAAAAATCGGTCCCCTGACCTTCCAACCCAGAGGGAAGACTAGACCTTGTTGGGATTGCAATCACGGGATATGTTTTATATGAATTCGTTTTTTTTTGACATGATGTATATTATCATTATTATTATACATTTTACAAATTTCCTATAACTTCCAATTTCTTAACGATCCGAATGATCTCTCTAAAGCTTATTAATTGCTTTTTTAATCGTTCCCAACATAACAGGCTTAATAAAAAAAACCATAGACGAGAACACACGCACCCGATTTCGCCACGCTTTTTGCATTCAATACCGAATCAATCTCTGGTTTTGGTACTTTTTATAAAGACCGCGTAATCCTCGAAAGTTCGTATCGTAAAACTATTGGTTTGTTTAGTTTAAACTTTAAGCGTGTTAAATAAGATCGTGTTTACGTGAACGGGATCGATTGACATAGGCCGCTTGAAACTGTTGTTTCTTATAAATACCTTTGGTGGCATAACGAGGTGTGTTATGGAAAAAAACTGACCAGGATTCAATTTGGACTCGTTAAGGAGCTGTCCCCATCCTTTGTGGAGGCTTCACGTTTGTGATCGAGCGTCGATCGACTTTTGTCCGAGTTTCTTTCACCCTTAACATCGGCGCGGCTACGGCTACGCGAATTAAGTACGGTGAGTTATCCGGCTCAAGGGACCATGTGTCTAAATTTTAAAATAGTTTAAGGGTCCGATTTGAGATACAAACTGTGACTTCCCCGGGATGTAAAAGGGATATCCCAATTTTCATGTTTTTGTCATCATATGTCATGTCATCATCATGTCAGAGACATAAAAAATAAACCATTTCTTAGGGTTGTCCCTTGAAAATAAACGGTCCAGATCACATAGGAATTTTGTTTTAAGTAAATTCGTAACATAAATAACCTAGATTGTTTAAGTATTGGATGGGATTGGAGCTGAGTGGAAGAAAACCTACATAATTTGATTTTATTAACGATTTTGGGGAAATTCATTCTCAGCCTATAAACTTTATCATAAGAACTTATCTTTTTCTATATTTATATACTCCTTACGTTGGGCAAATTATCTCAATTCAAAATTAGAAATAAGATACGTTACTGTAAAACATTCATTTTTGGTACAAGCTTTTATTGCCGACTGTACTTTTCTGCATACAATCATCAACTACTCATTGAGACGATTCTAACGAGCCCAAACTCGATGGGGTTGTGTCATTTTATTGTGGAGTTCCTATGGCCACCTTCCAGCTCCAGCATCAGATCAGCTCCATGTCATCATAATATTCCATTGTCATGCGATATACATATATGAATGCAAAATTTCAGCTCAATTGGAAACCGGGAAGTGGGTCAAATTTAACTTGCAAGATTTGATTACATACAGACAGACAACGCGACAGGTGAAACTAAATAAAAGCTTGTAATAAAATAACACATACCTACTTATTTAGATCCTACTTATAACTGCCGACGGAACGTTTGGCTCGTAACATAATTGAATTGTCCCAATTGCGTTTCTCACTAAAATAAGAGAAAAACCAATAGTTAATTCACTTAACACCAACCTTTCTAGACGTAACACAACAAAACCATTCCTTTGCCAATACGTGCGTATCGATCTATCAAACGCACCTTCACGACCCGATCACTCGACACCACACTTTACTATCCATTACTGGTTTAGCACCTTAACTAAGTTAAGTCTAACAAATACGCGCGGCAATAAAAATCGAAGTGAGACAGATAGCGATTCAAAAGTTTATTTTTTTCAGTTGAGAATAGACTAGTGAAGGTGCGTAAACAGCCGCTCGATATTTTATTTCACTACACTATCCATTACTCCTTCTGTACCATGACCTAGCTAAGACTCACAAATGCGTGCAGCAGTGGAAATTGCAGTAAACATAGATAGTGATGTAGTCGTATTTTTTTCAGTTGGGAATTGACTTAGTAAAGGTAAGGGTCAAATGTATGCCCCTCACAAACGAGTCCCCACGTGATGTTATTGAAGAAATAATTAACTGCAGATCCGTGAAAATAAGAGATTTTGGATTGAATAGACAGGGAATCGACGTGACAGGTTAAAGATTCGTAACAGTTTTTGGTCGTTAGTATAAAATTGGGTAAAAAAGTGTTTGATGCTTAAGGCTTATACACCCGCTAACGTCCTTGAGTCGTCGTTCATATGGGCCAGCGCGCGACTGATCGGGCCTGCCGAGCCTCCGCGCTCGCGCATTTTGTAGGTATTTAAACATAGTAATTAAGATAATCATTTTATCTATTCAAACTCTGCGAATTTGTCTATAAATATTTAATAACTTTATTTGAGTACAACAATTTAATTTAAAATATCTATAGTTTAGTCATAATATTGAATAAACTTTACAAAAAGAGGTAACTTTGGGATTTTTTTCTATCGAGTAAAGTTCATTAGATCGCGTAACTGAATGCGACTTTGACTAGATTAGATCCTTAAGTAATACGTATCTTTTTTTTAGATTTTTAAACCCTATTTTCTACGTCTGAGATGGTTTTAAAAAACTCGAAAACGCTGCCCCTGTCGATTGTCGAGCCTTAAGAACTACTGAAATTGATGAGATCAATAGTATGCTTCTGTTCCCGCACAATCTAAATCAAAGAAATAATGATGGATCTAGATCTTCGACTCGTGCGCAAAGTAGGTACAAGGTTGATTATAATGAAATAAAATATCATAACTACGGTGGCAATTCCATTCGTCTTATTTGACAGACATATCGCTAGGGCATCGCTTTTATTTAATTATTCCAATTTTGAAAGAAGGGAAATCCCTTAAACATGCCCAGGCTCGTAATATCTTCTCATCTCAAATTGAAACCCAGAGTGGTACGAGTATTGTCTAGGGTTTTAAGTAGGTAAATAGCAAACATCAATTATTAAGTTCATCTATGTTATAATCTATATAAATAACATTATAATAACTAACCAATATAAAAACACCTTATTTAACAACGATTCTTCCATCACCATTTTCCTTCTCCTAAAACTTAATGGCTAAACAAAACTAAAAAGAGACTTTATCACTACTAATAACGGCAATTTATTTGAATAATTCCAACCTCAATCATGACAAACTTAATCAGAACCTAATCATTTCGGACCTCAATTAGGATTGTCATCAAATGAAAAAGCGTTATTCGCAAAAACCGTCACGTCAGACACGGTCCGTGTTTTAACACCTGACTAGGTAATTATGTTATTCTAATTTACGCCGCAAGGTGTGACGGGCCGTGGGTCAACCACACTTACATTTTGCATTCTAACTTGGTGACTAACCCTGTTATCCTTAAAATTTAACAAACCTCACTCTTGACAAAACTCTTTTGATGTCGAACTGAGAGATGTCAAACGATTTTTAGCGGTATTTAAAAATAGGTTTGACTAAGGACACATGCAAAGTAACCGATATAGCCCTCCGAATAGTCCGAAGCACTAAACTTAAGTGGCAGTGGGCGGGGCACATTGCACGTAGAACTGATGGCCGTTGGGGCGGTAAGGTTCTCGAGTGGCGACCACGTACCGGAAGGCGCGGCGTTGGTAGGCCTCCCACAAGGTGGACTGATGACCTGGTAAAGGTCGCGGGAGTCCGCTGGATGCGGGTGGCGCAGGACCGGTCACTATGGAACTCTTTGGGGGAGGCCTATGTCCAACAGTGGACGTCTTTCGGCTGATATGATGATGATGATGACACAATGTGACGCTTTCATTCTGACACGCTAGGCCACTTCTTAATTTTGCCGGTTCGCTATAGGGGCGGTATAAGTAAGCTGTACCGAGTCAGTATTAATCGCTGTGTGCCTACATTTGCACTGTGTAGACTGTGTACCGCTCCACTTCCCTAAAACACTGCGCCATATAATACCGACAGTAGGTATACCTACCGATAAGTAAGAAAATCCGCCCCGCCAAATCACAATGTGCGTGGCCTTAGATCGGCACGCATGCAACAGCGTGAAACACTGATATCAAATTGGATTATCAAATGCCAGTATCAAATTGACCCCGCGCACGACTTAACGCGGATCGTCGAGTGTTGAAGCAGTTAACGCTTTAAGTAATAAATGATTTTTCTTAGAAATTTCTTTGATTGTACGAACTTTGATTGAATTTAATTCATTCACGCGTAGCAGCTGTTCCGCACTGTAGCGGAAATCGCTCGTAGAGGCATGACTCATATGTGAGTCATTTTCCTTGAACGTAGAATCAGACACTAGCAATAATATTTGTCACGAAACGATGGTGTTGGAAATAAGACGATGTTCTACTGTAACAATCATACACATAGATAAGGAATACCATGATTTTAGTCAGAGAATCGCCCGAATTTCAAGAAAATACATAAATTCCCTATAATAAAGCATAAAATCTGGAGGCACTGACCAGTAGTCTCTTTTCATGATACTCTAGAATATAGATAGTTTCCGAACGTCTACTTTGCATAATAAGATAAGGCAAATTTACTGGAGTAAATTCACAGACTCAACGTAACTTGACCAAAGTCTACGTACGCCAATATCATCTGTTCAACGCACGAACCCGCTGTGTTAATACCGTATGATCTCAAGTTATAACCGTGTCTTTGTTCGTTTTTTATATTCCTAAATACATCAGAAGCCGTAATAAAAACATGTCGGCATTATCAAAACATATTTCCGTCGTTTCGGCGGCACGGCTGGGTTCCCGCCACGGCCGATTGAGGCGGAGCAGACAGACAGACAAACATGCATAATGGCGCGTGACTTTGTTTCTGTTGCGCCTCTTAATTGGGATCCGGTTGGTCGTGGTTTTGAGTAATGTGAGTAAAAATAGGGATTATTGTGGATATAGTTTCTGTGGAGAGGCATGGGTAAGTAAGTACATATCTCCACTTATAATAAATCTCTAAATTAAAAAAAGAATCAGCCAGTTTGAAACTAAGCTTTGCGCGGTTCGAATGTTCTCAGCATCCCATGAACGGAAAAATATGAAACATTTTATATAGGTACATTATTATTCTAGCTGCAACTTAGGATAGTTTTTATCCGACTGCGATAGTTAATTAATTTTTCGAAATATACGACTTCATTTAATTTTTCATTTATTTTTATTGAAATCAAACGCTGCTCCAACTGTCAGCTATAAGAACCGTCAAATTTTCGTCAAAATGGCGGAATTGCTTTGCCTTTCACTTATTAATAATTTAAATCCCGTCTACGATAGACCTTTACGAGACAAATGCTAAAATATAAACCATAAAAAAATATTCGATTCTGATATGAGAACTTATATGCGCAAATGTCGTTTTATGTCGTAATTTCAATAAATGAAATCAACAAATTTGAACAATATAATTAACACGAATTTGTTTTTTTTGAATGACAATGGCACGCGCTCGGCGCATTCAGCCAAAGTACCTGCGGTGCTACCACGAAAACCGATACTCAATGTTCATATATTTGCATCCCTGTCACTCGAGTATGGTTAGTGCGATAGAGATAGAGATACCCGAATATTTTCGAATTCCGAAGTTCGTGGTTATAGCTCAGGAATCGAAAATATGTATTTTCTCGAAAAAGAATTTAAAATAAATATAGTCAAATGGAGAAAAAAACAAAGCAAGAGGTTATATAGGTAATGATTAAGTTATAAGAGTCCAAAGTTTTAAGAGGGGGTATGTTCTGTCCCTTTTCCGCAAAACGCACCTTCATATGAAACGATTGTTTTTTACTATGACGCTCGAGTATATTGACGTCACAGTCCCTCATCGTTTTCTCACTCTAACAAGCAACATTAAAACGGATGTAGCTTCATAATTTTTTGAGATATTTGAATGGGAGTTTCATTATCTTCTATCTATTTATACATAATAAATGCCTATGTCCTGACTGACTTATTCACTCAATCACTCACTCATCAACGCACAGCCGAAACTACTAATCTTAGAGAGTTGATTTTTGCACAGTATGTTGCTTTTATAACGTGGGCTAGGGATAAAAAGGGATTTTTGAAAATTCTACCCCTAAGGGGGTAAAATGGGGGTGCAAAGTTTGTATGGGAGAACCTTTTTTTTTTGAGCTATAGACTTAAACTTTGTAGAAAAATTAGTTATTAGAATACAAATGAAACACTTTCAGCGTTTTGGTAAATTCCACCCCTACGGGGGTAAAATAGGGGTGCAAGGTTTGTATGGGGGAAACATTTTTTTTTAAATAGAGACTTAAAACTTTGTAGAAAGATCAGTCATTAGAATACAAATAAAGAACTTTCAGGGTTTTAGAAAATTCTACCCCTAAAGGGGTAAAATAGAGTGCAAAGTTTGTATGGGAAAAACTACTTTTTTTAAATAGAGACTTAAAACTTTGTAGAGAAATTATTCATTAGAATACAAATAAAGTACCTCGATTCAGTGTTTTAAAAAAATCTACCCCTAAGGGGGTAAAATAGGGGTGCAAATTTTGTATGGGGGAAACAATATTTTTTTTAAATAGAGACTTAAAACTTTGTAGAAAGATTAGTCATCAGAATACAAATTAAGTACTTTTAGCGTTTTAGAAAATTCTACCCCTAAAAATAGGGGGCTAAAATAGGGGTGCAAAGTTTGTATGTGGGAAACTATTTTTTTTAGCTAGAGTCCTAAAACTTTGTAGAAAGATTATTTAAATACAAAGAAAGTACTTTCAGCGTTTTGGAAAATTTCACCCCTAAGGGGGTAAAATAGGGTGCAAAGTTTGTATGGGAAAAACATATTTTTTTTTAATAGAGACTTAAAATTTTGACGAAAAATTACTTATTAGAACATGAAAAATACTACATTCGGCGTTTTACAAAAATCATTCCCTAAGGGGGTTAAAAAAGGGTGCAAGGTTTGTATGGGGAACACTTTTTCTGAGCTAGACACTTAAAATTTTGTAGAAAGATTACTTATAAAAATACAAAAAAAAAGAAATCATTTTCTAAGACGATAAAAAGTTCTACGCGGACGAAGTCGCGGGCAACAGCTAGTAATAAATAAATATCAGGGGACACAAATTGAACTAGCCCCATATTAAGCTCAGTAAGGCTTGTGTTATGGGTACTAGACGTCGATATATTTAATACATGTATTTTTTTTTTTATTATATAGTAAACATCCAAGATTTGGAAACAATTATTTATCCTCATCACACAAATATTTGCCCTTACCGGGATTCGAAAACAGGCTAACCGGTCGTCTAATATGTATATATTACCTATTATGGGTATGGACGTTTCGGGGACGGTAGTTAGTATACAAGATGTAACCAGTAGAGACATCAACATGAAACTCTACAAATAATATATGTAAATATTTACCCTATAACAAGGAGAACTTGTAACAAAATATTTATTATTGACCTTTCGGACAGTGTTAATTGTTAAAGAACTTTTAATTTTTCTTTTCTGTCTCTGAGTAGGTATTTTTTTGATGCAAACGAGCCTAACATTGATTTGTTGATACTTCGATGCCAACGGTGGTATAGGTATGCAATGCAATGTTAGGTATGCAACCTATACATACCTAATATACATATGCAATGCTATGCATTATTAATGGTCTCCTGAATTAATCTATATCTACCTGTTCACACTTGCGAGGGTTTTTCAATCCTTATTTACCTACTGAAATAAAAATAAAAATATTGCGACCGTTCTGAAAACAGTCTCGTTTCCATCGAAAACGAGTCGAGCGTTAAATCTAAAAAAACAACTGCCAATTTGACAATCGATTGAACAGTCGTGCTCGATTCGAACCGATTAGCAGTTAGCTTGCGAATTGGCCGATTTGGATCGATGCACTCGTCAAAACAAGCGGTATCTTTTACTTAAACTACTGAAAAACTTATTCTTTCCTTTGATGATTTGAACAGCGTTGTAAAAAATTTACAAATACCTATTGTCATTGACAACTTATCTAAGTTCTAGCAGTGGGTACAACTGAACCCAATTACAAAACGAAGTCATTTATTAACCAGCACAGTAAAAAGTTAAAGCCGAAAAAACATTCGTAGAAACTCCAACCACATTCTCACGGGCTCCGTTCACACGGCGAGACCACAACCAAACAACTCTATAGTCTATGCTCAGCCCATAGACTTACGATCTTTCAGCCAACACTACTGTAGCGTAAACGATATTCGGCTGCACCAATCACGTCTAACTCCTGGTTTTACGGCCCGTTGACCGTCGCCACATTAGATTTGTTTCATAAAAATCGATTTTTAAATTACGATTCCATTGAGGTTTGCGCTCATTGTAGTTTTTACCGAGTTATATCGAGTCCGGTAAGCACTCGGTGCCCCGCTGGGAAATCTTATTTTCTGGCTCGATTCCAAATTGCTGGCCAGTTAGATTAGAAACGCCATTTGCGATTCGAAGTTAACGGTGCTTTATGATGAAATAGATGAGGAAAATGAAATGTTGGTGCATTTCAGCATTTTCAGCTATGAAAATATACTACGCTATTAAAGACAAAAGTCTCGGTCCGCTGTTCATACAAAGTTTTCATCATCTAAAGCCCGCTCCACATTCTCGAAAATACTTGCCGAGCGAGACCGGGCGAAACCGAGAGGCCCGAGAGCGGCCCTCTACATTCTCGCCTTGCGCAGTTGTAATTGGACTTTCATGCACTTTTATATAGCGCAGCGAGAATGTTTTGGAGAAGTTTCGCGCAAACACGAAACTTCACGAGAGCTCTTTTATGTTTGGCCATTTTACCGACACGAAACGGAGACTACACGAATATACGCAAAACAATACGAACATAGTCGAATACTCACACCACACTCTCGTGCTTTTAGAAACGTCGATTTTTCAGAATTCATCAAATACCTACATATCTATAATAATATGTAATTAAATTTATATGAATATGTTTGCACCTAGTCCGAAAAACGTTTGCATGGAAATAGACAGCTCAAAATATTGACACCGACTCTTTAGTCATTGCACTAGATGACTAGATTATTGTGCACTTAGGGGGTCTCTAATGTTCAGATATTTTTGAGTGCGTAAGAGGAGAAGTATCTATATCGATGTATTTCCGAGACATTCAAACAAGTAGGTAACTATCTCTTTCAACTTTTTGAGCACAATTAAAATTGATGTTATAAGTTTGAGTCAGTTTCAGGATTATGAATTAAATTTAATACATCAATAAAATTGCAACGCACAAACTATCCGTCATTCCAATTCTAATTTAAGTCGTTACTGTTTATTAATCGCTTGAATCAATTAACGGGTAATATTCGCTTGGAAGAGTGACAAACTCGCGACGGAAAGGTCTTTGGGCCTACGCCAGGGCCCCCATTCGGTTAATTTCTTTCAAATCCCAGTCATATTTCAATGTGTATCGCCTACTCTCTTCCACGTGCATTAAGCTACATGTTAGAACGAGAGCGAAATGTTGATAGTGCGATCAAGATACGAAAATTATGGACCAAATTGAGACTTGAGATTCTGACCAACGTCTGAATAAAATGGCACAAGTGTTTTCGAGATTCTGACACACTTATTTCGTTTAAGAGTATCTCTATCTAATGAACATGTTCTAAGATTGCTTGATATCGCAGTAGATATGACGTTTTATTAAGCTGGCACAAACACGCATGCCACAATGTCGCATTAAGAGCAATTAGTATGGCATAAATTAAACAAGTATGTCTTGAACGCATATGATTGATGTAATTTGTCGTCGATATTAATAGTTTTGATGTCGTAAACAATGATTATAATGACATGATTGGATCTTTATCGTTTAGTAACGGTTGTTTCATACAATGTCCTTGGTACAGCAAGGACATACTTACATAAGTCTATGCCCCCGTCTAATAGTAATAGGGGATATTAACTGCCATTTTTACTTTCAAATAATGGCAATTGAAACCCGAAGATGTGACCATGACCATTTTTAGGGTTCCGTACTTAAAGAGTAAAACGGGACCCTATTACTAAGACTTCGCTGTCCGTTCGTCCGTCCGTCTGTCTGTCACCAGGCTGTATCTCAAGAACCGTGATAGCTAGAGAGTTGAAATGTTCACAGATTATGTATTTCTGTTGCCGCCATAACATAAAATACTAAAACCAAAATAAAATATTTTTTTAAGGGGGGCTCCCATACAACCAACGTGATTTTTTTGCCGTTTTTATAGATAATGGTACGGAACCTTTCGTGCGCGAGTCCAACTCGCACTTGGCCGAAATTTATTTAATAGTCGGTATACCTAGATACCTACTATGAAAAAATGGTCATCTGAGTTTTTAGAGAAAATACATTGCCTTAGAAGGAAAAAATACAGATGTGTAAAATTCATTTATTCATTCATTTATTCATTTATTCACAATAATACAATGCAAGCTTACAGTTAACACCAAATCGCTTACACGCTAAAATAAACAAAAAAGATAAACATGCACAAGTAAAAATGTCAACAATCATAATTATAATGTCATTCCATTAATTAAGTGCCAATTCAAAAATATCCTAGCAATGTAGCACAAGTATGTCAAACGATCAGCGAACATGTCAGCGTCTTCGTGCTGAGTGAGCATTAGATGCAGCCATATCAAAGCACGTGCGGTAGGCGCGTGGCTCGCGTAGCGCGTGCGAGCGGACGGCCGCTGCAGCAGGCGCGGCCGGCGGCGCGGCGCCACCGCCCCGTCCGCGTCACTGGGTATCCGCGTTGGAACTATCAACCCGATCTGAGCGAACACCTCTGCACTATCCACTCGGTGATGGACAACTGATAGATAGTGGACTAGCAGCAATAACCTTCTTCTCAGTGCCAGCGTATCTAGTCCGACCATGCCCGAGACAAAGATGGAGGGATAGAGGTACGGGTAGTAACCGTAAGCTTTTTTATACAGCCAGCGAGCAAATTTGCGCTGTAACTTCTCAATCATGAGAGAATATTTGCTCTCGTACGGATCCCAAACAACAGCACCATATTCCAACTTGCTCCTTACAAATGCGCCAAAGAGAATCTTAGCCACTCCGAAATGAAATTGTTTTGCAATCCTCATCACAAATCCCAAGGTCCTGCTAGCCTGCTTACAAATACTAGTTACGTGCTTATGGAAGTCAAACTTATCATCTAATAGCAAACCCAGGTCGCGAATTTCACTAACTCTTTCCAGAGTATCGTCAGCTAAATGGTACTCGGTTTGGAGTGGGGAGCGCTTGCGTGAAAAAGTGATCACCTTACATTTATTGACGTTAAAAGGCAACCCATTTAAAATACTCCACTCAGCTGCCGCGTCAATGTCAGCCTGTAACGCTGCACTGTCTGCCGTACTACCTATGCCTCGGAACAGTTTCAGATCATCCGCAAAAAGCAAACTCTCGGCGGTGCGAGTCACATCAGGCAAGTCGTTAATCATCAGGAGAAACAGCGTAGGCCCTAGAGTACTGCCCTGACTCACTCCTGATAGCGTGGAGTAATGGTTTGACTCATAACCACCCACTCTGACATACTGCTGGCGGTCAGACATGTAAAAATATACCCTTATTAGCGAAAAGTTTCAAAAACAGGCGCTAAAATTCTTCGGCAATTTCAAAGTAACGTAGATATCGTTACATATCGTAAATCAAGGGCGCTTAAACTACGCATTCCGTTCTAAATCCAAACTTTACTTTTCTTAATCTGCAGTTGGCGGAAAAAACTGCCAATTACAAAAACGAGCAGACGAACTTCTTTTCTATCAACCAACGATCTTATCACATTAAGATAAAGTGTATTATAGCTTGAAGGAAGTCTTAGATAAGTTGGTGTATGTAAAAAGGTTGCACGCGTGGATTGGCGGCAGTTAGTGCACAACCCATGACAGTGTAACGACCGATGGTTATCGAACGCATCTTTAGTCTTTGGGCAAAGCCGACGAATTCAAAATTCAAGCTGTTCTCTGTTGCAATGCTTTGAGAATAAAGTAATAATGTAATAACTATCGTTACTTATGACCGTTTTTGCTTAGCTTTTTGCAGTTTCTACAATTAACCGGTCTATATTTAGGGGCTATAAAGCGACTCATGTTTTCCAGCTATACTTGCCTTTCGATTACCTACCTATTCACGTGTCGTCGAATGAATGACTAGGCAAGAATCATAACATACTATATTCAGTAACTTTTAGGTATATACGAATACGTTTAAACTTAGTACCTAAATGAACTTAAATGAAAAATTTAAATATAAGGCTTGCTAAGAACGTATACCCGTCTGATATACAAGTTGCCGACGGCAAACTGAAAGGATATTTATTTCAGTGAACATTAATGAAAATATAGCTGAAAGTGTAAAATATAAACCGATTGTAAATTTGGTGTAAAGGCCTGCAAGTCGATTGTTTAACCGAGTTGGTAGATCTAAATGTATTTTTTTAAGGCGAAAAGGTCAGTTGATTTGGCCTTACGCTTGTTCTAAAAGTTACCTACTCAAATTACCCCTCTGAGCTCAACATGTATTCCGAGTATCCGCCCACTTCACAGCTACTATCCAAAAAACAGAACAGCGCCCACATGGAATCCTCAGCCAATTCTGATCAAGCTTTATATACATTTCGGCAACAATTCGAAAACGCCCAGTTGTTACAAAGGGGGTAGGTAAAGTACAGTGCATTCAGTTACAATTTTTGGTGCCGGCAACACAGCGTACTGTAATTTGTTGCATTCACTGCCAGATAACGCGGTGTATAATTTGAAGCTTATGTACCCATTACGATACGGATCGGCTGTGTTTAGTTTCGCTACAGATACATATCCAGGTGGAAAATTTAGCACGTACGCCCGTGGACTTTCGCGCTATTGTGATGGGTCTCTACTTATTTGAGCAAAGCCAGGGCTAGCTAAAAACATAAACATAAAAATATAAACCAAGATCTTATTCGAAAATTAATGGTAACTACAGTCAGCATCAAAAGTAGCTAAGCAAACGAAGACATCAAAAGTCTTTATTAAAAGGGAATAAGCACATTTGACGTCTTCGATTGCGTAGCTACTTTTGATGCTGACTGTACCACAAGACGTACTCATAAATGATAGAATTAATACATTTTGGTACGATTTTAAGCCGGCTAGTAATGCTAGTAAGGTAATCAATCAATAGGTAGA
The DNA here is from genome assembly GCA_963854355.1 of Epinotia brunnichana. Lineage (NCBI taxonomy): Eukaryota > Metazoa > Arthropoda > Insecta > Lepidoptera > Tortricidae > Epinotia > Epinotia brunnichana. The sequence goes on from OY977957.1 coordinate 11,023,968, forward strand.
TACATAGGTAATGATAAAGAGTCCTCTGGTCTATATTCGAGATAAATTCCGAAACTTCTGAAACGATTTGGTAAGTAACTGCTTTTATTTATCTTTAGCTTTGTTCTCATGGATAGTTATATGCATATATATAATTGAAGTATATACTTAATACGTATGAGTATGCACTTTTTTCGTGCGGTGCGTATATAATAAATATTCAAAATTATGCCAAAGTTTTGAACAATTTAAATCTAAAATTCCCTGCACTTTGAACACGTACTGGGCTATAACGTCAAAACAGCTGTCAAACAAACCAAAGTAATCCACTAAACCATGATTACCCAAAGAAAATTAGCACTTCTAAACAAAAACAGGCATCAAGGGGCTGCTTTGATCTCCGCGGCGCTGATAACTTTTTATTCCACACGCTTGCACAAAAAAGACTTAAGTGACAGGAACAGTAACTAACATACGTCATTACTATTTAGCCTGGCAGTATATTGAACCAAAACAAACCATTAGAGGGCTGCTCAAGATAGCACTCCACTTTACGGCTAACTTCGTTTTATGCTTTATTTATTGTCTCTGGTTTGTTAAAGAGGTTTTGAGAGAGTAAATCGTACTTGTACTTTGTCTTTTAATGTTGAAGACAGTAAAGGTTTGGCTCATGCCTTGAGGCTTTCACCGTACACACACATTGTTTTTAAATTCTCATGCAAAACGAATAATGCAAAAATAAAGTAAGTACCTATTATTCGTGGCTTTTTATGTATTTTGTTACTTTTGCGGGAATAAGGGGATGTGATTGGCTAAATAAACAAATAATAACATAAATACTAATGTATTATTTTTTATTGTATTCTTGTGTGTACGTAGCAAAACAATACAATGATCTGTCTATCACAAGAATGTTCAGTAATAGTAGATTGTACAACAAGTGCATAAAACGCACCATTTTACTCGAGACGTTTATCCATCCGAGCGAGCTTGCGAGCGAGGATAGATATAAAGTCGAGTGTAAAATGGGTTTTATGGACGAGTTGTACACTCTACTTTTCACTTCGATTGCGAGGAAATGAAACAGCAACACGTAAATATAGTAAATGAGACGAAATACAAATTATAAGTTTATTTCATGAAGTTTTATTGTGTACTTTGGCTGTTGGTATCTTTGCCTTGGTCTTAGAATACGAACGAAACGAAATAAAATAAAGAGGTTGTTGTATGAAGTTAAAGATGTTCGTGTGGCTGTTGCAGCGATTGCCTTGGTCTTCGACGAAGATTTTACTTTATGCTCTAGAGCATAAAAAGCGACTTTATGTCGCCTACGCACGACATAAAGACGAACTTTTAGAGCATGAGAAGTGAAAAAATATATGTAATGTAGTCCCCAAGAAACATTGTAACTTGTAAGTATGGGACGCGCCACCGTTCGCCCCTAAAATACCTAACCTAAGAAACTAAAACGATTAAAAAAGATACTAGTAGGTACTAATTTAAGTAAACAATTAGAACTGCTAAGCACGAGTAAGGTATACTAAAAATAATTTGAGTTTACCGAGTTGCATTATGGTAATCCGTTGAAATAGCGACTCTACCACCCAAGCTAGTAGATTCAATTTCGATGACAGTTTTGAAAAATGACGGTCACCTTAAATGATTTCAACCATGTGTATGTAACTAATGTATTTAAAAGGAACAACGCCAGTTCAGCTTTTCACACAGATAAGACGTAAGTGCTGTAGTTTTCTTACAAAATGCGTCAATTTTCTGCAAATATGTACCTACTGTATTTATTCACCATAATTAACAGATATATTTATGGCGAGATCACGCATGTGTCATAACGCCCTGGTTAGGATCATGAACCAGCTATTAAAACAAATAAGCCTTGAAGCAATCACGACTGTTTGCTACTTAACTACCAATTATGTGTAACACCTATTTAGCAGTGTCGCTTCAACAAATAATTCAAAGATATGTTTGGAACATAAGATATGTTTAATAAACAACTTAGTAGAAAAGAGGTAGTATCACTTGTTAGGCTACGGTCTGGACACATTCCGTCAAACAAATTTAAATTTTTGATGGGCATCTCGGACTCTCCCAACTGCCCTGAGTGCGATGTAGTAGACGTCCAACATGTTTTGATGGAGTGTGTCCGCAACGAGGCTCAACGACATGAGATGACGTACCTAATGTTAAGAAATGTAGGTAGTTGTAATATCATTCTGGCTTCGCCGTTGTCAGACGAGGTCAGAATGTTATGCAAACTGTACTCTAAGGTAATAAACGTACGAATTTCATTACCTCTAAGACAAATTATTAAAATTATTATGTATATTGATCTCGCTGATGGGGGTGGCATAGTCACTGCGAGACAAAACCCCTTTACTAAATAAATAAAGAAAAAAATATATATATATATACTTAGATACCCTGTATCTATCGTTTTTCGGTGTAGTATAGCAGCTAATTCGTTTGATATGTTACAATACTACACTGAGATCTGTATAAGGCGACGTGAGCTCCGAAAACGGATTAAAAAAAAATCTTAGCTCTTGTTGGGATTATTAATTAATTTATTTATCGTATGGCGGTTACACACTGGTACATATATGTATTCGTATCGATGTCGCTGATAGAGTTCCAGTGTGCGCTGCGAGGTTCAGAAGGAACAGTGCAGCTGCCGAGTTTGTTGTTCTTTTAGCACCACCCGGAGGTCACGTTGGGATTATAATACGGCTGCTTTAAAATTAATTTGCAATCTTGAGGCATTTCTCGAGGGACAACAGTTATTCGAATCGTGAGAGACTTTCGCTCAATTGATAAAAATCGGGTTACTTTTATGTTGCATAAAATTGATTGTCATACTTTTATTTTCCATAACAGCCCTTGGCAGAATCATCATTTCGCAGAATTACTTTTCGCATAAATTTCATTGCATACAGTCATTTCGCATAACTTCCTTAGGCAGAATAGTACATTGGCATAATGACGATTGTAATAATAGTCCTATGATTGAATAATCGTATCACCGAAATTTGTATCGCATAATATTTAGCTGGCATACTGTAATTTGGCACAACGTTCTTTGGCAGAATCGTACAATGGCAAAAAAGTCGGTTCTGGCGCTTCGCCGGCCGCTACCGCGGCACGCTCGCTTCGCTCGCTCGGCTCGCGCGCTTAGGGTCGCGGTACACCTAACACTCCTCCTCGCTTCGCTCGTCGTCGTAACCTACACCGACCTGCCTTAATTATGCAAAAATAAAGTCGGTGATATTAGTTGTATGCTTCAAGAAATTCGGCGGAATATACGTCCTGCTACGTAAAATTCTGCGAAATTCAATTCGGCCATATTACTATTCTGTAATTGAAAATTCTGTCAAATAAGTGTTATGCGACATGATAGTTATGCTAAGTATATGATTATGCTAAAGTATCATTCGGCTAAAAATGTTTCTGCGATAACTGTTATGCGGAGTGTATTTCGTACAATCGATATTATGCCAGATAAAGGGAACCCATAAAAATCACAAACATAGGTCTAAAATACACTTAAAAAAAATCCTAACAAATAATGCACAACAGCTAAACATATTAAAATTGGTTCTAAAAATTCAGCTATATTTTTTATTTATTTAAACAGACAATTTTTTTAAATTAAAAACCCGCGCTTTCGATCACGCATTTCCATCTCGCTCACGCTTATGCTCAGTGAGAGGGAGAGAAGACCACGAGCCTACGTCGCCTTAACCCATTCAGCGCCAATGACGACACACATGCGTCAGAGCGCTACGCTACGAGCGCTCTTCGCTACATACGGAGTTTAAGCTGCTACGGACTACGGCGTAGCGCTACGAGCGTAGCGTGGCCATGGAATGGGTTAAAATGCACGGCTACGTGTGCTACGCCGTAGCATGTAGCAGCGTTTTCTCGGATTATAACGAAAATCACTTGTAGAGACACAACTCGTATGTGGGGCCTTGAATGGGTAAAATTAATTAAGTAAGTAGATGTGATGTAAGAAAATATCAGTACGAACGCGCATAGCTTATTGGAATCGTAGCGTATGTTCCAAATCGACCCCCTAACAGATCATAGCGGGAGGGGTTATTCATTTGTAAATTCACCAATCGACCCCCGGCGGAGCCTGATCCATAGTTTGATTATTTCCGCGCCATTTTATTATTTCATTGCGCTTTTGAATTAATTTTGTATCGAATTCAATTAAATGCGTTCAGTTTTTATAATTGGCTGTATGATTATTTAATGCTAGAGTAAACAAGATAAACTTATTTACTTAGTTTTGTTTGTTTGAGTACTCGTTAGTTATGTTTAAATTATAAAAAAGGCGTTATTTAAAGAATAACTGTTTATTTTACAGTCAAGTTATCTGGCAATGAATTTAGTGACTATCCTTCTTTTAATTACGCTCATAGATGAAAAAAATACACAACAACCGTTTCCAGCCATACCTATGTACAGTGAGCATCAAAAGTAGCTACGGAAAAAGACGTCAAAGGTCTTTATTAAAAGGGAATAAAAACTTTTGACGTCTTCGATTGTGTAGCTACTTTTCTTGCTGACTGTACCGTGCCGAACCATTTTGAAGAATATACATATCAAATACACAAATAATTTTCAAAAATAGTTCAGCAATGATTGAGATATTTATTACAGTTACTTAAAAATACGAAATATGAATCTCCATATTGAACGCATTAAAAAAAACCGTTTTTTAAACAGAAATTACAATGACATACTTACAGCGATCGTAAAACACTTTCCAGTTCCACTGAACCATCTGCTTCGAACACAACGTCAAAGGAAGTCCCTAAAATCCGACATTTATCCAACAAATAGACCGAGAATTGGCTCAAAGCGATGACGTATAAATCACTTTGGGGCAATAATGTGGCCCCGGACTCCCAGGGGATCGGGAGATAAACGTCCCCGAAAACACTTCCTTGCGGCACATAATTGTCCAAATTGTTATTAGACGGAATCAAGACATATGAGGGGCGCTTGTTGGCTTATTTAGTGTTCCGAATAGGATATTTATAGGGTAGTATTCTGATGTAAATAGACTTAAGTGACAGGGTGTTTTATGTGAGATTTGCTCTTTTGTTGAAGCAGGGTGAGAGATGTGCTTTTAATACTGTTGAGCTTGGGATTATTAAGGTTGTCGCTTGTCGCTGTAATTGTGTTTTTTACTATTACTTAAGAAAGAGGAAAGGGTGACGATTTGAAAGTATGTTGATTTAATTCAGGTCCCCTTTTAACTTATTCTTAGTTCGTTTTATTCATTTTAAAACCACACTCCTTTTCATGGCAGTTATTATCATAGAATTTGATTAGTTACTATTGACTTTGGTTATATTATTAACAATAACTAGGTATATGTGTTGTAGCTATAGCTATAAAGTAACCTCCTGCACAACATTTCTTTCAATTTAAATATGTCCGATGATTGAAATTGAATTCGATCGCAAATTGATGTGACTGGATATTGCGGCGCATTAGATCGACTAATACCAGATTTATGGCACCAGTAGTAAATACCGCAGGTACCAGTAGTAAATTCCAATTAAGATTATTCGAGCGATTTATTGCTGAGACGCATTCCTCATTGAATTACACTATAAACGGTCGAAGAGAAATATAATTTTCATCTGTATCAAACTACATTACTGGTCGTCAACGTCTATGCCCCTGCCTTCAGCCAGCTTTTATCACGTCATAACTATAGTGTCTGCAGGGAAATTATCATCGTTTGCAATATGAGTATTTTTGTATGAATGTTACTAAAACATAACTGACTAAAATAAACTATAAACCAAGGGCGACAAAACGAATGCTCGAGTCAAATACAGATTGGGGGTTTTATTATACAATTGCCCGTGATTTATCAAAAAGTCCTGCCAAGTGCGAGTCGGACTCGCGCACGAAAGGTTCCGTACCATTATCAATAAAACGGCAACAGAATCACGTTTGTTGTATGGGAGCCCCCTGTAGCCTAGTTGTTAGTGACCCAGCCTACGAAGCCGGGGGTCCCAGGTTCGAATCCCGGTAAGGGCATTTATTTGTGTGATGAGCACAAATATTTGTTCCTGAATCATGGATATTTTCTATGTAGGTAAGTATGTTTATCGTTGTCTAGTACCCATAGTACAAGCTTTGCTTAGTTTGGGACTAGGTCGATTTGTGTAAGATTGTAAAAGAAAATTAATCTATTTTTAGTATTTGTTGTTATAGCGGCAACAGAAATACATCATCTGTGAAAATTTCAACTGTCTACCTATCACGGTTCATGAGATACAGCCTGGTGACAGACGGACAGCAAAGTCTTAGTAATTTATTTAATCGTATGGCATATATTATTTTTGGCCTTTTTGAGTTTGTCACTCTTTAGTACCACCCAGGGGACACGTGCAGGGTTGTGGTAGGTAGCTCCTGCGGACGCAAGTGACAGTTGTCCCCCCTTTGTCAAGTGAGTGGGCAACTCGACTGTTAGAGGTTCTTAAGCCGCCCGAAGGCCTCTAACTCGGCTTAACGACTACTGTCATAGACAGCAACCGGGATCAACTGCTTAGCGTGCCTTCCAAAGCACGGAAGCGCTCATTTATAGTAACCACTCAAACAGGCGGCCACCCATCCAAAGACTGACCCCTGCCGTCTTTGCTTGACCTGCGTTATCGTTTCCGATACGTAGGCGCCGCCGGGCTATGAACGCTTCGGTCTTCAGTCTTAGTAACAGGCTCCCGTTTTACTCTTTGAGTACGGAACCCTAAAAATGTATCTCTTCTTCAAGTTAGGAAGCGTGATTATGCCATCGCAGACAACGTTGGCCGAATCTTTGTGTGTTCCTTCCTGGCCCGGACACATATTCGTACGAGGCTGTGATTACAGTGATAAAATGTACCCATTATGTACTATTATGTACCCAGTCGGAAATTAATTGTACCTCCATAGTTTGGCAGTTACAGGTCATCAAATGTGGCCGGGCTGGGAAGAGTACTACCCAGCCCGGACACACACAGATCTGCTAATATACGCAACTTCGAGATATAATTTGAATAGCAAACAAATGTACCTTTTATGTACCAGATAAAAAACCTTTTTTTGTATTTTAAAAATTGCTATAATATTTTTTTTACATACATCCAACATTTTGCATCCATTGCTGTGAAATTTCTTTAGGTCCGAAACATTTTGTATCATGTTATTAATACCATTCCGAAATTAAAATAATGAATCATCATCATCATCATATCAGATCAGCCGAAAGACTGCATATTTTTTTTAATATAGGACTGAATTCTCTCATTTCTAATCATAATGAAGTTATGTCCGTCTCCGTACAATTTGATGATCGTCTAACTAAAGGACTACTTGCACTTTGGGATTCCCATACTAACTGTATGGAAAAAGTTTTCTTTGATTTCTGGGCGTTCTAGTAGTCAAACCTTAGTCGGTCCCAAAGAGTATTTTGATCCTTAATAGGAATGGGATCGAATGGCATGAAAAAATTTTTTCCTCAAAATTGATGATTTTCTCGCTGACTGTACTTTTTTTCAAAAATCTGTGAATGTAGATTGTCATCACTTAAAAAGTTAGGAATGAAATCCTAATGCCATTTTTGCGTAACAGCAGGAGATCTAGTAGCTGCCCTTACTGCCCCGTTTTAACTTTCCACCCTGGTACTGATATTGATCACGCTAATTCTAAGGTACTTCTAGCAGTCCCACAAGCTCCAAATTTCAAACGTAATTAGTTTTTAGCCTAATAACTCATAGAAAACCGAAAAATATTGCAATTTCAGTCACGTTTCAGAGATATACAAACTGCATAAGTTTGTAATCCTATACAAATACATGCGATTACAAAGTTACTTTTGCAGTTCCTTCCTGCAAAACTATACAAACGTTATTTGCGGTTGGTAAAATAACATTCCCATACAACGTCTACAAAAAGAAATGAGATCCCATAAAAACATTCCATGTAAAAAATAGGCCAAGTCTCGAAACTCTTTCACAGTAAAAAGTGGTGAGATATTTCGTAGAGCCAAGTCAGGCATTCTTATTAATTCTTTATTTGCTTGCTAAATAAAATTTTGTAACTTAGCAATCACGTACATACTTACATAGTTTTAGGTACCTATACAAAAATTAGTAAATGCAGTAAAGTTCTGTGATTCCCAAGTTGCAGAATTTTATTTAGCAAGCAAATAACAAGTAAAGATTAATAAGAATGCCTGACTTGGCTCTACGAAATATCTCACCACTTTTTACTGTGAAATAAGAGTTTCGAGACTTGGCCTATTTTTACATGGAATGTTTTTTATGATAATAACTTACCGAGACACATATCAACTGAAGAGAAGTACACTTCATTTGTTACTAAACTAAAAAATTACCTGTTGCTACAAGCTTTTTACACCATCAAAGAATATATGAACATGTAACTTAGAAATCACAAATAAATACTTATACCTATGTTAACATAAAAAAAGGAAAAGCTACCATGCCAATGAACACTGTTTATTTTTTAAGGAAATGACAGTATTTGATATTATTATTCTATAGGTTAAGTTAACTATAAGTTTTTGCTTTGCCCTACTACATGCTGTACTTTATACCCTTGTAATATCATGGTTTGCAAACAATAAATGAATTATACATCGCCGTTGGGGCGGAAAGGTTCTTCTTTCTGGGTCGCAAATTATGGATTCCTTTAATCATATCCTTAGTGTGGGTGTAAAGGCTAGGGTGTTTCCGCACGAATTTGCACGTCTCAAGAATATACAAGGATGTCAGTGTTAGTTTGTTCGTTTCCGAGATATAAGCAAAAAACCGAAAAATGGGATTTTTAAACCCCCGCTCTCCCTCCCGGCTCAAGGGCTACGGGCGGGGACTTTTGATATGGTCATCTCCTAATTAGTCCAGACAAAGTCAAAAATTGTGTTCCAAGCATTTCCCTCTATACCTCTTTTTGAGCATTAATTTCCTGACCTATAGACTACACATCTTACTCGTATTGCGATATAACACAGTAATAACTTGAATAATTTCTAACAAATCAAGTTCTATCGACACCTATTATTGTATCTTACACTATACATGGCCGTTGGCCGTTGTGGCGGAAAGGTTCTCGAGTGGCTCCAAGGTGGACTGATGACCTGGTAAAGGTCGCGGGAGTCCCGCTGGCTGTGGGTGGCGCAGGACCGGTCATTGTGGCACCCTTTGGGGGAGGCCTATGTCCAGCAGTAGACGTCTTTCGGCTGATCTGATATGATGATGATTCATTATTTTAATTTCGGAATGGTATTAATAACATGATACAAAATGTTTCGGACCTAAAGAAATTTCACAGCAATGGATGCAAAATGTTGGATGTATGTAAAAAAAATATTATAGCAATTTTTAAAATACAAAAAAAGGTTTTTTATCTGGTACATAAAAGGTACATTTGTTTGCTATTCAAATTATATCTCGAAGTTGCGTATATTAGCAGATCTGTGTGTGTCCGGGCTGGGTAGTACTCTTCCCAGCCCGGCCACATTTGATGACCTGTAACTGCCAAACTATGGAGGTACAATTAATTTCCGACTGGGTACATAATAGTACATAATGGGTACATTTTATCACTGTAATCACAGCCTCGTACGAATATGTGTCCGGGCCAGGAAGGAACACACGAATCTTTGCCGTTTATTATGCGTAGTCTGCATAATCTCACACTCATTCTCGAAACAACCCTATGACACACCCTTTCAGCGCGTATCACGCCAGTTAATGTTACGCTGGATTTTCGCTACAAACGGGAACAACCTGGAACGAGATACGCGTAGCGTTGATGTCTCCACTTGTTCTCAATAACTGCTCCTAAACAAGTAAAGATGTCTACTAAGTTTGCAAGAACTACAAAAAGTAAAAGTCAATCGGATTACTTGCCGTTGCTCTCCCACCGCTTTATTTACATGATTTCCTCGCGTTTTATTTAACCCCGCGCAAATCCGGCTGCAGCAATAAATCGAAAGCCGTATAAATCTAAATCTGTGCCGACGTGCAAATTGTCGCTCCTCGATTGTTTACCGCACCGTTCGTTATGTTGCCCAACTGTGTTTGGTGCGAATTTTATACTGATTGGGGACTATTTTAGCTCGGATTTTGTTGGTTGCGTTGGCTGACCGTATTTGTTTCATGTTTTGAGGGTTCCGCACTCAAAGAGTAAAACGGGACCCTATTACTAAGACTCCGCTGTCCGTATGTCTGTCTGTCTGTCCGTCTGTCACCAGGCTGTATCTCATGAACCGTGATAGTTTGACAGTTGAAATTTTCACAGATGATGTATTTCTGTTGCCGCTATAACAACAAATACTAAAAAAAAGAATTAAATAAATATTTATAGATAATGGTGCGGAACCCTTGGTGCGTGAGACCGACCCGCACTTGGCCGGTTTTTATACTTACCGATTATAATTATTAAAATGTTCAGTACCCCACCTGTTTTATGCGAGTTTTATAGTAACTAGGACTAAAAGCTTCTATTTAAGCCTGACTTTTGTTGGTTATATTGGGTTACCAAGTTTTGTTTACACAAACTCATTTACACGAACTTAGATTATTTAATTGCGATTTGTTCATTTCAACTTTCCTAAGAATAAAGAAGGACTTTTAAGTTATGCATTGAAAACTTACAGTTCAAATCATAACTAGGTATTAAGTTCCTACTAATTTACCTAAACTCTGTAATTCATAACATAATGAATACGTTTTATAACATTTATTATGTTATTCGGGATATAATAATACAATGATTACTTCATGTTAATTACCTACATCGCCCTATTTATGAGAGTGTTTGTAGTGTAAAAAAATATGAAAAGGCTCTTACACGCATTAATAAAAAGCGAAACATAATAGGTAATGATATACGTACATATGTCTCAATTAAGGAGAATTGAACAAATGTGACACTACTAAGGGGGAAGTTTGAAAGCGTCCCGTGAACAATTTTACTCCCATAATACTCGTACATTTAATTTAGAAATGTGTAGCGGAACTAATATTACCGCCTAAGAAAAATGTGGTATTGAAGCTAGTATATTAAGTACCACTTCACATTTATGATAGTAAATGGGTATACAATGGTACCTAGTAGTTAGTTAATTCGTATTGTTACTAGATTATTCCACATTCTGTCAAAAAAAAACCTAATTTAATGGTTATTTTTAATCGAAATAGTGTACTTAAATACTCTTATTGAGACACCCGTTACAATAGGGTATTTGACAACAGTGAAAATAAATCCTTTTGACATTAGCAGGGCAATTTTAAAAATTCTTCTATGGGTGGTTCGTTATGCTTATCTGTTGCTAGTAGGCATTTTTTTAAATTCGTGTACCAATTTAGCGAGAGTTGTTAAAAAAATACTCCGTGTCAGTTTTGTGACGACAATTAAATATTCAGTTTGTATAAAAATTAACTTTTTCTTTTCAATTTTTAGATGATATGCATAAACAAGTTATTTAAATGTGATATAAGTTCATTTTCACATATTTCTAATGCTTAATTTTCGTCACAAAACTGACACGGAGTAAATTTTTTTTAACAACTCTCGCTAAATTGGTACCGTCAAACATGCCTACTTTGCCACCAGGGGGAACTTTGCCCAAGAAGCAAATTTTAAAATTTTCCTCTTGGGCAAAGTTCCCCCTGGTGGCAAAGTGGGCATGTTTGACGGTACTCGAATTAAAAAAAAAAGCCTACTAGCAACAGAAAAACATAACGAAAATACTCGGGAAGTATCAATGTTACATTTATGTTTGCTGTTTTAGATTTCTACATTCATAAAAACTAAAAATAAAGACATTGTTTGATTGTGACGTCAAAAGCAAGTAATCCTTAAAAATCCCATATTAACGGAGCGTTTTTGACGTTTCATTAAAAGAAGCTGATTTAACTTTAGTCAAATACCGTATTGGATTAGTAATTATTTTGTATTTATCGTGCACACTCGTTTGGTATGGTAAGCTTAATGCAAATCATTTAAATAAGCTTGCAATATCATTCCATGTTTGGTAGAAACACAACAAACCGTCAAATCCATCACAGTCAAATGTTACCACAGCAAAAAATCCATTACCGAACAAGACCACACAAAAATACCACCATCGTAGACAACTAAATCAAGACCGCATCTTATAAAAATGTCACATTGCAATTTGTCTCATACACTTATCGCCGCACTGACGAAGACGTCAAGCATCAGACGATGGACAAACCACAAGAAACAACAGCTTTTGGTGAAACCACGCAGAGCTAAGTATTTTGAATTCTAACACAATATCCTTAAAGTTTAATTCAACTTTCCTAAACGTTGCAGTATCTTAGTGAAAAGTAAGGACACTGGCAAGCTATTTTGAATTCTAATTAGCACCATAATAAGGTATAATTTGAGTAATAGTAAAAGATAGACTCTGCTTCTGTGAACGTGAACGATACATCTGTCGTTGAGGAGTTTAGGTGTAATTTGTAGCATGTGTGCCTGCACGTAAGCGGTTTTTTTAACTGTCATTGGGTGGTGAACTATTTGTGAGATTTTTTAAAATATTTCGTCGTTAAACTATTAAGAGAGAGAGCTTGACGGTACCTACATCAAAACATTTTGTCTGTTAGTATGGAATATTTTTGTTTACGAGACAATTACGTCCAATTCATATTGATGTTAGTTTTGTGATTAATTTCAAATGTTACATTCAGTAACATTTAAAATAATCTTTTGCGGTAGAGAAAATTTAGTTGTGACTTTAATCAGCTTTTGGCTTAAATATTATAAGCTATTCATCTTGCCTTCTATCTTTGCCTTACTGTCAAATGCTCGTTTGAGCTACTAGCTCGTACAATTTGTTTATGTATATACTTATATGAAAGTATGCATTATTTTGTACACCTTACAGAATTATACGGGCTCTTCGGCTAAAAATTGCATTTATTTGGAAGTAATCTATAGAACATTGTATGTATTGTCTCTGTCTTCTTGTATATTCTTTGGTACCTGCTGTAATTTACGAGGTGTTCTACAAACAATGTTTATATTGATTGTATTGTCCCTACTCGAATGTCAATTTTCTGGTAGGCTTGTATCTACCTTCCCATAGCAAACAACTGACAGTCCTAATGTAGGCCAAAAACCATCAATTCCCAGTCTTGCCAGTCCCCGGTTAGCCATCGATTGTGCCCGAATCGATTCGTGTCATCGCCAACGCTGATAAATTGTTAATCGATACTTCTTTAGCAACCGGCCGAATGCCAGTCAAATTGGACAGGGGTGTTGGGTGTTTGACTTCGGAAGTATTCGGGTGTGTTTATTTGACTTACAAGTTTGATACATGTTTATTTCAGATGGCTATTATTGCACTCTTCTCTGTACATTGCCAGTCTCTTGATTTCCTCATATACGACTCAACATCAACTTTATTCTTTACTTGGCTAAAATATGTTAGTCGAGGCTCTGCCTGTTTGTGAAGAAGTTACTGCATTGTACTAAAATTGGTAGCTAGTCGTCCGTCATAGGTGGATATAGGTATTTATTTTTCATTCCTGTTCATGACAATAGGCATGATTGTAGCAATATCGACGGTGGAAAGGCAAAACCACTGAAGCGACATTTTTTGAATTTTACAGGAGAGCATTTTAAAGATTTTTTTTTGATAAAAAAATCGTAACATTATTTCTTGTTAACTTAGAGCGTTGAGTTATATGCACGTGTTATTTATAATTTTAATAGCTATTTAATAAAATTAATGTTTTTCTCCAAAACAAGGCGGGTTCGAAAATAAATGTCGCTTAAGTGAAAAAGCCCCCAAAAAAATCCCGGAAGAACCATTGAAGCGACACCATCATGCGACAACAGTTATTTTCAACAAGTCCGAAGAAACACTTAAGTAAGTACCTTATCTTATGAAATATGTACCTGGAAGAAACACTTTAAGTGACATGACATCGAAAATGAACGATTTTTTAAAATATTGTATGCGACCATGGTTATGATTGAGTGTACGGTTAAGTGACACAGGTTAGATTTTACTCAAAAAGTGTGTCGCATAAAGTAACGTTTTATAAATTTGGCGCTTATTTTTGTATTACCTTAAGCGACATGAAAGTCATCAGATCGCCGTGAAACAACTCAATCGACGCAGAAAAAAACGCTGATTTCAACGATATAAATAACTCTATTTTGACCAAAATGTCGCTTCAGTGGTTTTGCCTTTCCACCGTCGATATAATTTATTCCACTATTTATGTCCTAGTAATCTTGTGCACCTACTATCTGTCTGCTAAGTCTTTTTATAGGCAATCGTAAAGAAGCGCTGAAAATTTGCCTTTAAATTCAATATTAACCAAACATTGTAGACAAAAACAAAACGCGCGTACGAAATTACGAAAGCAAGTCACGTACCCGTCCCTTTAGCAAACAAATTGTCCCTGATCCTGCTAAACGTTCCACCAAAACAAATTCAATATAAAACCAACCTTTATTCAACTCATTTAAAGTACATTTTACAGCGACAACTAATTTCAGTTACGCAATCCAGCGAGAAAGGCGACAAAATGTCCTGACAGATTCGGCGTGATTGCGGGTGGGTTAACATGCATTTACCACAATGTAAAACGAACTTTATACGTTTAGCTCTAAAGTAGATATTTCTTAAACGAGAATTGTGAGTTAGGACTTTTTATTACGAATAGGGAGGAGGATAAGGCGCGATTTAAACGGATAACGCGCTTCGAGAGGGCGCCACTCCGATTTGTTACAATTACGAGGCAGATTGAGGTTAAGTAATGAAGTTTGCCCGCTGGATGAGAAAACAGACGCCCGTCTATTTGCTCGGGTCAATGCAAGCCAAGGGCGTGTTGCTATTGCTATAGCAAGTAGGTACCAATATACAGTACTTAATGGTATAGTAAGGGCCTGGCAACATGTCTGCGGCGCCGCACCGCAAGGCATGTGGCCAGGCCCTAAGTATCGCTATAGTAGCTACGTAGGTATATCTACAGTCATTAAAACTGTTTCGAATTTGAGAACGTGCTAGGACACAGAGACGAGACAGGAACAGACAAAAAATCTTTAATTTGTAGGAAGTCATGCTTCCAAAATTTTTGTAAGTAGGTACCTACCTACCACGAAAGTCATTTTCTGCAGAATGAAAATTACAACAGCTATTTTTTTATCGAACATAATATATCTTAGGCAAGTATTAGGTTGGGTTCGTTTTACATACTGAGAATGACGCTTTTGAGACAAATAGTAGGTAGGTAAGGTATGTAAAACCACAATGCCCACTTTAAAATAGTGTGTAGCGTCCACTGTACCAAATAAATGCTGTCTTAAATTTAGTTGATTTCCATCCACTTGAGGTTATAGGTACCTAACTAATATATTTATCATGAAGTCTTTTTTTCTTGATCGACAGTACCTACCTACCTATCGATTTATTGTTTCATAATTGCATTACCAGGTTTTAAACGGTAATACAAAAGCAACTGTCCGTGTCCACATCACAGCCTCTTAATAGATAGTACAGTCAACCTCAAAGATGTGTACAATTTTCGCCTTATTAGAAAGGAATAAGGTTCAAAAGTGTAAGCATATCTTTGACGTCAACTGCACCTACCACCACAAGGGATATGATATGTACCTATTTAAAGTCATGCAATGTCAATAAACATATCATGATCCGCGAATGGCAGTCGTATGACAAGGCCGATGCTAACAATCAAGTGAATTACTCGTAACTACATCATTTGCATCATACGAGTATGCTCATAATAATTCATGCGATCCTATTATTGTCTATAACTAGGTTTTTATCTATGCTTTCTAGGCTATGTTTGTGGGAGCGATTGTTGTCTATTACAATAAATATGATTAAGTAGGAATAACTATGATTAATAATATTGCAATGAACCCACTAGAATCCATCAATCTTAGGTTATATCTATAGGTTAAGAATCCTATATGTAATCTATGTAACTTAGGTTAACAGTGTACTCAATACATTTGCAAGCAGAAACAAATTGTCTGTTTACCAGAGAATAATATGTTAGGTAGGTATCGACTGAAAGTATTAATTCTATTATTTTAATAACACTTTCTTGTAAACGATGTGCTAGAAAAACGGGAGAAGGCAATTCATATAATTTTCCAATAAAATCTTTATTACCTCGCGTGCAAAATGATTATTAGACGATTACTCCGGCACTATTACAAAAGTTGTATTGTTTTAGTGTATCAAAGTCGGATACGGCCTTTGGATCCAAGTGCAATAATAGTGTTATTACAGTACATAAACCGATGGACAATTAACACAATCCCTTCGTTACTGGTGCGGGGGAAGCTGTTTTCCGAAGCTGTAAAGATTTGGTCGTAAATATTTATTGGATTGTAATTATTGCCTACTTGTGTTCAGAGTTGAGCAGAGTTTAAGACAGTCGATAAATCATTTTAAGATCTTCATTATCAACTATAGTGATCAATACAAACCGAGTAATAATAGTGCAGTAAAATTTCTATTGTAAAAAAAACAGCAATTTAAAAATCATCCGTGATGCAACTCTCCTGTAATTCATCATCATCATCATCATATCAGCTGAAAGACGTGCACTGCTGGACATATGCCTCCCCCAAAGAGTGCCAAAACGACTGGTCCTGCGCCACCCGCATCCATCGGACTCCCGCGATCTTTACCAGGTCATCAGTCCACATTGTGGGGGGCCTACCCACGCCTCGCCTTCCGGGACGTGGTAGCCACTAGAGAACCTTTCCGCCCCAACAGCCATCGGTTCTACATGCAATGTGTATATTATTCTTAGAATGAATTTAGTTGGAAGATATATAAAGTATGATATAAGTTTGTATGGAGAGTTGAGCCTGGACGCTCAACTCTATCATAGACATTTTCAAAATGTTGAATGCTTCAAAACTACTTATGCCCAAGTGTGACGTAAAATAATTCCTACTGAAAGAACAGCGCTAAAACAATTTAATTTACACCTCTAATGTATTTACCTGGTAAGTGCATATATGATGTTCTCCATTGACATAAAATCCAACTATTATATGTATATAGAAGGGCTTCCCTTCTAGTACACGAACCATCATATCAGCGAAACGATCTTTCACGGCTGTGTGCTCCATCATGTTGATGTGCATTTCCCTTTCCGGAATCTAGTTCTACGTTATTACATTGAAAGCACTTACAATAAAGGGACTAAAGCCGTTCGTGGTAATTAATAAGAGGAAATATCAATTTATATTCAAATAAGAGTCCATTTGAATTAGTATTTTAACAGGTAGGAACCTATTACTAACAATTCTTAGCGTGAACTAAGGTGGCTTAGTCTTTTAAGTATCATTCAGTCACTCACTTGTTTTTTGTGACGCTTAGCTTTTGGTATTTATAGTCGAGGAATGAAAAGGTTTTCGACTTCATTTCAATACTGTTAAGGTATAAGAGTGACGAACCTTTTCATTCCGCGTCTGTACTCAAGTACTTGCCATATGATATTATGCTCGCCTGCTCAGTAGGTACCTACATAGCAAGATAATCTGCGATAATTCAGCTGCTGTTGGTAGGTAATTGTGACATCGAAACCCACTTCTTACCTGTCTTGTGTACCTAGTGAACATTAAATATGATGTATTTAATGATGATGATGAGAATGATTTATATGTGTAGGTACTTTTAACAATAACAGCACGAGTTTCTTGGATTACAATATATTTCATAGGCCATAAGTCCGTAAACACTATCAGCACTATCGGTAATATGCGGCCATGAACCATAAGGCCTGAATAAGGCCTCTCACAGACTAGCGCGGCCTGGCCGCGGCGGACAATAGGGAACATTACTGCAATGTTCTGCCGCCAGAGTGCAGCACTATCACAATTAGTAAACAGTTTTTTTGACAACTTTGACAAGTCCTTCAAAGCTCTGGATCAAATAGGGAAGAAAATATTTCAATAAATAAAATGCATCAGTGCTGCGTAGTTGGATGCAAGAATGAAGGGCATCATTCATTTCCTAAGGAAACGATGATACGAAAACTATGGGAAATATGGGGTCGTAAAGCAAAAAAAGCCCTCAGGATGCCATTCTAATATCACAGTACATGCAGATATTTTACACACGAATGATAATAAAACGATTGTAGTTTAACGCGTTTTCATCAATTATTTGTTATTGTTTGTTAGGTAAATAAATATGACATTGTACGTCATGGCGGTTTGTTTACGGGTTGTGTTAGTATCGCCTCCTACGCAGAGGTTTGCGTAATGTTCCCTATAGACAACTAGTCATTAGCTGTCAAATTTACTATGGTCCACCACCGCAGGTCGCGCCAGTGTGATGCAGGCTTTAGGCCTCTCACAGACTGGCACGGCCTGCGGTGGCGGTCAATAGTGAATTTGACAGTTAATGTCAGCTTAATAGCTCCATTATTGCCAATATGACGTCAAAGCCACAGATAACATGAGTAATATTCTAGCTTAAAAAGCGTTCGCAAATATGGCTTACAGTGCGTCCAACATAGAAGTTTCCTGAAGCCACACAGATACATGTAAAAGCCTGCATCACACTGGCGCGGCCTGCGGTGGCGGACCATAGTAAATTTGGCAGCTAATGACAAGTTTTCTATTGACCGCCGCGGCCAGGCCGCGCCAGTCTGTGAGAGGCTTTATTCAGGCTGATTCAGGCCTTACACCTAAGGCGCGTTCACGAATACGGCCCCACATAGAATCTAACGCTCCGTTCCACCAGGAATTCCAATCTCCGTCCACTCCTTAGCACTTAGGGTGTTAAATCGGATCAATTTGTCAGCATAGGTTGGCTCTCAGTTATGACTGAGGGCGTGGCACCCCCGGTTCGTTTGTCGCGCCATTTGCCCCGGAATGCAGTGTCATCAGCGCCGAGTCGCGCGTGAAATGGAAAACGCCCCTCGCAGGGATGCGACCCTACTTCGCCCACTAGTAGTAAAGTTTTATGCTCTAGTGTACTATGACGTGAATTACAATGTTGCGTTATACCTAGTCGGAAGAGTGTGGAGACGTTTTAAAGGACGTAATGACAAGTTCTGAACAAATATCGATTTTAAACTGACTAAAATAACAAAATATGTACTACAATTACTTCAAGTAAGTATCAAAAAGTATCATGTATATGAAACATTAAAGCTGTAATGTAATATCTATGACAGCCATGTTTAGAAATTGATGATGTGCAGCAACAAAATTTACATTAGAATCCAAATTATACCAATCACTTATGATGTAACCGCATGTAAAGAGTGTGGAATGATACATACTAAAAGCAGGATAATTACAGAAATGACATGTAATATTTACATTTGTTAAGACTCGTGTAATTAATGACACAATTATAATTAAGGGTCCGAATAGCGCTATGTCATTAGTTGCTACAATTAACTACTGCTTCGATTTTAAGAGTGCTCTTCAAAAAAGCGCTCGCTCAGAATTCGGTATTTTGACACGCGTAGTGCGTTTGTGTGTGTAAATACTACTACCACCCACACAAACGTACCTAACCCCCACATGCACAGCGAGATCGCACCAGCCGCGGGTGCCGTCCCTTTCTAGCTATATGTAAGTGCGATCGGGATAGAACTAACCGCGGAGCTTGCCGATGCAAATATCTGTATAGCGCACCGTTGGAATTCACTCCGTGACCGATATTGATACTTGCACTAAAAAGTGGTAAGTATTACTTCGCTAACATGATGTTCTAGAACATCATGTTAGCGAAGTTAGACAACTTGAATAAAGTAAGTATTTGATTTTTGAGCACAAGTTTTCTATTTGTATTAAAATACTATGATATGACAAAGTATATTTAGTTTCGTTTTTTTAGTATAAAATAAACTAACGAGTTTTAAAGTTGTCAGTAATAAGAATAATAATTTGTTTTACGGATATTAATAGTTTGCATGTTATCTGAGTCTTATTTATATATAGTAGTGTAGTGAAATTATACCAGTAGACCCCCTACTAGGAAATTACTGGGTACTTACGTATTCATTTCTTGAAGAAAATTTTTTTTGTAATGGACAGTAAAAAAAAACTGCCCTTCATAGAAATTGCTATGTCCGTTTCTTACCAAAGGAACTGAAAATTATAAATTATACAAACACAGCTTTTTGTCTAGAATACAATTAATTAATGCGTGATTTTATTCAAAAGCCTAAAACCTCAGATGATAAAAAGGAATAGATATGAGACGAGGCCTTGGCGTGTGTCGGTGCGACATGGCCAAATGGGCATGTCACTGCCCACCGCATGTTAGTCGCAATTTGCCGTGAATCTGAAATGTTTTTCCACGTTTACTCAAAATGCCGAATTGTAGCGTGGTTACATGCAAAAATAGGAATGAAACTAAAACCTACATGAATGGTGGAGTCACGCACCACATGTGAGTATTAGTATTTTCACTTAAGTCAGTAAAAACTAATATTTTAATAAATAAACGCAACGCCGCATCATTTCTCGGAAATCGAACTAACATATCGAACGAAAAAGCATATTTTTGTTCTATGCGTTGTACATTGAACGTTCAATACAGTAAACCACGGCGCAATGTATTAAACCACTATGGATATGGACGATGCTTGATTTTTTTAGTGGTACGGCCGCTGCTTGGCGTCGCAAACTAGAGCGGTGCCAAAGTGCAGTTACAATTTACGCGTAATCGATAAAATAGAAGTACGATATCATACTAGTTATTTTATTTCGACTACTTTCGCTGTTTTATTTTATTTAATTACTTGTTTTGGTTGGGTGCCTATCTTAAAGGTAACTAATAACATTCTTATAAGATTACGTCTCCGAAACTATTTAATTTGTATATAAATGGGTTGATAGAGGGGCTTAGCAGCATGCATGCTGGTTGCTACGTGGGGAGCACTTGTATTAACAACGTAAGCTATGCCGATGATATGGTGCTGCTTGGCCCTTCTATTGTAGCCATCGAACATCTCCTGGCTACCTGCGAGGCGTATGCCCGGGCACATGGGCTTGTGTACAACCCCACTAAAAGTGAGGTCATGATTTTTACGGCAGGGAAAATTAAGCCCTATAATGTACCACCTATCTGGCTAAGCGGTAGTCAGCTGTTGGTCGTGGATAAGGTCAAGTACCTGGGACATATTATCACGAGCGACCTGAAAGATGATATGGATATTGAGAGAGAGCGCAGGGCGTTAGCGGTTCGTAGTAATATGCTTGCTCGCAGGTTTGCTCGATGTTCATACGAAGTAAAGATAACGCTTTTTAAAGCGTATACACAATCTTTTTACTCGAGCAGCCTGTGGGTTAGGTATACAAAGCGAGCCTATAGCGCCCTGCGCGTGCAATACAATAATGCATTTAGAATGTTGCTGGGGCTGCCGAGGAGGTGTAGTGCCTCGGGCATGTTCGCCGAAGCCCGTGTAGACGGGTTTCAGGCGATCATGCGCAAAAAGATAGCATCGCTATTAGACAGGGTGAGAGCAAGCGCCAACAGCATACTAAAGGCAATATCGTGGAGGTTTGACTGTCCAATCCTATCTTATTGGATTGGACAGATTAAGGGCGTTGCCCAATTTATTATTTAAGAATATTTTTATGCTGTTACTAACCAATTTAGTATTAAGTCACATGTTACTAACACACTATGGATCACTAGGTCTGAAATAAAGTATTTTTATTTTTATTATATAAAAGGCACAAAATGTTTACGGTACCTACTAATAAGATTTTCACTAAGTTGCAGTATGAACGGTAAATAGACATATTAAAATTGTATGTACAAGTATATAATTTAGTTGCAAATGGCTTCAGAACAACTTTAAATGTGATATTATTACTAATAAATTATTTTAAATGAGTATTTTTTACTTTCATTTGAAATGTGATAATTGAAGAAGAAATCTCGGTTTCTTATTACAGTTTTCCAAAGAATCCGAGTAGGTACTAAAAAAATGGATAGATGCTACTGGCAGAGGTCCTAACTGGTTTCCTGTACAGAGAAGAGTTAATGTGTTCGTAACATTTTCAAGAAAAATGTTTCCAACCACTTAATAAGAGCCGTACACTTTTCGAATATTTGACACCTCGCTTGCTTGAAACCTAGGTGTAAAATGTATGGTAACACATCTTCGCACATCTTTGGTGGATACGCGCCCTTAGCCTTAAATCTCGTAATATGAGTAATGGACATATTATTTCGCGCCAAAATGCGAGTCGGATCGGCCTGGTACCTACAGGTCAAAAATATCGATGTGACCAGAGTTTTAAATGTATGTGAACACGAACTTATAAAAAGCCGTTTATGTTACTCTGTAGGTATTCGTCAATATTTTTTACTTTTGCGATTTATGGTAAGTTAACAACCCGTGTTATTTAAACTTGTAGCTAGAAGTTTAAATACCACCACATAAACTTACCATGTCGTTGAAGTTGTTGCCCATCAATATCTTAACATAATATTAATTTTAATATCAATGTCGATAAAACATAATTTTAACGTTTGTCGCCCCCCTAGTGTAGTGCGTTTAAGCCAATCACAGCCCTTGTTTGCATGTTGCCGTAGACTCACTGGCAACGCCCGAGTCTTTGTTTTTACACGGTTCAATGTGTGTGCCTGTGGGCGCTGCGGTGGGAGAAAACTGGGGACATCGGTTTTGGTTAAAATTAAGCAATACGGCACTTCTCCCTTTTTTTATGTTCTGAGCATAAAACCTATCACTTTTTAGGATTCCGTACTCAAAGAGTAAAACGGGACCCTATTACTAAGACTCCGCTGTCCGTCTGTCTGTCCGTCTGTCATCAGGCTGTATCTCATGAACCGTGATAGATAGAGATTTGAAATGTGATGTATTTCTGTTGTCGCTATTTATAACAAAAAATACTAAAAAACAGAATACATAATTTTATTTTTATTTTAGTTTTTATCTGTTTCTTTTTCTTTTACAATCTTACACAAATCGATCTTGCCCCAAACTAAGCAAAGCTTGTACTATGGGTACTAGACAACGATAAACATACTTACATAGATAAATAAATACTTAAATACATAGAAAACATCCATGACTCAGGAACAAATATTTGTGCTCATCACACAAATAAATGCCCTTACCGGGATTCAAACCCGGGACCTCCAGCTTCGTAGGCAGAGTCACTACCAAGTTACTAACTAGGCTACAGGGGGTTCCAATACAACAATTTTTTTTCCGTTTAAAGATATAGATAATGGTACGGTACCCTTCGTGCGCGAGTCCGACTCGCACTTGGCCGGTTGTTTAAACATTTATTTCGAAATAAAGAGTGATACTCGGAAATGTCGAAGGGAAGGTCAATCGTCGAATCCGACTCGGCTGGGCAGCATTCGGGAAGCTACGGCACATCTTTTCGTCCAATATTCCGCAGTGTCTCAAGACGAGAGTCTTTGACCAGTGTGTGTTGCCAGTGATGACATATGGCACGGAAACGTGGTCGCTTACTAAAGGCCTCATAAGAAGGCTCAAAGTCACTCAAAGGGCAATGGCTCTCCATTGCCCTTTGAGTGACTTTGAGCCTATGCTATGCTATGCTGGGAGTTTCTCTGCGCGATCGCATCAGAAAAGTTTTTTATTCATCTTGTTATTTTCAATAACCCTGCATATTATGTCGCTGGTTCGTGGGTACTTGTACAGACAAATCACACAAACCCAAACAAGATAGGTCTATCTATTTTAGTTAAGGAGTTCCCATGACCACCTTCCATCATCAGATCCTGGAAATCATCCATCACCAAAGTGTTTACCAAGACAAAACAGATGAGCTCAAACTAGATGGGTTTATCCAGTTTAGTTTAGGAGTTCCATGACCACCTTATAGCTCCATCATCAGACTCTGGAAATCATCCAGCACCAAAGTCTTGCCGTGCCATGACCAAATAAATGAGCCCAAATTCGATGGCTTTATCTTGTTGAGTTTAGGAGTTGCTATGGCCACCTTCCGACTCCATCATCAGCATCAGACTCTGGAAATCATCCAGCACCAAAGTCTTGCCGTGCCATGACCAAATAAATGAGCCCAAATTCGATGGCTTTATCTTGTTGAGTTTAGGAGTTGCTATGGCCACCTTCCGACTCCATCATCAGACCAGCTCTATGATATTATGTCACCGAAGATACGCAATTGTACCTAATTTGAAGATTTCACCCAAACTCCCATACATACATAAATAATAAATAAATAATAAATAAATATTATGGGACAATCTTACACAAATCAACCTAGGCCCACGGTAAGCTCAGTAAGGCTTGTGTTGTGGGTACTAGGCGATGATATATATAATAGATAAATACATATAGATACTTATATACATATATAACATCCATAACTCAGGAACAAATATTCGTGATAAACACACAAATAAATGCCCTGACCGGGATTCGAACCCGGGACCTCCAGCTTCGTAGGCAGAGTCACTACCCACTGGGCTACGGAGGCCGTTGATACATACATACTAACAAGGTGGACTGATAGTAACAAGTAAATAAATTAAATATATCAAGTATCACGATCACTCGTACAATAATAATTGACTATAGAACGCGTTGTTTAGACAAAAGGATCCAACCCACAAGACATCACCATTGAAATGTATGACTTTTGTTTTAGGTAGAAGGTTCAATTTTAAATGTTACGTATCCGGTGGGTTTGAGCCTTTTCGCTACACTACGTCATATATGGCAGCTATGCAATTCATAACTTGTCTCGATTAGCCTCACGAATGTATCCCCAGTATAGTTTGACCCCGAGGTTGGTAACAACTATGCCTAGTCGGAGATCAAAATAATATTATTTTATCTGAAGAGTGGCCGGTTAGCTTCGTGAATAGCCACAAATAAACACACTACACGTCTGTCTCGGAGGGCTATTCAGCCGGTACTGAGATAAATTCCCGCGCGACGGTAAATTTATACTAGTTTTGAATAATTATTTATAAATATAAATTTTGACAAAAGTTATATTTTTTGGACTGGATCTTGTTGGTACAAGCATGAACTTTAATGTTTTGTAAGATTCAATACAAAAATTATTCAACAATAATGAGAAAATCCTTGAGTTTTCAGTACGATTTTGTTGACAAATATGGTGTAATTGAGAACAGTTTACATATATATACGTGCAGAATAAGGAAAATTCGAGGCGGCTAGGCGCAATGGCAACATATTACGCTAGTGAAAATAGAAAAAAACAAGTAGGTTCTCATATAACATCATGGAGTATTAGGGGCCCAAACTTATGACTCTGCGCTCTCTTCAGAAAACTACTGTCGGTAATCGGGTATTTTCGGTTAAAGTATTCAGTTCTTCGTAAATTGGAGGCGGCTAGGACCAATATGAGGAGTTTACCTATGCAAATAAGTAATTAGGATCTAGAAAAAGCTCTCCGTTTCTTAGAATTACAACGTCAAAAATCCGTCATTCTCGCTTATTCCTGACCAAAAAACGAGCGCCCTCTTAAGTGTTAGTTTTAACTCATTTAACAAATTACTTGCAATTTAGTGAGATAATATAAATAGGAAATACTAAGAGATGGGAATTACTGCGCAATATTATTTTAACTAGGTATGAAAATGGGGAGCGGTTCTATCGTCATAAAAAAACTTCTTGTATAATTTCATGTAATATTATTACGCCCGAAATACATAACAAATGATTACCATAAATACTATTATCATAACTTTAGTAAGCATAATGCTCAAACTGTATAAAACTCATATACATAACAACTCCTGCTATAACGTTCATACAGCATAAATACGAATGTCATTATTTTCATACAAAATTATGATAGGTTTTATGCATCTGAATATTATGACAACTGATCATTATGTTTTATGAAATTATGTTAAGTGTTATTATACAATTTGTTTTTATGCAACTTAATCACTTATACATGTTGAAATTATGATATTCGTTTATATACCCATGGAAAATTAAATTATATAAATGTTTTTTATACAAATCATTACACACCCATGGAAATGCTGTTTGAAGACGAAGAAAGTTTGTAGAATATGAACCTACATTATGATAATTTAAAATTGTCTACTCAAACGTAACAGATAACTCATCCTCCTAGCGTTATTCCCGGTTGTGCCCCTAAAGGAGCCCGGGGTCCGCTTTGACACATAATCCCAAGATTTGGCATAGGCACTAGTTTTACAAAAGCGACTGCCATCTGACCTTCCAACCCAGAGGGAAAACTAGACCTTATTGGGATTACACCGGTTTCCTCACGATGTTTTCCTTCAAGTTTTACAAAAGAGACTGCCATCTGACTTTCCAACCCAGAGGGAAAACTAGACCTTATTGGGATTACACCGGTTTCCTCACGATGTTTTCCTTCACCGAAAAGTTAACGTTATTTACATATTCCGTACATAAGTTCCGAAAAACTCATTGGTACGAGCCAGGATTCGAACCCACGACCGCCGTTTGACAGCCGCATGCCTGAACCACTAGGCTACCGTAGCTTAAACGTAACAGATAACTAATGACAAAAAAAACTCTATCAAGAAAGTCAAGAAACGCGATTCTCCAACGGTCACTCAAACGCAGTCGTCTAACTAGACGCGTATTAAATTCTAAATTCAAAAAAATAGAATCGTCAAGAATTTAAATGGACTATTTGTGATTGTCGGTCCAAATCGTACCTGTTGTGTCACGGTGCTCGTGACAACTCGACTGTCGATGTGTGTAAAAAAGATATTGTCCCATGCTAGTCGATCTACAGGTTGTATCTTTGTTAGAAAATGATTTGACATTAATTATAATTCTGTATGAAAATGGAATTAAGTAGTTAAGTTCTGTAACCACTTTTGGAGGTACAAATACCCACAACGTTTTTATGATATCTTCTTTATCTATTGATACCAAGATTAAAGCACAAAGAACCCGGTGTATCTGGAATACCGTTCCATAGCGTACAGACAGGTACCACTCGGAAACAACAATGTTTAAAAAAATATATCTTCTCTGTTAAATAAGTGAAGTGTAGGGCCGCCTGTACTTATCGATTATGATTCCTGATGACACCAGTATCTCCGCAGGTGCACTTTCACGACGCCTGCGCCGATCCGATCCGATTTGTCACGCTGCGACAGTGTTAGGGGCATCCGGTCATTTGCCGCGTTTTTGCCCGCGTGTGTTAAGTGCAACTGGGGTGACTTACTGGACTACGATTCTATTTGCCTTGGACAGAAGGGTACATCCCAAATATATCGCTTTAGTTTCATGTCTCTGTCCATCAGTTTTTTGGTAGTCGAATACCAGCGCTGGACAAAGGTTAAATTTTTATTTATGTCATTCGTGTGGATATTTTATTGTACCTGTGTTTAACTCTTTACCTTCCACTCTAATATGAGCTTACAAAAGCATTTCGTATGCCTTAACACTAGTCGCAACAACGGGTATTGATCGGAGTTGAAAAAACTTAGAAAATATTAACTTTCAAGTAGAAAACATTTGTGAAGAATATCTTTGAAGGAAGCGTTTTTTTAAATAACACGAAAATACTTTTGACAATTTATGTACCTACTTAGCAGTAATAGTTTTAGTTAGATTTAAGATATTAAATTGAAGTAGGTACAGAAAAGTAGTATGTCTCCCGCAAATGGTTTAAACAAGAAATCAATCAACAAATTACATAAAAAAAATTGTTCCTGGGAAGAGAGCAAGGAAGCTTGAATCTCAAATCGCCGCCATATTGCCTGACTAAACGACTCCCAACAGTTTGATGAAAGGAAAATAATGTGTTCACATACTAAAAACACTTAATTAACTGTACTATAATCCATCAATGGCAAGTAATTAGCAATGAATAAAGCCGTTAGATACTGCTAATTTTCTAATTTGCAGACGGTAAACAGATGCTTTCTAATTTCACACCCACTCAGCATCACGCAATCGTCAGTCAGTCGTTCCTAATAATGAAGTTAGAGACTACTGAATGTTTCTAAATACATTATCAGTATTATGCTTGGGAGGAAACAGTTTAACGTTCAATGAGATGGGACGTATAGATATCTAGGTTCGCGTGTCTCTTGTACTTAGACAGTGCAAAAGTTAGGGCTAAACTAAAACGGCGCGGCGCCGCAGAAACTCACGTTGCGGCGCCTCAGAAATCCACGGGGAGACGTCGTGTATTTTCCCGGCGCGGCGCGCGCCTTAAAATCTCACGGTGCGGCGCCGTAGAAATCCAGTCCACGCCACGCCGTGAATTTCTGCGGCGTCGCGCCGTGGATTTCTACGGCGCCGCAACGTGGGTTTTTGCGGCGTGCGCCGCACCGTTTCACGGCGATGACGCCGTGCCGTGGACATGTGGCCAAACCTTTAAGGGTTATTATTATAGCCTTAGTTTTGGTTGAATTATTTATCCGCATAAAAGGCGTCTCCTCTTTTAAAATTCTATGCGACAAAAAATTATTAAATAAGATAAAGATAAGATAAGATAAAAATCATTTATGCAAGTAGGATTTTACAATCTCTTTTGCATCGTCAAAGATTACATTGCACAATATCATATTTATTATTACCATTCGGTTACACAAACACACATACACATTTGCTTAATTAATATGTCATCTAATTCTAAGTAATTCAATGTATTTATTACATGTCTGTTTCAAAAATTATCAAGGTTGTAACACATTTCATAAGTTAATTAAGTAATACATGATACCATGAGAGAAGGAAGAAAAAGAAAACAAAAAAAGGAAAGTCATTTATACAGGGTGTCCCTAAAACCAACGCCAAAACGAAAAAGGGAGATAGTACAACCCATAAGCATTCATATTAAGCAAATATGACCTTAATGAAAAGTTCATGGTTTTCGAGATATTGACGTTTTAAAAAAAACGTAACTTTTGATACCCTGCGTCACTTTATCGATTGCCATCACTTCAAATTTAAGTATTTTGTAAATCTGTTTTTTGCAGGATGTTACCAAAAACATATCCTATCGAATGTCATTTAAATTTATTACATGCCATGGTGCTATAGTGGTAAAAATAATAATCAAAAATGAATTAAATAAATTTTATAATTTAATCTGCGGGTTTGATCGAGTTTAATTTAAAAAAAGTATACTAAACTAACTTGGCACAAAACGTAAAAAAATTGCAATTTTATTGTAGTTTTCAAAATGGTACAGCTTATTCTTATTTACCCAGTAGTTTACGAGATTATACTATTTTACACCAGAAGGAGCTTAAACTGCAATTATTCCATACTTTGTAGCCCCTACCACCTACGAGGCTCACAAATTGAAATTCGAATAAAAAACGCTTTGAAATTGGAACATAATTCAATATTTAAGTTTAAGTCGGCTTACAGGATTAGTTTAGTAATTTCAGTACATTTAGTTAAATTCATTTGTATCTTCTTAGCGTTATTATTACCGGTCGTGCCCCCTAAGGAGCCTTAGTTACTTAGTTAAATTAATTTATCATACAAAAATAATTCTGGTTGCCATTAATCTTTAAAGGGAATAAAAAATAATGAAAAAAACGATTCCTGCTTTGTTTTGTTTATTTAAATCAAATGTTCAAATTGTCGGCCATTTACACGAATACAAGCTCGGCATCTCCTTAAAAATGCTCGACTGATGCGACGTGCACTTCTTGTGACGTCGTTTTGTGCCTCTGCGAAAATGCGTTGTCTCAGCTCCGCTATACTGTTAATCGGTTTATTGTAAACTTTTTCTTTGATGTAACCCCAGTAATAGAAATCCAGAGGATTTAGGTCTGGAGATCGAGGAGGCCACAAAATAGGACCAAGACGCCCGATCCATCTCTGTGGATAAGTTCGGTTTAAATGTTCTCGTACTTGTCGAGCATAATGTGCTGGACAGCCGTCATTTTGCAGCCACATTGACCTTCGTGTAGCTAAAGGCACGTCCCCAAGAAGATTTGGCAACTCATTCTCTAAGAAATTTAGATAATTTTGGCCATTTAGTGTTTCTGGTAATTCAAATGGGCCTATTATTTTTCCATCTAATATTCCAGTCCAAAGGTTAAGTTTAAATTGGTACTGCGACCGATCTTCCCACATTAAATGAGGGTTTTCTAATGCATAACTATGTAAATTGTGCATGTTCATGAATCCATCTCTTTTAAAAGTGCTTTCATCCGACCATAAAACCATGTTTATGAAATTTGGATCCTCTCTGTGTTTCTGCAGCATTGTCTGGCAAAACAGTACTCGTAGTGGGTAATCACGGGGCAGCAATGCTTGAACACGTTGTATGTGGTATGGATGATATCCATAACGAAGTAATATTCTATTGGCAACAGATTTTGATACCCCTATGCTACGTTCAATGTTACGTGCCGAAGTAGATGGGTCATTTTGAATCTCTTGCAAAACGTCTTCATCGTAATCTGCTCTAGGTCGTCCTGCTCCGCCACGATTGCCAGGCAAAGCGCCTTGTGAGTATGCCAAATGAACATTTCGAAATACTCGATGGTCCGGATGCCTTAAATTTGGATATCTTTCGCGATAGAGTCTAGCTGCAGCACTAGAGTTACCCCGACATTCTCCATAGATGAAATGCATGTTTGCATATTCTTGAGGAGTATAACTCACTGGCATAATTTATGTAACAAACGCACTACACTTAGTCCCAACTAAATGAAATAAAATTACTAGGCAGAACACGAGTTCGAGATTCACAATAGAAAGTTTATCTGTCTAGTTAAAATCCAAAGCACAAAGCAAACACGAATCCAAGATAAACAAAGCAAAGTTCATTAGTTAGACAAAATCGAAATCACTAGGCAGAACTTAAGTAATGGCAAAGCAAGTCCATTTAAGAAAATAAGAAATCAAACCAAATGGTGCACATCAAACAAATTAACGAAGTGTACTGAAATAACTAAAATAATATTATTACACCAGAAAGCCGACTTGAATTCGAATTTTGAATTGTGTTCCATTTTCAAATGAAGTAATCTTCAAATCGGATTTATGTTCCAAATTCAACCTCTGAACCTGGCAGGAGCTCTCGTTGCAAACTATGGAATAATTGCAGTTTAAGCTCCTTCTGGTGTAAAATAGTATTAACTCGTAAAATACTGGGTAAATAAGAATAAGCTGTACCATTTTGAAAACTACAATAAAATTGCAATTTTCTTACGTTTTGTGCCAAGTTGGCTTAGTATACTTTTTTAAAATTAAACTCGATCAAACCCGCAGATTAAATTATAAAATTTATTTAATTATTTTTTGATTATTATTTTTACCACTATAGCACCATGGCATGTAATAAATTTAAATGACATTCGATAGGATATGTTTTTGGTAACATCCTGCAAAAAACAGATTTACAAAATACTTAAATTTGAAGTGATGGCAATCGATAAAGTGACGCAGGGTATCAAAAGTGACGAGTTTTTTTAAAACGTCAATATCTCGAAAACCATAAACTTTTCATTGAGGTCATACTTGCTTAATCTGAATGCTTATGGGTTGTACTATCTCCCTTTTTCGTTTTGGCGTTGGTTTTAGGGACACCCTGTATAGTCCTATGAGAGGCCAGTCATCTTTATGTTTTAAATACTCTTCAACGGTATAATATGACTTTTTCAGTAAAAAAGTCTTTAAATATGTTTTTATTCTAGGAAACTCTAGCGCTTCCTTGGGTAGTTTAGTGTAGAAACGTGTGCATTGACTCATAAAGGACTTGCTGACTTTAATAACTCGAAACTTAGTTATTGTAATTTTGTGTTTATATCTCGCACTATGCATTTTAGGGGCACAACTGGGAATAATAACGCTAGGTGGATGATGATGATGACTATGTATTTTATGGAACGAGTCTACATTTTTGAAGCATATAATGGTATCATAAATGTACTGTGATGCCATTGTTAAAATATGTATGTTTTTGAAATGTTCTCTCAGTGATACACGTGAGTCCATGTTGTATATCGACCGTATTGCGAGTTTTTGCAAAACAAAGATGGTTTGAATATCAGCAGCTTTACCCCAAAGTAAAATTCCGTAAGCCATTACGCTATGAAAGTAACTGAAATACTTACACTATTCGGGCAGTTTCTAGTTTAGTTTAGTTTTCTACGTTAGTGAGTTGTCTAATTCTTCAGATTGCATAAGCTGCTGAGCTAAGTCTATTTAAATATGCACTTAAGCCCTTTACTATTTACCATAGGACATACTACTTTTTTTCTGACTGTGTTGACCCAGATACATTTTGGAGGAGTGATATTTGAATACCAAAAACTACGAAAGATTGAGCTTCCACAAATCTGCCTGCCAAAAAGCAAAAGTTAATTACTTTCTAATTTAAGTGCACATTATGTATATGTTATACTAATCTATACTTGTACACTTATATTATAA
Source organism: Epinotia brunnichana (assembly GCA_963854355.1). NCBI lineage: Eukaryota > Metazoa > Arthropoda > Insecta > Lepidoptera > Tortricidae > Epinotia > Epinotia brunnichana. The sequence goes on from OY977957.1 coordinate 11,056,421, forward strand.
AGAGGCAGTCTGTGAGGTTGTAGCTTTGTAATATCTAATCCCTTAACTGCGAAACTACTGATCCGATTGCAAAAAATATTTAGATAAATAGAATGGACTTTCAGGATGGACATGTGCTATATTTTATACCGTGTCTTCGCCTTAGAAAAGCTGAAAAATCCCCAACACTTTCAATTCGACGACCGCTTTAGCCTAGTTGGTAGTGACCCTGCCTACGAAGCAAGAGGTCCTGGGTTCGAATCCCGGTAAGGGCATTTATTTGTGTGATGAGCACGAATATTTGTTCCTGAGTCATGGATGTTTTCTATGTATTTATGTATTTATTTATCTATATAAGTATGTTTATCTTCGTCTAGTACCCATAGTACAAGCTTTGCTTAGTTTGGGGCTAGGTCGATTTGTGTAAGATTGTCCGCAAATATTTATTTATTTATTATTTATTTATTTAAAAGTTCTAAATCTCAAAATGAGATGAACCGATTTTGTTGAAACGTAAGCTAATAACCTGCTCGATCACGTCAGCTTTTGGACAAAATAAACCGCATTAAAATAAGTAGGTCTATTCGTTTACGAGCTACGATCAAACTTATAACACCCCTCTTTTTGCGTCGCGCGTCGTGGGTTAAAAATAAGCATGTCCTTTTTTCCACATCGTCGTTCGCCAGCCTATCAGTTGGTGCGTATCTCCTCAAGCATGTGTAAGGAATAAGCCCGAATAGATTAAAGGCTTTATTTAGCGAAAATATACTACACATAAATGATTGACAGTATGAATGACATGAATTAGTTTTACTTTTAAATACCACATTCTTCCCTACGTCTGGAAGTCCTGGAGGTAGGTAGGAGGCCTACGGATGCGCTCCGATCGTCGTATTACTCGGGAGTTGTGCGGAGTCCCCACAGCCTCTGCAGGATCCGGCTGTTCTAGTTGTTCAGGGACGGATTCCTCACGCTGCTCTTGTCCCAGTTCCTGCGAATGTTGCAGTTGTCCCGGATTGGGTGTGACGAAGGGATTGATATGCCCGTCATCGTTATTAGTAGCTCCTGGTTCTTCAGGGTTTCCGCTCGGAGCTAGGTGTCGATTTGATACGGTTAGTTCTCTCCCGTTTGATAGACGTACTGAGCTATAAAATGGGTTTGATTCCAATATGTCAACTTCTTCAACCAATGGGTCATATTTGCTTAAACGGTTGAATTTCTTTAGGAGAGCTTTCGAGGATTGTTGCAGCCAAGATGGCATGGATTGTCCCCAAGACGATCGTCGTGGGTGGTTGAACATTCGTTCGTGAGGTGTGGTGTTTGTTGCCGTACAGAGCAGTGATCTTATGCTGTGTAGCGCTTGAGTCATTACCTCTTCCCACATTGTTAGAGGCATATTCTTACTTTTCAGGGCTAGGCGAATGGTTTGCCATAGCGTGCCATTGAGTCTTTCGACTTGGCCGTTCCCTTGGGGGTTGTACGGAGATGATCGACTGGTAGTGATGTGCTTGGAGTGCAAGAAATCTTTAAGTTCTTTTGACATGAACCCAGCACCTTGGTCTGTATGCACCATTGATGGGAATCCAAATATTGAGAAAAGTTCCGTGAGATGTTTTATGACTGTTTTTGTGCTAGTATCTGCGCAGGCAAAAGCGAATGGAAATCTGGAGTACTCGTCCACAATGGTGAGGATATATTTATTGTTCGTGGATGATGGCAGAGGTCCTTTAAAGTCCAGGGCGATTCTCTCTAATGGCGTCGTTGCTTTGATAAGCGTTCCCGTTTTATTTGTAAATCTCGGCTTAATCTCTGCACATATGGGGCACGATGTTACCACACGCCTCACATCGTCGATAGAGAATGGCAAGTTCTTTGATCGTATCCAATGTACTAGACGAGTAACGCCGGGATGGCAAAGCGATTGGTGTAAGTCTCTGAGCTTGTCGTCAATACTCGCGGCGCATATTTGTCTTGTAAGCGTATCCGCGACAACGTTTTGTTTACCAGGGCGATATTTAATGTCATATCGATAACTCGACAGTTCAATATGCCATCTTTGAATTTTATCATTCTTTATCTTACTTGCGTGTCCCTGCAACATGAATGCAACTGATTTTTGATCAGTGATTAGGTTAAAGCGCCGACCGATTAAGTAGTGACGCCACTTCTTTAAACTTTCAATTATGGCGCATGCTTCTTTCTCTACAATGGGGTATTTCTTTTCACTATCATTGAGTGACTTAGAGAAAAAAGCTACAGGTCGACCATTCTGGGTGAGTGAAGCAGCTATTGAGTGATCTGATGCGTCAGTCTCTACTGTGAATATCCCGTTGGGATCGATAGCTGCGAGTGATGATTTTATAATAATATTCTTGAGTTCTTCAAAAGATTTCACTTGTTCGGTATTCATGGGAAAACATTCCACTTTTGTTAGTAAATGGAGTTTAGATGAAAAGTCAGGTACCCATTTTGAGTAATGCGAGAATAGGCCAATAGCTCGTTTGAGAGAAGCGGAGTTTGGAGGTATTGGCAGTTCGCGTAGTGGGCGCAGGCGGTCTGGGTCGGGCTTGACTTTTCCATCACAAATGTTGTAGCCGAGGATGCTTAAGTCTCTTAGTGAAAATTCGCTTTTGTCCATATTGATTGTTAACTTATATCTTTCTGCTACCTTTACAAACTCTTGTAGCTTGGCATCGTGATCCTTTTGATCGATTCCACAGATGGTGATGTCGTCGAGATACGGAAATACGCCCTCGATTCCGGAACTACGGATAATCGAGTCTATGGCCCTTTGGAAACATGCGACTCCGTTTGTTACCCCAAAAGGGATTCGGCAGAATTGATACAGATTACCTGCCGCTTCGAAGGCTGTGAGCGGTTTGTTGTCAGGGATGATCGGAATTTGATGGTACGCCGATTTCAAGTCGATTTTACTGAACACTCTGTAGTTTGATACCTTGCCGATCACCTCCTCTATGTTAGGGAGTGGGTATGCATCTAAGTATGTGTATCTGTTGATGGTTTGTGAATAGTCAACACACATGCGTTTCTTGTGGTGCGTGCCTGATGTTATGAGGACTTGTGCCCGCCAAGGGGAGGAACTTTCTTCGATTATACCGTCAGCAAGTAACTTTTTAATTTCATCTTGAATGAATTTTTGATCATCCGGTGAGAATCGACGGAATTTTATTGCTATGGGTTTGCATTCTAGAGCTATATTCGGGAATAGATCTACTGGGTCTATATTTGCTTGGTTTAACGTACACAGCTTTAACGGTGGCAAGTGTCCGCCAAATCCGACTTCTAGACTTGAATGTCGCTCTAGGACATCGTGGCCTATGATGGCCTCACAGCAGAGGTTTTTCATGGCTCTAAATATAACCTTTGGGATTTCCTGTCCATTCAGCTTGACCGTAGCTGGACACACTTGAGTGACCTGGGACTTTAGCGTAGATGATGCCATCGATACGTCCTGCATACGGCACGGCAAAGCCTGTAACCCGTACTGAGCGATAACGTCTTCATCAAGGAAGCTGGCCGTGCTGCCAGTGTCAATAAGGGCTTTTACAGGTACTCCATTAATTTCTATAAGTAAGGTGCATCTTTTTATTCCGGTTGCCGCTAGTACGAAGCATGAGGTCTCTTCCTGAGAAGTTGCAGCAGTATTGAACCTTACGTTTCTACATACTTTTGCGAAGTGTCCTTGTTTGCCACACTTGAGGCACGTTGACTGTGCTGCTGGACACAATCGTCGAGGGTGGCGTGAGTTTCCGCAATAAAAGCACGTTTCTTGAGAGTTAGTTGCAGGATTAACAGTTTTGCGAATGACTTGATTACTGGAGGCAGCAAAGGATTGGGGAGAATTAAAGCTTTCAGCCTGACTTTGGGCAGACTCTAGAGCACGCGCTTGATTGTGAGCTTCATCTAAAGTTACGTTCATATTTTCTAGTAACCTTTGCCTTATAGATGGAGAGACAAGGCCAGCAATAAATGAGTCTCTGATAAAATCCTTTTCGTTCTGTTCCGCTGTAACAGCTTGAAATGTACACTCTTTAGATAGAAGCCTTAGTGCTTGTATGTATTGGTCAATCGATTCTCCGGGTTGTTGTTGTCTGGTTGCAAGCTTATATCGCGCAAATATCACACTCTTAGGTTTCATGAAAATACCGTTTAAAACGTTAATAGCTTGTTCGTAGGTTTCAACGTGTGAGATGTGTTCGTAAATACTCGGAGAAACATGATTTATCAGTAGTTTTAATTGTACCTCCGATGATTTGATACCGGCGTTATCCTGTGCGTCGTGGAAAGATTCTTCCAGAAAATTCTCAAACGTTTTTTTCCAGTGTAGCCATTGAGCGGTTGAGTTATGTCCAGATAACGGATCCACTTCGAGTCTTTCTGGTTTGAGATATTTAGCCATTTTTACTCATTATTTGCTTTCCGATTTTATAGTCGCTAAATAAATTGTAAGGAATAAGCCCGAATAGATTAAAGGCTTTATTTAGCGAAAATATACTACACATAAATGATTGACAGTATGAATGACATGAATTAGTTTTACTTTTAAATACCACAGCATGGACATACGATTGTTGCCGATGTAGGTATACAGTTACAGCCTGTTAGCCGTGCCCACTTCACTTGACCACCACTGCAGTTAAACAAGATAATACATGAGAATTACTATATATATGCATGTACCTATCGTTATGGAAGTTACGAGTAATCACTGGCATAGACTCCTCGTTCGTTTATTTCAACAAGGAGATTGACTTTTAAGTGCTATGCAGAATAGTTAGATACAATTACACGCTCTGCCTACTCCTTTTGTGTATACAGGCGTTAGTTTATGTATGGTCTGTTTATATGTATAGTATAATATGCTTCGATTGGATTAGTCTCTAGAATTAGTGAAATGTGTACCTTTCTCCACTAGGCTGATAAACGGTTCATTTCAAACGTAGTGTTTTAATGTTTTAATGGTTTTAATAAAAAAGGTTTTCAGGAATACGGGTGGATGTGGCCTTTCAGTGCTGCCAGTAATATGTAATTTTTCAGAAATAACGGTTTTAGATACACTGGGTCCTGGATTTCTTCTCAGTGCTGCCATCTAGTGCACTTTTCACAAAACCCATGTCATAAAGAAGCAGGTGTAACAAGTAAACAGTTCTAGTATTTGTCTATGGTGTTAGAATGTGCTATTTATGGAGCCGCTGTTTGTCTAGCGGCTCTGAGGCGGTGGCAAACTCTTAGACAAACATATTTGGTTCCATACATTTGTCTATGCTTCATTCATATCGATTCTATAGAAATATTTGACAATACAATACAAGATAATTAACGCAAAAGTTATTTAAATATGAATTAAATTAATCGCTAAAAACGTGCAGGTTCACTCTATTACTTACCTAAGTATTGAATGTTTGCTAGAAGAACCTAGAACAAATTAAGGGTGGTTGAAAAAATAACGGTTTTAACAAAATAAAGTGGTAACATCTAGCCCAAATAAAATAAAAGACTTCAAATCAACAAACTTCCGACAGTACAAACACCACAAACCCATAAAATAACAGCTCAAATGTCACCCCAACAGAAGCTCGGCATCAAAATCTTCAACACACCCGAACACCCTCAAATAAAACTACCACCACAGATTCAATAAAAACTTAAACTGTCAACTCCCCGTCCCACAGATTATATATACTTACCCAAGTCCATTTCATCCGCCAGCGCGCGCGGACAAAGAGAACAAAGCTGTTTTGTTGGCACTGGATAATAGTTTGCCTCTTATGTTGGCAACATGACATGTTATTCTGTAATTTTCCGAACCACTACGCCCGCTTGTGATGAAACTAGTGGGACGTATTGATGGCTATTTTGTCGCGGTTTTATGAGCAAAAAATAGGAGAAAAGACTTGCCATACGAGTATATAAGACAGGAGCATGGTGACTAGAAGGTTAGAATCAATTTCAAAAAAGTAAAAAATAGTAAACCTACCTATACTTAGTGCTGTCGCCATTACAAACCTCTTAATGTGAAATAGCCAAAAATATTCGAACACAGTCATGGGGCTGATGTTTGTGAGCACATTGTTTGCATCTCAGTATGTATGCGTAGAGTATACATATATATACTCTAAGTATGTATGTGATAGCGACTGCAGGTTGACATTGACAGCAACATCTAAGGTAAGATAATCAAAAAATATATTTTTTTCGATGCTAAACCCCCGTTTTCACAGAAAATATGATAAAAAATACCCATGCTTCTGTCATGTGTGTCTAACTTTATAATCAACATAAAATATTTTATCTAAATCTCACGTGCGCCCAATATAAATATCATACCTACCCTACGTATCAATTGAAGCATAATGCCGCGCCAAAAACTGTTAATTGCATATTCTAATGTTTATCTTAATTTATTACATAAATACCGTGAAAGCTCACCATTATGGAGACTTGTTCGTCTGTCAAATTAAATTTCTGGAAAAGCGCAATCGACTGAAAGCGTGGCGAATCCCTTTAGTGAACCAGCGCGGGAATATCGGGTAGGGTAGCAGGTAGGGCTGGCTACCCCAGCGATAGCGTTTACGGTAGCGGTAGCGATCGCTCACACAATAGCGGTTACAGTTGCGGTGCGGACGCCGTGTTGTAATTGTTGTAAAGACGTGCCTAAAACTTTACCATGGCATATTGGATTATGGATTTAAAGAATAGAACTGTGAGTAAAAGTGGAAACAGCAGATCGGTGCACAGAATGTTATGATTTTTTATGCATCGTGGTTCCTGTTTTTTCCTTGCAATTAATGATTAATGTTGTTTACGTTTTTTTTGTAAAAGTTGGTTTTATAGAGAAATAATTTTACGTTTTATGGAGAAAATGAATAGGCTACCGTTTATACGAAAAAAACGAATAACTCGACTTATTCCGATCGCGCTGCTCATAAAATCAAGCCGTCACCTAAATAAACAGTAACGTCTAAACAAAACGAAATGTCTCCCAGCACCCTTTCCATTCCCTTTCCTCTCCACCGCTTCATTATTCTGTCAGGAACATTAGCGCCGATGAAAAGCAAATTATTTTAACTTTTACAACCGTAGCAAGTGACGAGCAGATTGTTATTTTAAGTATTTTATTCACGACGCGTGAAATGAAATTTTATTCATGAACAGATCGAAGGGCAAGTGTTTTGCAATTTGCAAGCTTTAATTTAATTGTGCGCATTTGTTTTTTAGGAATGTCTGAGTTAGCAACAGATAGTATATGGGGTCTTCACCCTATTATGCATTGTTTACCTACTTGCTAATATAAACTAAGTCACCTGTACTTTCTATTATTCCTTATCAGCTAATCATAACTTGATTTGATACCATGCTAAGGTAGGTATGTATGTAATTATATTCTCTCAGCGGCAAAGGTTTAAGTATTTCATGTTTTAATTAGGTATCACAGTTATTTTAGGAGATGCACCAAGTTTCAGTATGCGATTGATTGTTTTTAGACTAAATACGTTTCTCGGGATGAATCTGGAAACTAGAGTAAGTACCTATTTATAAAAACTAATAACTATAAAGTTAGGTGAGAGTCAATACATAATTTAAAGTAAAATGTTATATCATCTTCCCGTTGGTAATGGCAAATAAAACGCCATTGCTGTAGCGTGGTTAGGTATAAAATTAAACCAAAGTCATCAATTTCCCAGTCAAGCTAAATATGGAAAGTCAAATAAAATTCACTTCAGCCTTACGCAAAGTCATTGCCGGCCAGGCCTATAATTAACGTGGTAATAGTGTACCAAAGTACGACAAAAAGTGCCCAGTAGCAGCCCTGAAAGATTTCACTTGTCAATCAAAAATAAACCTTAAGCTGAACGAACTAAAGCTTAATTTAGTTCGCTAGGGTTCATGGATATAGTTCGTTGTGAAATGTCGTTGAGTAGTTAGTGGTACAGCGAATGTATTTAGTGCTAGGGTTGTCGCGTGGGCGCTATCGCGCGATCGCAGCTGAATCGCGTCGCGGCACGGCATCGCGCGACAAATCACTAGAATTACGAACTAGAGCTCATTAGCGACAATATTTCAGTGGCAAAAGCTGCGGAACGAGGACAAATGGCATTTCGTGTCAGAGAAGAAATGTTTATTGGCTGGTCTCGGGTGTGTTTTGGAAGAATTAATTTGTCCTTATTAATATTTTTTACAATACTTATCGGATTTTTATTACTGACTATACCACCGTGGAGTTCAATTTTAGGGTTCGTGATACCCAATGATAATTTTAAACTAAGTAGGTAAAGTAAAGTAATTTAGTTCGGATCTAGGCCCTAATTCGAGATCCAAAAGCCCTCGTTAGATAGATCGTGGAGATATATAGAAATAGAATAAGCATTTATTCGTGACATCAACAATACATCGACACAGATCAGCATTATAAAATCGGTACAAAAGTGCCACGAAACGGTTCCATCTCAGCATGATATCCCCGACGATGTCACTATCATACAAGGTCTGAGTGACAGAGAGATGAAACAAAACCAATATCCTAGGGACGTTCTCTTTTGTCAATTAAAACGGGTGCAATCGCCTCCAAAGCAAAGCCATCAGACAGTGGAACTTAGGTAGGTAGATAAAATTTCAGAAATCGAATCATAGTATTTAATACTCTTACCAGCATTCTGATCTTTCCTCATATACTTTATATTAAAACTCAACCATTATACATATCGCAAGAGTTCATTAACCTATAAAACTACTGTCTACTTCGCCATCATTTTAGGATCACTCGTCTTTATCTCGCCGCGGCCGCCCACTTAAGCGATATGTCATAATATTGCGTCTGCACAGTGTTACTAGCCATCAAAACATTGGCGCCATTGCAAAAAACGCGACCGAAATATTTGTCCCAAAAAAAACGGCTGAAGTAACTTTGCGCGTTTCAAGTGGCAATAAGTAGGCACCATAGACTTTCTCTATTCTCACTTCTGTCTATTTTATTACATTCGGTAACGCGTAATTACTTTTTTACGTCAATTCATTATTATAAACCGTAATCCACCATATAATCCGCAATCTAACTCATTTTATAGCTCCTCCGTAGATCGATATTTATTACTCAAGTAATTAGAAACAGAATGAAGTCATTACGGAAAATTTTCAACGTTTGTAATTCACTAAGTAATAACCTCCGTTATTCATTAGACCAATCCCGCCTTATCATAACTTTTTGTTTGTAGTTTTAAAAATCATCTCCTTGAATGAATTGGAAATTAGATTTCTTTCGATCATCGCCCTCATTCGGCGGGTAAAGCAAACGAGCAGCGAATTAACGTCGACTCATCATCGTTTCAATTTTTAAATTAGGTAAGAACATTCGCCGGCGCCCTTTCTTTCGCGCTAATGAAGATTGTATGCAGCCGTCCTTTTTTGTCACCGTATCTGTTTGTTTTGAGCTCACCATCAATTATTTTCCTGTTTGGAATTAGCTGTCGAGCAGCTGCGTTCTGTCTCGGCTGGCGCGTGGGCTACGTATGTTGTCATCTCTGTCTGTTTGAGTTTGTTTTGTGCGTGACGCGCCACGCCCCGTTTTTTCCGCGTGGCGGCAGCTTTGACCGGTAGCGCGGTTATCTGACTTTTTTGGTTGGGTAGTGTGTGTCCGACCTAATAATGTTTGAGTAGGTCGTAGAAAAAAAGGTGGCTGTGTGCAGTGGGAGGCACAAAAGCTCTGTTGTTTGGTGGATAGTGCGCGCTAAGTACACTAATGTGACAGGACGCGTGGACGTGGACAGGTGTTTTGCCTCCGCCATTTTGTTTATTACGCGCACCCGCCCGCACTTACCGACTACAAATTAGCAAAGCCGTTTAGTCCCTACAAGTATGTACTACTAGCCCTAATGACAGGCTGGTTTTCATTTATCACTACGCAATAAAAATATGGACACAAATTCTAATATGGACATACCATTTATATTTTGCTGTATTTTGTATATTATATTGGCTAACTGCCTTCTTGGCTAATACACACTACACCGGTTTCTAACTTAAATCGTTGCTCTGCCATTTCATACTAAGTAGGTATCTATCTGAAAATGTATTAGTGAGGTAACTCTAAAAAAATAACTGTCCTTATTAAAATTAGGTAGGTAGGTACGTGTGTGGTATCGTCTTCAAGTTAGGTATGTAGGTATATAGGTACTTTAGTTGTGATCTCTGTTTTTACTAACAATAGTTTTATGGGTTCTGCCTGAAATAAATGATTTCAATTCAAATCAATTAAAAGCTCCAACAAATAACATTGCATGCGGGGTCTACATCAACTCTATATTGAATACCTAAAAACAGTCTTATTTAGATCTTGCGATCGCATAATACCACTCTGGTGAGCATCTAATTATAAATTTATATCGAAGTATACTAAAATATAGAGACAATTTATAATCAATTAAGTAATCAGAAACTTAATGCAATAGAAAGAAACACATGGTTACTTATGCTTCTTCTTCTTCAATAGACTTTAGAGCAAACTTGTGAAAATAAAGTTACAATCCTATTCGTATGTTTGCTGTAAATTAGACGTAACAAAAACCTATTTAAACAAACAGATGATAAAATAGGAGCGGATACATTTATTAGTACGAAATTAACAATGTTTACTTTAAACAATGACAAAAGAAAAGGGCAGCTCGACCACACAGATTGTGCAAAGACAATGAGTTTTTTTTATGCGCATGTTGTGCTCATGTGCAATATTTTTTGTCTATGCCCTAATATGCACTATGGGTAAAGTCAAGATAATATTTTTTAACAAAAACAACCTACAGCACTGCTATTGACATAATTACGTGTATTTTACACTGATTTCAAAAAGTGTTCTATTCTATTTGTAATAACTTTGTTAAACACATGTTTGCTTGATGTTTGCCCAATTTACAACCAGCTCTTTTTATTTGTTATATGTTAAATAAATACTGAGATAATCTTATCTTCAATTAATTAATTAATGAGCTTGTAAAACCATTTGTACTAAAAAAATATAATTACTTAAACAATATATATATTTTCAAAAAGGGTCTTTAAATAGGACATGTCACATATGAAAAACGCCTCAGCACTGCGTAAAACGTAGGTATAGGTACTTTTCAAATTTAGAACACCACCAACACAAGTAACAAACGCCTAGAAATAGAATGGAACGCAAGGTTCGATACGCTAATGATCGAGAAGGTATTCGCATACGACTTACTCGTTCGAAAAGGGTTTATGTGCAGTACAAAAACCCGTATTCTTACGACCTTTTATTATGGTCAAGTAGCACTCGTTACTTGCAAATTGGTAATCCGAGCGCGCGCGTTTAGACGAGGGATATGAGTTGTATTTTAAATTTCGAACTATTATTCGTTATTGTGAGTGCTACTGCACCCTAATTGCGAAGCGTTTACTCTAACGCCGGGGCTGTGTGTAGCTCGTGGGCTCTAAGTAGTGCGATATCCAACCTTTTTAAAACTCTTATTTGTTTGTTTTTTACTCACTTAGTTACAAACTAAATGTATAACAAATCAGCATGTTTATATAACATACATACCAGATACCTACTATATTATATAAATAAATATGCTGATTTGTTATACATTACAAAACAATATTGCAAATTCGTTTTATTATAATAAAAGTAGAAATTGCAAGCATTTGAACTGGATCAAATTTGACCTCCTGCAATGAATACGGTGTAAGAACGAAAGAAAGAAAGATACATTTATTCACACAGGACACACATATTAAACAAAAAAATAAAAAATAACAGTAAAAAAACATGTAACAAGTGTGTCTCTGCTTAAGGTGATACCTGTAGCTTTTATTACAGAAAAATCGAAACCCATAATCGATTAACGTAAACGTCCCAATGTCTGACACCTCAATTCCTGTGAAACCCCTGCTTATCACCACTATTGCTATGAATATAAGATTGAAAGTGCCAACTATCGAGCACTGGGACAATTACATTGAGTCCAAATTGCCACAAAAATACTAATACCTCCGTCAAACCTTTTCCCAGCTACTTATATATACTATAACTTGGATCTTTTCAAGACGAGAGTTAATAGGCACTATCTAGATAGTAGATGACGTCGAGGGTTGCATCCAAACCTAGGTTTAGGTTTGGATGCAACCCTCGACGTCATCGTTACTTACCATTAGATGAGATAGTGGTCAAACGTGTAGGTACCTGAGGCTCTAGTATAAGTTTTATCCATACAATACGTTTTCGAACGCGTTTGCGTTTAGTTTCAATTTGTATGGCAACGCGTAGTTCCTAATAGTTACCACCAGAGGCGCTGTTCGCGTTGCCATACAAATTGAAACTGAACGCAAACGCGTTCGAAAACGTATTGTATCGATAAAACTTATACTAGAGCCTCTGTAGCTCTAGTAATATACGTTTTATCGGTTTCGAACGCGTTTGCGTTTAGTTTTCGTATGGCAACGTGAACAGCGCCTCTGGTGGTAACTATTAGGAACTACGCGTTGCCATACAAATTGAAGCAAAACGCAAACGCGTTCGAAAACGTATATGTATCGATACAACTTATACTAGAGATACTGTTCGTAATAAAATATTAAAAAAAAACCTATAGGATAGGTCTTTAAAAATGATATTGAGGTTTCTAATATCATTTTTTTCAAAACTGTATAGTTTGCGCGAGAGACACTTCCAAAGTGGTAAAATGTGTGCCCCCCCCCCCCCCCCCCTGTAACTTCTAAAATAAGTGAATAATAAAACTAAAAAAAAATCATGATGGATATTACCGTGCAAACTTCCACCGAAAATTGGTTTGAACGAGATCTAGTTAGTAGTTTTTTTTTTAATACGTCATATATTGTAAACCGCAATTTATTTTACGGAACCCTTCATGTGCGAGTCCGACTCGCACTTGGCCGCTTTTATTTAATATTTTAGTTGGCCGAATTGCATCACAGTAGTCCGTTAAAAAAAACAACTCTGCCATCTTAGGTAGAATATTCCAATTCCAAGTTGGCCGTATTAAATAATATAATATAAATAATCTTAACCATAAGTACCCTCCTTTACTTACACCATTCTATCTCAACAATATGCAGTACGCAGTACTACATCTCAATTTAGCAGTTAAATTCCGAGGTAAAATCTAATGAAACCCGCTAAAACGCCTCGTTCATAAGAACAGTGGGTCAAACAATTAGTGCTCCTTCAACATAATGAGCGTTTGCGTAATGATCGCACACGATCCTTGCGAGCCCCGACATATGCCGCGCACGCGCCGCGGGTATGAAGAGATTCGCGATTCAAAAATAGAACCTCCCTTTAAGAAACTTTTCAACACACCTGCTCGTAAAGTAGGTCTTATTACAGCGTATTTACACTGATAATGCAGAATATTACCCATGCCGTGCCTTTTACATTACATTATCGCACTAGTGCCTTTTCATTACATATATTTTTAAATATTAGCAAAATAATGCAGAATATTACCTATGCCGTGACTTTTACATTACATTATCGCACTAGTGCCTTTTCTTTATATATCTTTTAACATTTTCATTTTTTTTTTTTTTTTTCCTCGCAAATGTGTTGAAAAACGTCGTATGAAACACGTGAGCATTGGTCATTACACTTCTCGTCTCCATTAAGCCTTCGCCTTCGGCTCAGGCTTAAAAACCGACTCAAGTGTAATGACCAACTTAGCACACTTGTATCATAATGTACTATAAATAAACAGTTTCCAAGTAATGCCACTTTGAAAAGAATGCATTTACTTACCTACAAGAAAATACGTTATTGTTATTACGCACTCCTGTAATATTTTTCTTCTATCCGGTAATTGACTTGAAAAAAGATTTTAGCAGGATTATTATGAGATATTTTTTTATTTCGATATTATTAAATTTGAAGTAAGTTAGTACCAACTAGATACTATTGGTATTATTTGGTTATTGGTTGGTGTTGGTGGTATAGGTATAGGTGAGTTAAACTGTGGATTTTTTATGTTAATTAGGTAGGCCTAATTAACATGCTTGATAATTATTTTAGTACTTGCAGCCTAAGTCGTTTCGTAATTTGTAAACATGACTCAAGTCCCTAGTAAAAAACATAGGTACTCAAGTCAATAGTAATTGCATAGGTAGACCATAACACCATTTTTGCTCAGTTCAGTATTTTGCACTTTTGTAGGTACTAAAATTAATCGATTTCTACCCGCTACCTCTTATCCTTTGCGAATCAAAATCCTCCAGACAACTTGAAGTTACCTTATTCGGGTAATTGGTTTCGTTAAACCACACACGTAGGTAAGTATAACATTACGTACGCGGAGGTCATACGAGACTTTCTTCACCCTTCGTCAATTATGGAATAATGACGGCAGATTTGGATATTTGTATATTAATATTACTCCAATATTTTATGAGATGGATAAAATATTTCTTATCTAGAATCAAAATTTATAAGGCATAAAATAATATATTTTTTTGTAATTCAGTTAAAATATATTGTGGACAAGCTTTTATTGCAGACTCCTGACTGTCGCATTGGTATACCCATTATATATATAACTATGTATATACTAATTGCTAAAAAAATACTTGATTATTTGAGAGGATTTTAATGGCCCAAACTCGACGGCCTTTGTTTTGTGTATAATATTAGAATATATACTTAGTAGTTCCTATCACCTATAGCCACCTTCCGTCTCTATCATCAGACTAGCTTTGCGGTACCAACCGACTTTATTATCAAACGACTTACACTGTACACAAGTGTATACAATTTAACTAGATTGGACTGTGATTAGACTTTCTGTGCAATCTTTGCGTACATGGCATATTACGGACCACTATCTTTCATAATGAAAAAACGTCTAAATTATCGTTTCTCAGCCTTACATTCGCACCTCAACCGGTCGGCCTTATTAACGTAATTAAATACAGTCATAATATTCCGACCGCCTAGAGTACTCCCATTACCATATATATCGTCGAATTAACATTTCAGTAACAATCCAAAATTATGTTCAGGCTTTAAAAGCTTTTAAAACGCTAATTATACCTCCTTGCCGCTAAAAAATATGTTACAACGCGATTTACTAGAACTATGATGGTTCTCTTTTGTGGTTCCGTAACTTAGGTAGGTACCTCAAAGAAAACATATTTGTAAACGGTTTATAACACCTTAAATTATGGCTCCTAAATAGGAGGGATTTCTTGAGAAATATCACTCTGAGGCAGCGTCCTTCTTGTCAGTCAGTGGACAATTAGCAAGGTGTAGAATGCCGCTCAAAAAAAAACTAGCATTCTTCTGTCTGTCACATCACACAGATATACCTACTTAGAACTATACAACCTGCAGGAAATTTAATAATTTGTAAAGAGACTAACTACAACACTTAGCCTCATTTTGCAAACTCGCCTCCTGCATAGTTATAATAAACTGAGCAAGTTCAATGGCACATCACGAAAGTTAATTGTTTACAGAAAAACGTGACAAATACATTTTTGACAACTACAAATGTTTGCACACTTGGTATAGATAGGTAGGTACATCTTGACTTCTGTTACAATATTAAGACTACCAACATTAAAGAAAACTATGATAACTACATGATCACATGTTTTAGCTACGAAACCCTCCGCACATTAAGCGAAGTCGTCGTAACTTAGCAACAGTAAGCTGGCTTTACACAACGCTGTATCTCAACCTACATCCGCATCACTTAAGTCCTTCCAACCCTGAAACCCCACTAATAACTCTAATTACATCGTTGAACGACAATTAATTAGCTTTTACAGCAAAAGCGTATTTCACGAGGAATTACATGTGTTTATAATGAGCTAATATAAATGCGGGCCGGCGTTCCAAGTTTACTGCGAGGTATCGTTTAAAACGGTCGAATGATAATCATATTTATGGATTGGCCGTAGGAAATGTTACGGAGATACTGCCTGTGGTACTTTGTCACATCCAGTCTTGGTAAACTATTTGATAAAACCACCAGGACAATGAGAGAAATGGTGTAGTCTCAACAGAAGTTCAGAAACCATTTAAAGAAAGAAATAAGACATTTATTTACTACACAAAAGACACACAGAGACAAAGGGAGTAGGCATACATTACAATTTAACACATATTGTGTGTGTCTTCGCGGCAGTGAATTTGACAGCTATTAGTAAAATTCGACAATGATACATGTCATTGTCACACAGTAGATGTCATTAAACCTGGGTATAATATAAATTACAAAAAAAATATATACCCCTCAATCCTAGATAGGTAATTCTTTATTTTGTACCTATTGTTAAATACCTATCACTGCAACATCACATTTTGTCGATCTTTTATACCCACATTTATACTAAAAGTGGCACTGGAACACAAGTTTCATGTGCTCTGCCTACCCCTTTTAGGGATAAAGGCGTGATTGTATGTATGTATGTATGTTAAATACGAAGAAATTGTCAGTGTACTCGCCTACAAGTATCAGTTCTCTAAGTACAGAACAGTCAATACCATTATTACTTGAACTCCGATCACACTTAGTTGTTACAAATCTAGGGGTCTGTGTTACCATTTGGCATTGTTGAGCTGACGAGCGATCACCTATTTATGAATGCAACTTAAAATATCATTTCCATTGCATACCAATCCTATAGATCTAGATTAGATGAGATAATTTATTTCATGATAAGAAATTACAGTATTAATTCCCTAATGAAGAATCAGTAGGTATCAGTTCCTTCTATTACTATTCACATATCCGCTATCCGTTTGCGTGAGGGACCTCGCGAACGATGATTCACATTTATGGTCTCAATACATCAAAGGCTTAAAGGACAAAGTCCTTCCAAAATTAAATTGAGTAGGTACACGCCTTAAATGAATCTTAATTACCTCAAAAGAGCGAAACTAGCCACCGGCGTCGCTACCCTGGCCGTGAATACGGCATAAATTAATAAAGCTGTAATATTCGAGGGAATTATTACCAAAAAACATGCGACAACTAAATTACCCGGACAATTATACGGCACAGAGTAAGTGGATAAAGAGGCATTTTCTTTAATGGTACCGTTTACACAGTGAATATTATTGCAATACTATTATGTCAATATTGCGACAGCCACCAAAACTTTATGGACGTTGCTTCAATAAGTATTTGCGATAAAAATAGTGTGATACGAGGTATTGCAATCTAGCCTTAAGCGACAATGTCCTTATGATTAGTATACTGCACGAGGGGGATGCATAATTTTAATGTTGAAATTATTAAAGAAATTTTATCTTTTATTTTTCGGTTGCAATAATTCAACTCTTCTTAGTTGTAGTTATTTGCTCTTGGGAGGTAATGATACTGAATTCAGTGACTGATTCCGGTGAGGCCAGCATAAGGGTCATCAGCAAGTAAAACCAGCCTAGATCCCTAGGTGAAGGCAAATGCCATTTGCCAGTATACAGAGAGTAATAACGATCATTATAAACTCATTTAACCAGATATCAACCGAAGTAGTTTTGTAATCGCCGTTTTAGAAGTTTATGTAAGTAAATAGCCACAGGTTACTGGAATACGTGTATCCATACATTCGAATACCTATAGCTAATATATGGATACGGATGATAGTAAGTATGGATTTTGCCCAAACTGGCTTTTGGACAAAAACCATACTTCAGCGACAACTGTAATACTGTACCGGTACATTTGCTTGAAGCTTTCATTGCATGTCTTACCTGTAACAAAAATAAACACATTTATTGAATATAGTTCAAACAGTAATATACAAAAGTCAACGTTTATGGATTCATCATCATAATGCTATTAGTTGAGAGCCCGTTCACGTGGTCACTAGCGCCATTGGTAAATAATTGAGATTATTTTTTAACGATAGCTCCGGTAGCCTAGTGGTTCAGGCATGCGGCTGTCAAGCGGCGGTCGTGGGTTCGAATCCCGGCTCGTACCAATGAGTTTTTCGGAACTTAAGGCCTCCACACACCGGTCGCGTGCGCGGGCCCGCCGGCGGGCCCGCGCACGCGACCGGTGTGTGGAGGCCTTAATGTAGGTACGGAATATTTATCATTAGCTTTTCGGTGAAGGAAAACATCGTGAGGAAACCGGTCTAATCCCAATAAGGTCTAGTTTTCCCTCTGGGTTGGAAGGTCAGATGGCAGTCGCTTAAAACTAGTGCCTATTCCAAATCTTGGGATTAGGTGTCAAAGCGGACCCCGGGCTCCTTTACAACAGGGAATAACGCTAGGACGATGATGATTTAAATTTAACGATAGATACATATTTAAAAAAGTATGCCGCTACACACTGTATTTTGTAAATTAAATACTTTGTGAACACATCAAACTAGTTTTAATGTTGCTGGCTTCGTCGATCTATGAACTCAAAAGAAAAACGGGCCTTTATAACTTTGGACGCATAGATTGACGAATCCAGCAACGTAAAAATTAGTTTGATGTATTCACATGGACTGGGTCTCAGGAGAATAGATATACCTACTCGTAACGCCTTCTTCATAAACGCTCATTAAACCTATTTTAGGTAAAATGCTGATAAAATTCTCTTGTCATTATGTCCATTTGACATTTGTGTTTAAGACAAAGGGAAATACATTTTACTTAACGTAGGGCTGTCTTTATGAATAAGTGGGTTATGTAATTATTAGTGCAGTTCGTGGGCAAAAAGCTAAATAAATGGTGATTAAATTAGCCTAGGCCTTACTCTAGCCGGCGCCGCCGCCCCGGGTCCTTATTACCCATTCTCATTACCCACTAACGATGTAATTGCACTCACGCATCACGGTATCCACACCATCCACATCCAATTTACAAAATGTCGTATCTCTATATCACTAGCTTAGAGACTTACGTCCATATTGATTTGTGGACGTTGTATTGCTGGTAATACAACATTGTCGTATCTCTATACGACTGGCTTGCAGACTTACGTCCTTTTTTCGCGACCGTTGTGTTGCTGATCGGATATGCAAAATGTCGTATCTCTATATTATTGGCATAGTGATATAAGACCTTTCAGTTTTAGGGTCAGTGTGTTGCTGTCACTGTTCGCGATTGAATGATTGCGGAGGTGCCTGGTAGACTTGACTATATAAATATTATTGAGAAATACTAGTTTTTGCATTGGTAGCTGTAGTTGCAGTTAGAAGATGACATTATTTTTATAGTAAGTACCTAGTTAAAGTAAAATAAAGATAATATAAAGATAAAAAGTGACTTTATTGCACATAGAATTAAAATACAGTTCAAAACAAAAGTGCATAAGAATCTTGCGTACGCGGGAATGCAGGTTCCTATTTGGTGTCATGGTTATATTATTGTTTACAATAAGTATACGTTAAGTAATCGAAGTAAGAAAATGTCATATCAGAACATACAAACTTGTATCTCTCACTTTACCTGCTAAGAGAATCATTGTTAGGATAAAACGTATCTATTACCCTCTGCCCAAAATCATCTAATATTTAGGTAAGTTAAGTGTTTTAATTATTTTTGTAAGGTTAATCGGTTTAATCGTGCAAAGGTATTTTTTTATACAACGACGGTGGCAAACAAGCTTACGGCCTGCCTGATGTTAAGCCGGCACCGTGGCCTATGGACACTTGTGACTCCAGAATAATCACAAGCACGTTGCCGCCCCTTTATTCACTTGAGGATTCACTGTGTTGGCAGATAGAGACATGCAGGTCCCTCACTCCCAACACAGCGCATCCTAGGGAGGTCTGGCGACCTTACTCACCACCAGGAACACAACACCACATACTTCATAGCGTGCAATAATATAGCAACACCACAAAGCAGTGGTGCTATTATGGCTGCGGTCTTCTGTAAGGTGGAGGTACTTCCCCAGTTAATTGGGCTGCTCCACATACGAGCGAGATAACATTCCGCTGTGCCTTACCTCTCTTAAAAAGGTAAGGTAAACAAACAGACAGAGTTACTTTACAATATGACGACCGCTTTAGCCTAGTTGGTAGATATTTAGTGAGTGACCCTGCCTACGAAGCAAGAGGTCCGGGGTTCGTATCTCGGTAAGGGCATTTATTAGTGTGATGAGCACGAATGTTTGTTCCTGATTCATGTATGTTTTCTATGTATTTCAGTATTTATTTATCTATAGGTATAAGTATATTTATCGTCGTCTAGTACAAGCTTTGCTTAGTTTGGGACTAGGTCGATTTGTGTAAGATTGTCAGCAAATGTTTATTTGTTTATTTTTATTTATTAATATTAGTAGGTACTTGATAGATACAGATAGGAATAGATACGTTACCAATGCCTCATCATATCAGCCAAAAGACGTCCACTGCTGGACATAGGCCTCCCCCAAAGAGTGCCACAATGGCCGGTCCTGCGCCGCCCGCATCCAGCGGACTCCCGCAACATTTACCATTCATCAGTCCACCTCAACAAACCAAACCATACCCAAACACTACCAAAGCGGATAGGAACACAATTATACCTACTAAGTACGTACCTACAATATTATTTAAACACAGCCATTCAAAACTAGAGCACAGTTCAATCCTAAAGCCCTTGTACTTAGAACCTAAGTAGAGGTATTAAAACTGCCCTAGTCATTCCACACTCTAACCGATTCCGCTTACGGTCTGTAACAACTGGCTATTTACTGTAATTCGAATGTAATTCCCCATTAGTGTAGCGCAGAACAACTGCGAGTTAAGCTGTCACGCTCGTCTTTCGGCGAAGTAATGGACGAATTGCTGCTTCATTTCATCACTGACATGGAACAGAAGGTTGTTGTTTAAGAATCTCAATTCTACTCGCTAAAATCGTATAAACATTGAAAACAAAAGAATGGGAAAATTAATACCTTTAATATATGTAGAACCATGAGCGGAGAGCACACATGAGATCAGATAATAAAAACTGGCAACGCGTGTGCGCATGACTAAGAACCCCGTATCGATTCGAAACATATACAACGATTTTCGACGTTAAAAACGTGAGTGACCCGTTTACATATATTTTAATGGGTATCATATCAGATAAAAAAAAATATAGGTAGCATGAGAAATTGGTCAAGTATTTGTAAGTAACAGTGATAGAGACGGGCGGGGCCAAAAATATTTTCGGCTTCTAGAGCTGTCAAAGTTACGAGTATAATAACAACAGGATGGAGACCGCAAAAGTAAAACCGCTCTGGGTAGCGTTATGACACTTTGGGTAACTATTGAAAAAGGCGCGAAAAAGTTGGGGAAAGTTACCAGCTGGAAAAGGGTGTTCGAGGATAGCGACTTATTCAGGAGGCAAGGTACTTGTACAAAGGGGTTACCCATTAATGTTGGGACAATTTTATTAGCGACCGTAAAAAATGCATGTCTCTTGTTTAGATTGTCTAATCACAACAAAATAATCTGTCTCTTCTCTCGGCGAAACGCTTGGCTCCAGCCCTACTTGTCACTCTTAGACGATAGTCACGCACACTTTAATGCAGTCCTTATTACCAGCGCATTAAGTTCAAAATGGTTAATGACAGGCACCTATTCAGAGTGTCGCTCGCGGCTGATCGACAAATGAGGATCTATAGTGATCGTAAAGTAACATTACGAGGTATTAGAAGCGTTCATAGCCCGGCGGCGCCTGCGTATCGGAAACGATAACGCAGGTCAAGTAAAGACGGCAGGGGTAAGGGTGGCCGCCAGTTTGAGTGGTTACTATAAATGAGCGCTTCCGTGCTTTGGAAGGCACGCTAAGCAGTTGATCCCGGTTGCTGTCTATGACAGTAGTCGTTAAGCCGAGTTAGAGGCCTTCGTGCGGCTTAAGAACCTCTAACAGTCGAGTTGCCCACTCACTTGACAAAGGGACAACTGTCACTCGCGTCCGCAGGAGCTACCTACCACAACCCTGCACGTGTCCCCTGGGTGGTACTAAAGAGTGACAAACTCAAAAAGGCCAAAAATAATATATGCCATACGATTAAATAACGAGGTATTAGCATTTTGGTATGGCGAAGGATTATTAGTATTATTACATACATTGTAGTTAATTTTCATTGGTAACTTGGCTGAATAGGTTTTACTTGAAATGGCAAGACAATATTAATAAGACACGAGAATGCTAATGCAAAGGATGTTGATAAATGAGCCAAAAACCTTCTTTTGATGCGTTGTCTTTTCGGTGGACATATTCAGTTCTAAAATCTAATTTTTTTACTGGACCCATGCAGGGACCCATATACACAATTAAAGGTTAAAAAATATACATGTCACATAATAGATCAAAGTACAAAGGCAAAGGCGATTTCGGTTGCTTATATCATGGGATCATAAATGAAGTATTTGTTATATTAAAGTGTTAACTTTTTTATTGTGTGCAGGAAAGACTCCATTTTAGTTCCTGATTTAGCCAAGCGTGTCAACAGTGTTCATTCATCCCCTTTCCTTGGGGAAATAGTCGTAAACTCTTGATATAGGTAATTTTAAAAGAATAATCAAGTTAATGATGTATATGGACTAGTATGTTTCCGGAATAAATGATTCCTTTAATTCATTCATTCATTCATTTCATAATCGTGCATATCACAAACGGGTCTCATAAAAAAATGCATTTTTAACTCAATAGGAAACTATAAGTAGGAATTAGTATGTCTTTCGTCGTAACGAGTGCTCATTACCACTCATTTTTAAATGTTCTATCGCTATTTCAAAATAACATTAAATAAATAAATAAATATTATGGGACAATCTTACACAAATCAACCTAGGCCCACGGTAAGCTCAATAAGGCTTGTGTTGTGGGTACATTTAATATTTTTTGTCATTTTCGAGTGAAAGAGTGGCCTGAGTCTGAATTTTCGTTTTCCAAATTTGACTGGTTTTGCAGTTATTCCTAGTAAAAGGGCGTGGAGAAGTAAAAATCTGCTATGGATGGGCAACGAAAAGAAATTTTTAATTGACTTTATGTAGTTTACGACGTATTTTGTAAACATCTTGCGCTAACACACCGTAATCATTGAAACGGTCAAATCTCCATACGACTAACATTAAAAGCTGTCAATTAGCACGCAAAGCAATTAAAACAAACAAATCAAGCATAATTACTATAATTAATTTATCAAATCGCCAGAAAGGCGAGTGCCTCACTTTCTACCTATTGAGATGTTAAAGTTAACCGCCAATTACGTATAAAAACTAGTTTAACGCGTTATTATCTCGATAACATCGATTGGGTACCAGCAACATTACTTTACAATCCATCGACGCGTTTACTCGATTTTTTCTTGAGTTGTTGTACGAAGCGAGCAGTGTATGGCACGCGGTAAAACGGACGTACAAGAGATCGATTGCTTTTATTTTTCAATACAATTCTGGGCAGTTATTCACAACGCAAAGCTTCACCACAAGTGTAACTAGTGTAAATCAGCCCTCCGTTTGTGTGTTGTTATTACGAATCCTAGTATCAAGATATAGAGGTGAGCAGTGAGGTGATGTGAAGCAAGTTGTGAATAGCACAGCCTCCGAGCAAGACTAAATTATCGTTTTTAAACTAGCCTCAATCGTGGTGTAATGCGTTTTAAATATGCGCGGGCGACGCGCGGCGGTCTTTGAAATCGCCGCTTTTTGTTTTATGGTGTCATATCATGGCTGATCGGAGAGCTTTATCATAGAATTAGAGGCATAGGGGTCTCAATTGGAGATTAGATGTCATGTTAAGGTGTGACTCTATGTTATAAAATTCTAGGTAGACTTCCCAGTGCTTCATAGACACTATCAATCTTATGATGAACAACAGTTAAGCAAGTTTTCACAAATTGGAAGATTTTTCTTATATATACATTTATTTAATGTGACAGCTCTTTAGAGAAAATAAAAATTATCTGCTCTCTTATTTCATTTAGGTATTTGTAAGCACCGAACTTTGCTCTACCTTAATAGTTTCTAATTCTCACCCAATGTTAACAGCGACATCAAGTAGTTGTAAATATAATCAAATACTTATTTTACGACTACTGGGTGCTACGGGAGCCTTCAGTCATATACACAAAGGTCTATAATGAATCTAACGATGGGTGTCTTCGCCACAATCATTTCACTTCCCCAAAAGATGCACGAACTTCTACCTTATCTGTCTGCTACAAGATTGTGTTTCCAACGTAACAGTGAGTCGAGATACGAGCTTGCAAACGTTGTTCTTTGATTCGTTTTCATTAGTTCGCCAATCCGCGGTTTATGGAGGTAGTAAAATAGCGCTACTTATAGCTGACATGATTTCATGTGACCGACTTTTTATAAAACTGTAATTGAAATTTGAATCTTGTGCCTTGGACTGTAGAGTTGATTTTTGAATGGACTTCTTTGATGCAATTCGGCCAACTTAAATATTCTCAAGTATACTAAAATATGTTAAGATTTTCTGGCGTGGTTCCGTTTTATCAAAGGGTAAATAGAAAACTATCACACGGTAAGGAGTGCCAGGGTCATCTCACAACGTGACACAAGAAAAAATATTATATTATGTACCGTCAAGTGGGGTAAAATGGGACACTGGTGGGTTACGTGAAACACTGGTTTTAACCAACAATTAGTATGTGGCTGTTGGAATAACCTCGACGTCTGGCTCGTGTGTTGAGCTAGAGATACTTAAAGGTTATATCTAGAGACAAACACATACTAGTTCCTGGTGAAAACCGGTGTCTCAAGTAATCCACGAGTGTCCCATTGACGGTAACTACATACTAGGTACTACGTACAATTTATTAAGTGAAACGATTCTCGTGAAAACTTTTATGAGCAGTTTCGATAAAAATACAGACTTTTTTGAAAGAAGCTCTCTTTAGTTCTAAAGCTCACAGAGCTCAGCTCGCAGATATAAACTTAAGTAGGTACTGGAAAAACAATATTTACACAATTGCATGTTTCTCAGCATATTCCTACCTTTTAGTATGTTCTGCAACTTCCCCATTGCACGGAGTCCCAGATCTTTGTTATATTATAAAATCTGTTCACAGTCAGCCACTGAAAACAACAGGAACATTGGAACGTGTAGTTAAGCCGCGTTTTCTCTGCTTTGATATTTAGTACCGACTATACATTAACGCGTTAAAATATCGCTTAACGAGGCGGTCCTTTGTGGATTACCAGCTGCCTCGCATGCTAATCCACCAATATCCATTAACTTTAATATCTGCTAAGTATGAAATTGCTACCTAAGGTGGTTCTGTATCATTAAGTTTATGTGCCGGAATTAGTAGGTTGTGCAATTGCAATATCTAAATTCGATTACTTTCTTTGAGTGTGTGCAAACTCTAATTGAACGTGGTAAGAGTAGTAATTTCGTTTTACTGCGCTTTACTACATCAGGAAAAAAACATTTAGTTCAATAATTGCTTTGTGTTATAATTCGAAACTACGTATATTCGGTTAAGTACCTCTGAAACTTCTCGCTTTCAAGATATCTTGACAAAGCTTTTGCCAAGACAATATAGTATCAACAAGGGGAATCATAAAATGAGAGGTACATAATAATTTAATTTCCAACCCAATATCCTTATTCCAATTTCAGGAGTAAGTAGCAGGTTTTTCTTAAAATAATGTATTACAAAAGTTCTATCATTATTTTATATGGTTTACGTCATACCTGGCCATAAAGTAGGAATTACCGCACGCTATGCGTGCGGAAATCCCCACTTTCTGGCCAGATAGAGACGTAAAATTTTGTACTCACCACGGGCGGTAATAAAGAAATCCTCAGAGCGCATATTTATCGCCCTTGCCTTCGGCTCGGGCGTCAAATACCTGCGATCTGAGACATTCTTTCTTTAACCGCCCTAGGTAAGTAATATACTATTCCATAGCTACTCGTAGTACTGTATCATACTTGAAACAGGTACCTTAATACCAGGAGAACAAAAAAAGGCGGTGAGCATTTAACATTCTCATGAGAAGTGTGGAACCCTAAAACTCGTCAATCTGCAATTTTATCTGGCCATCAATTGGGATGTAACTGTGCTCTGAGGCTACGCCGTAACTTAGCTTCTGTACGAGTATGGGCTCCTGGTTATGACGTCCGAGGCTTTTTAGGCAAGTAGGTCATGTTCAAGTGGGCTCTTTAAGTCTTATTTCATTAAGGTAAATGAGGTACTGGGATGAGATGGCACAAGAATGGAAAATTATTGTAAGTTAAAATGGTAAGTGATTTTCATGTATTAATCTGTCTATGAAATGTATTTACAGCCGTGCTGCATGGCTGCAGGAATCAATTGGACAGATTGATTGGAGATTTGGACAGATGTGCAATAAGGCCAATAAGTGAAAATCTACCTAGCGGTGCTACTTATACATTTTTGCCTGCGTACAGTGTACATGTACCTATAGAGAAGCAAGCTGGCAGTTAAACAAAATAGTTGATGTCAAAAACGTAGTCACAAAACTTCTAATTAGAGTTGAATCTAGACAATGCGCGTGCAAGCAATAATATGTGAACGAAGACAGTTCAAAAACACTTGCCCCCGAGAATACACCATTCCTAAAGTGTACTGTAGACTACCTTGGCCCCCCTTTTTATTGACACTGCCGAAACCGTATAACAACCTTCGTAGACTCCAAACTTTAGACAGTTGTAAAACCGAAAGTGGGATGGGGCGTCGACTAATCGCGCTTTAATGGCCGCGGCGTCCACAAAGACGCGCGTTTTCCACTGGCACTGCGTGTCGGAATGTGTTTATCAATGGATGTGTCTATCTACAGCTTATATGGTTCACAGGCTGTCTTGGCTCATCTCAGCGTTCACTTCTAGTATATTAACGCTAAGATTCGTAGTAACTGTTAATAAGTAAGATAGAAACTGTTAAGGTTTCTATGACAGCTCTGACCAACTTGTATCGTACCAGCGCGTGCAATCGAGCAATCTCAAAAGCCTTTCTGACCCTCTCTTCCGGACATGGCCAAAGTCTCCGCGTCCGTGCAGCAGAACTGCTAGCTGGTTGAGTCACCGGAGCGGAGCGGAACTGAGATGAAGGTCAGACTTAGTAGACTTACACTGATTTGCCTCAGGCATGTTGTCGTTGTAGGTGGACTGATGACCTGGTAAAGGTCGCGGGAGTCCGCTGGATGCGGGTGGCGCAGAACCGGTCACTTTGGCACTCTTTGAGGGAGGCCTATGTCCAGCAGTGGACGTCTTTCGGCTGATGATGATGATGATGAAGTTGTCGTTGTGACGAGCCCAGTGACGGGGTGGGTGAGGGCATAAAGAATCGCGGTGAAGGTGGTAAAGGAAAATTAGGGATAAGATTTATGAATGGATGCGTTTTCCACTGAAAGGTTCATCATGTAGGATATCAGCCATCAATCGGCATATATCACAATAATAAGCAATATGCCATTCCTGTCAATATGGAAAGAGTACAGTTATTTTAAACATGAAGGTTCATTAGAAAATAACTACTTACTACACAAACGCGAGGTTATTTTTACGAAACCACAACTTGTAAAGTACTTAGTTGCATTGCAGCGACTTATTATAAAATGTATGGAATAGTATTAACTTTCCTAAAGGAAGTTTTAACTATATAGTCCACAATTCATAACGACCGACGAAATGAAAAGCGATAAAACATAGGAAATGAGGTGAAGACATTGCAATATCTATACTAATGGTTTCCGTGGGAAACAAATGAATGTGTCACGTTGTGTAGTTTTATGAACTTTCATTTTCATTTCGAATACTAATCCCCTTATTCACAAACACACACATATATATATAAAAAAATAGTAACGCATTTTATTTCTTATTTGAATTCGGGCTTGCTAAAAGAATATCATTCGCCAATATCAACGTTATAAATTTCACTTGAGTTTGTAAAGTTTAACCATAAAATAAAAATTGCTGTAAGTATTTTCATAAAAAAAACTACAGTACCTATACTACGTTTCAAATACCAAGGCCCGATTGCACTTGAGACGGTCAATGGGCGTTAATAATAGGATTAGTGATAACAAAAGATACTAAAAGGCAAACATTACGAGCCCTATTGTTAAGTTTCAAGTGCATAGGGCCTTCGTATTTGATATGGACTATACTTACTTGTAACTTATATTAATAGCCGTTTTTTAACCCATGACGGAAAAGGAGGGGTGTTATAAGTTTGACGTGACTGTGTGTCTGTGTGTCTGTCTGTATGTGAGTGTGTGTGTCTGTCTGTGGCATCGTAGCTCCTAAACGAATGGACCGATTTGAATGCGTTTTTTTATCCGAAAGCTGACGTGATCGAGATGATTCTTAGCTACGTTTCAACAAAATCGGTTCAGCCGTTTTTGAGATATTGAACTTTGAAATGAAAATGTCGGGAGTTTTCAACTTTTCTATGTTGTAGTTATTACATTGATTATTAAATAGTCTTAGTTCATACAATTTCACTCAAACATATCACAAATGAAAGTGTATAGTATTTTATAAGATGTAATTTGTAATTGAATTACAAATTACATTTTTTAATTGTAATTTGTATTGCAATTACTTTTTGCCCCACACTGGTGTATACATGCCTAAATACTTAGAGCGCTTGTGTCGGCGGCATTGCACAGTGCATGAATGAAAGATCGACTCGGGCGCAGCGGACTGATGCGCATGCGCTCAATGGAGAGCCTCTCTTCATTCACACAAAAACGCAGGCTTATTGTTGTAATTTAATCTTAATCCACATTTAAATATAGACGTTTCGAGTAGCGGATAATTATATTTCAATCTGTCGATGTACCGACATTGATACATTGATGATTGGTTGAACATTGGCATATTAATTATTTATTTGTAACTAGCTTCAGCCCGCAACTTCGTACGCATTTAAATAGCTTGTATGTTAATCTGGTCTCAGAATAAACACTTTTCAGTTTGATCGAATTGACAATAAGTAGGATAGTCAAAGTCCCAAAATAAGGTAAAAACGTCCCAATCCCAGCGTGTGACGCCGTAATGCCTCAATAGACAATTGACACCTAAATATAACTTGTCTCTATTGTTATGAATAAAAAAAATAAGATTCAAATATTGGGCTAGTGTCAAGTACCTACTGGGACGTTTACCATAAGTAATCATATATAATATATTTGTATACATATTATATTAGTTACCTATAAGAGCCTTTGTTGTCTGAAAATAAATGAGAGGTATTTGATTTGATACCACCGGGGACCGAAGAGCTGGCAGCTTCCTCGCTCAACGCATTAGTATTGCGATACAGCGGGGAAATGCTGCCAGCATCTTCGGCACCATGCCGCGCGCGGGGAGACTCCTTAGTTTAGTAATAAGTAGTTTTTTTTTTTTTTTTTTCTGGTTAAGTTGAATTTGTTACAATTATAATATTACTTAAATAAATTACTATTACATGTGATACATAAATACCAAAAATAATAACAAAACAATGGAAATCACTTCACACACATTAGGCATTTTAATTAACTTTATAACGTTTAAATATCAATCGTTGCTTACAATCCGTTGGGTGACGAAGCCCTAAAATTATTTGATATACCACGATTAGCAAATCATCCCATCCAATCCTTTTTCTAAATTCATCTAGCACTTTTTAATGTCCCGGTCGCCCGCTGCTAGTCATAACCCGTACGTGATTGCGGCGTCTTTGATACGGACCTTTTTGCCCTTCGATTTACACGTTTTTCTTTAATTTATTTTTGTTATTGGTTACAATATTCCGGCGGCTACCGGGCGCAAAGGGCTGTTATAATTTAGTTTTATTTTATTGTTTATGCAAAATAAAAGCGGATCGTTGGAGAGATTTATCGGCGAGGTGGGCGAGTATTGGACGTTAATTTAATTTGTAGTGCTACTGATTTATTGAGGATCGAGCAATGTTTTCGCGATGCGTTTTGTGGTATCTATTCATAGAATTAGTTTTGGTCATCTTTATAGTTGTAAATAGATGAAGCTCGTTTTCTATTGCGGTATCTATTCGTAGTTTTCTATATATAGCTTTGAATACTTTGGGTTATTTTTGTAACCGTTGCGCGTTGATGTCTATTGAGTTATTTATTACTTTAAATCAGCTTTAACTATAAAAAAGCGAGTCGGACTCGCACATGAAGGGTTCCGTGAAATACATTGCGGTTTACGATTTATGACGTATTAAAAAAAAACTACTTACTAGATCTCGTTCAAACCAATTTTCGGTGGAAGTTTGCATGGTAATGTAGGTACATCATATATTTTTTTTAGTTTTATCATTCTCTTATTTATAAGTTACAGGGGGGGGGGGGGGGGACACACATTTTACCACTTTGGAAGTGTCTCTCGCGCAAACTATTCAGTTTAGAAAAAAAATATATTAGAAAACTCAAAATCATTTTTGAAGACCTATCCATAGATACCCCCACATTATATATATGGGTTTGATGAAAAAATTTTTTTTGAGTTTCAGTTCTGAGTATGGGGTCCCCTAAAACTTAATGTTTTTTTTTAATTTTTGTGTGAAAATCTTAATGCGGTTCACAGAATACATCTACTTACCAAGTTTCAACAGTATAGCTCTTATAGTTTAGGAAAAAAGTGGCTGTGACATACGGACGGACAGACAGACAGACAGACAGACGGACGGACATGACGAATCTATAAGGGTTCCGTTTTTTGCCATTTGGCTACGGAACCCTAAAAAGATCAAAGGCCAATGATTCAATAACGGAGCACCAGTAATCGAACCTTGTATCTCTGATTTACCGGATTAACGAGTCACTTCACAAACACGTTTTTTTTACACTATACTACTTAGTTTCGTTCGTCGTTACCTACCTAAATTATAGTTTCTGCACAAAGTTTAAAACAAAAGTTAAAAAAGCATTTTCATACGAAACCGATAATTTCTCCGGTCCATTACGAACGTTAAAGGTAATAATTAAAATAAAACTCGTAGGCGCGGGCGTCGCGAATGCCGTTACCGATTCGTTCAGGAGCGTAAAACCGCGCGTGCGACGCCGCCGCGAGCGATTCCAAATTCAAAATATAAAATATTAGATAAAGTTTAAATACATAGCGATAAATACATCATTATCATCATATCAGCCGAAAGACATCTACTGCTGGACATAGGCCTCCCCCAAAGAGTGCCACAATAACCGGGCCATAAATTAAATATACCTATTCTTTAAAATATGAACTATTTTCAAATAAAGTGTACCCTAGTTAAGGTAACATTAAAAAACGTTAACTTTGTCAGGTGGGTCGCGAAAAATTGCCATACATTTAAATGGCTAATTTACGCGACTCACTTGACAAAGTTAACGTTAAATTTATACTGAGCAGAAACGTCCGCTAACGAAATTCTAAGTTTCGATCAAAGAGGAAAATTGAAAAATTATTTGCCACGGGCGGGATTTGAACCGACGACCTCTGGAATCCGTCCATTGCTCTTATCCAACTGAGCTACCGTGGGTCCCGTCAGTGGCAACGAATCTTTCAATCCCTTCACTCTTCTAATTAACCTTAAGGAGGCTCGTAGCGACATCCACCGTGAAGTTGTTACAAACTTCTGATACGGCACCAACGTCCCAAGTTACATTGAGAATCGTTAGTAACAATGATATGATGTTAGTATAAATTTACTGTTAAAATGGAGTAGCGCATTGTTACTAACGATTCTCAATGTAACTTGGGACGTTGGTGCCGTATCAGAAGTTTGTAACAACTTCACGGTAGATGTCGCTACGAGCATCCTTAAGGTTAATTAGAAGAGTGAAGGGATTGAAAGATTCGTTACCACTGACGGGACCCACGGTAGCTCAGTTGGATAAGAGCAATGGACGGATTCCAGAGGTCGTGGGTTCAAATCCCGCCCGTGGCAAATAATTTTTCAATTTTCCTCTTTGATCGAAACTTACAGTTAACGTTTCTTAATTTTACCTTAACTAGAGTACATTATCTGAAAATAGCTAAACTATAAGACTCGTTCGCGGAAATACGGTGTGGTGCTTTCGAATCGGTGAGCACACGGAGAAAATATTATTTAAGAAAAATGTTGCTGACCACTTTAATTTAAACCATAATTGTTTAGTCTTTTTAATACACAGTACCTACATACAAGTCGACGTCAAATATATGTATACATTTCTCGCCTTATTACAATTGAATAATATCACATCACAGATAGCCCCATGTGCAGAGCGTGCATGGAGGCAGAAGAAACGACTAAACATATACTACTGGACTGCAAGCAGGTAGATGAAATTAAGTATTTTTTACTTGCTACTTTATTTTCAATATCTATGTTCAAAAAGTCCAGTCATGCCAGACATATATGATATCAGTTAGAGACATGGTTTTTACAGTTCATGCTTACTCAATTCCTCATGAAAGTCCTAAAATGAACATGTTTGTACTTGGTAGAAAATTAATACTACGACCACAAACCTGCAGGATACATTAATCACTAATGCAATTAATGTAAGTAGGTAATTGTAAAAACAATTACTTCACAATTCCGGACAGGTGTGTTGTTGCCTATAATGCTTAACTTGTATGTCCTCAGCGTTCTCTGTACGTGTATTTATTGAATTTTATATAATTATTGATAATTAGAATTACACATAAACTTAACTTTGTCTATAGTATAAATATTCTTAACAGGTAAGTAGATAAATTTTGTGAGCGCGTAACTTTTTTAAGTTGAGTCTTCTCACCATGAGAGAGAGTGAGACAGACACAGACCACCAGAGATGGATACGGAGGAACTATAGGTACTAATTCGATTAAAAAAAAATTGTTTTACCCTTTGTATATAGTGGACCTTTGGAATGGAGGGTCTTGGAATCTATTCTTCAGAAGAAAAACCCTGATCTAAAACATCAGCCAGTTAGGTATTCCGCTTATTTTTGCCACCATACCCAACCAAAGCTCCTAATTCGCCCAATTGACTCCATAAAGCCTAGACGATTAATATTTTAATCCAGATTACTGCTAACTCGATTAGCCGTGCGAGCGAGACGCGAGATGGCGGCACCTCAAAGCGGCGGCGTCTGCAAAGGCCGCGCTAATTGGAAGCCTGCCGCACAAAGAATGCCGCTACGTTTATATTAGGCAGGTACCATCGACAACACTCTACTGACCACTCTTCAACCTTATTGTAAAGCCATAAGGTATATTTTCCGTCAGTCACGCGTATTCTATTTTGTATACTCGACCAGAACACCTCTTTAACACCTGGCTTTAAAGCTCGTTTTTGCGTGCGTTTTTGGACGGGTTGTACACATTTGATTAATTTCACTGGATCTAAGTTAGACAATTAGTACTTATTGTCAGGATTGATAAGTTTTTTGATGGTTTTATTGATACTGTGGAGGTTGGTGGTCGAAATGTCATTCGTTAACAAGTGGGTTTTATTGACCTGTGACTTTAAAATACGTTTTGGTACATGTGGAGCCTAGTTATTAGTTGTCGGTAGTTCTTAGTTTAAATTGCAGATTTAAACAAAATGTATCTAATGAGTAAATGAGTAGGTAGTATGTAATGAGCTTAGATATTATCCTTTATTGCACCTAAGAAAATCTCTTACAAAAGTAAGTAAGTACCTAACAAAACAACCAAAATGTATGTAAGTACAAAGACGATTTTGTAGGGATGTCTTCTAGCTCACCTAGCTAATAATCGTTCTTTAAGTTTACTTCGGATAGAAAGACAGTCTTTCAGTTGCAAATATAAGTGAGTAGGTACCTACGGTACGATATGGGGCCATATTACGTTATTTACGTTTTGAAATGTAGAGCTAACTATAACTTCTTATTTTGTATCGTAGAGGCAAAGCCATTTAACTTTTTCTAACTGGGTTCTTATAAATGACTCACATACGAGTCATGCCTCTACGATTTATTTCCGCTACAAAGCGAAAGAATACTGCTACGAGCTACGGCGTAGCACGCGTAGCGTTACTTTGTCTCGAACGGTATTAATAACTTTCGAATATTTTGGAAAGAAGGAAGAGCGTTAAATTATGAAATTTGTTTTTTTTATTAAGTTCTGGCTCGATAGGAATTCTAAAAATACAGTTTAAATATGTAGTACAAGATAAAAGACAACTACAATTATCTTCCTGTCAAATTTGATTGTAATTAAAACGTGCACGCAAGTCTCAAATCAGAAGTCTGGACTGGACGTTCGCATTTTGGCCTGATGTTGTAATGCACATTTTCCAAATCAACAATTTCTTTCCTTTGACAATCACTAATCGCACTACAACTACAAAGTCAATCTTTAGCCAGCAACACGCTTTGTAACTCCTGCACCAGTTTACAACACGTCATTGCATTCACAGTCAATCCATTCATAAGTCCCTATTTTACACATCTGGTTACACGTTGAGTAAAAGTGAGAGCGCTTACCAATACAATTTCGATTCGATTTTAGTGGCCCAAGAACAGACTCCTAGCAACAAAGGGCCCGCTCTTCATCCTCATTTACCGACCATGAAGTGTTGACACTAAGCCCGATTTCCTACCGATTCGACCCGGCTTCTCTCATCTAACACCATCTTACGAATTCACTTCCACACCACCCTATTACAACTACATAAGGTCAGTTTTTGCATGAGTAAGACGTGGTAAGATTCCCCTTTCGGATCGTTTGATATGATCCCGTGAAGTCAGTCAAAATGAATGAAGAGTTTTAGATGTTGCTGATGTCTTGAAATATTGACGATGTGGGTGCAAAGCTTAAGTCTGCCGATATTGAATAATAATGATGATTAACAATTGTACCTACAACTAACGTGTAAAAACTACAATAAGTTCCCTAAAACTTAAAACAAAACTGGGTAACTATCGTAAGATTCGTAAGTAAGTAAGTAGGTAATTAATTACTAATATAAAAAGATTATAAGTGCTATTTGGATGCATAATAAAATTGATTCATGAAAATAGGTAAACATAAAAAATGTGGGTATTCATGTAGGTAGACTTGGTTCTACTAGCTTGAAGCTCTTAAGTAACTGACATTTTAGCTAGCCATAAAAAAAATGTGTGCATTCATGTAGACTTGTCTTGTTCTACTAGCCTGAAGCCCTGAATTAACTGACATTTTAGCTAGGCATAAAAAAAACGAGTGACTCGACAAATTTACATAAAACATCACATTTGAAGGTCTATCCCGCATTCTTCGTTAAGTGCCGACCGGGCAGCGCTTCTAATTCGTAATGAGAGGGTCCGGTAACAAAATATGAGAGCAATAAGAAAATATCAAAACGATACGATCTCAAACATAGCACCGCAGGCGCGTTGAATGGCTCAATCGTAGGGTGGCCAGGGGCGGGGCGGGACATTCCTGCGCTTTTTACGAAGGAGGAGCTACGCAGCGGCCATGCGACAGCGTTTTGTTTCCTGTCATTAACTCAGGAAGTCAGATAAGGAGTTCTTAATGCTCCATATATGCTCGTTCAATGGAAATTGTATGGAAATGTTCTATGGCATTCCGTTTTTACGAACGGGAGAGGCGGCAAGAACGTTGTGTTTTGTTTCCGCTCTAATGACGAAGTAAGTAACTGCCTGATACTCGTAAGAACATATTAGGTATGAATCGTACCGTACGATATACACGGTGCTTAATGTTAATTCTTCTATTTGAGTAGATGTAGATACCTAAAATTATTTAAAATTGTTTAGTAGAAATACTAGAAAAAAATATGTTCTAGAGTCAAATCATGACGGCAAATGCGATAATTTTGAAATTATTTCGTAAAGGAAATATATAGGGATTTAATTCCATAGATTAGTCAATTGATTTAAAATACCCAGCCACGAAGCAGTAAACTTAAATGGTACAATTTCACCACTAAACTCCGATGAATGGTACTAGGAGTTTTATTTTTATAGCACGCTATTTACCAAATTGATTTCAAAACGAGGCCATATATCACCATAAAAGTAATAAAACATTTCCTAGATCGGTGCCGCGACGTGGCTAGCAGAAGCTTGCGTAGTTCGCGAATCGAGATTTAGATTGTTCGATTATCTAGTATCGATGTTGCGTGCCGAAACTTTAATCGATTGACGGGAATCGCTAAAATGGACTAGGTCGAAGCTACTGTTCGACAGATATTTAGTGGAAGTGTGAATCGATAGATTTAATTTGCCGATTCGATTCATATCACACATTAAATTTATTTTGATGTAATGTTTTTTGTGGCGGTGTGTGGTCGCCATTTTATTTTATTGTGGGAAGGTCTTTGAATGGAATGTTATGACACTTGTAACAGTTGTTAATGTTCATTAGTACAGTCGCCTTCAAAAATATGTTATAACATTTTTACTCCTTAATTCACCCATCGTTGACGTCGACTGTAGGTACAATGTTTCAAATCCTCAAGCTGTCGCACTTTTGATGTCATAGACACACAATGTCTATGACATGACATTAAAACGGGAATCAATTAATATATCGCCAAAAACAGTTAATTTCGTTCCCGTTCTGACCACACGGCGAATTATCTACTTAGGTATAGGGTTGTTAATCCTAACATAAACTAATGGCTATTGATCCTGGTCACAAAATTTCTCGAGAATCGGTTGAGAAATGCGACCTGTAGAGGAGAACAGCTGGACAGCCGGATATACGAAATAATTTTTGTTCAAGTTGAAACGGGAAAATTTGTTCCCTCCTCTCGCTCGTTCAATGAATTGAATTGATAGTGTAAGGCAGTGGAACAGCAAAAATATATGACAGAATAAATTCCTAACAAATACTTGTCACAACTCTATTTCAATTTATAACATGGCGTGTCAGTTATTTTTGCGCCCTTCGTGTCAGATGAATGCAGGCGACTGTATGTAGATACATTAAACGCATGAATCCAAGACCGTCCAGTAAGCAGGCCACCTTTGCGCTGACTAACGGACAATGCTCGATTAATTTGAGCATCACAATTAGTTCCGTCGGCCACCGGCGCGGGCCGGTTCTGTGTTATTCACAACTTGGTTCACCTCGCCTCACCGTTCACATTTAATACTCTACATAATATAAGAATAGGTAAAAATAATGTATTTACCATAACGTAAAACAACAATATACTCGTACTACAATACACAACCACAACAACAATATACTTCGCCTCTACATGTGGCTCTATTGCACAGTGCAATACGGACACAACTCAAATGTGTTTTAATTTTGAGTTGTGGCCGTATTGCAGGCACTAGGCGAGTATTGACGCCGGGCGGGATTCATGACAACGCGCGGCGACTGTAGTCACCAAAATTTGGTCTCTGTCGCCCGCTATGCACCCGCTCTTCGCGCACGGACGAACATGCGAAATTTTATTAAACGTTCAAAGTAAGTATCAAAACGAATGATTATTTCGAAATTTCAAAAGTTGTGATTTTGTATATTTTAATTAGGCAAGTAGCAATTGTTTCTTAAAAAGAAGATTGGAAAATCCTCTTGCGGAAGTATTAACTGTTCTACAAAAAACTCAACCATTGAGATTATTACATGAAATATCAAAGGACAACATTTTTATCAACGATATTCACCAGCTCGTTGAAGAGCCTTAGCATTTCGAAAACGATTATTTGAGGTAGTCACTCTCCTCGGACACTTACAGTGGTTTGGCTGAGGTGAGTTGAAGCGTCGTGAATCACTCCGGTCCGCCAATACGTCACTAAACAAAAAAGGCAATAAAGTATGAAGACTATGGAGAGTTATTACGTTTCTTCTTTAAATTGCTCAGGCCGGCACGTTCAATTCACAAAACTCTGTCAATGTCTGGCAATCCCTCGAAATAATGTTTGCGGGTGACATATATTATTTGGATATTTAAGGAAAGAGGACTTTTGTTTTATTTCACTCTGTATATCCCACACAAATAGGGTTGTGTCTGGTATTTTTGAGCGCCTTTTTTGTCATTAGGTATATACATTAATAAACAAAGCAGCAAAGTAGTTTTTTATAAAGGGTGCGAAACTATATACCTACATTGCTGACTCTGCATGGACTGGAACCCTGACCTTCGAATACGCATAAACTCAAAAAAACAACATACGGTCAAATTAAACTGAGCTAAATAGAATCGTATGAAATTGGAATCAATTAATCTTAATACATTGATGGGATTCATTTTCATCTAAGAGCCAATTTAATTCAGTATTGCCAAAGAATATTTTTTTCATCATCTTTGAAACGATAGTACTGCGTTATTATAGCAGTTAACCCGTTTTTCAGCAGGACCACACAATTAGTCTAATCCGTGCGCATGAGTCGCTTCCTCGTCGAGATTGAATGCGGTTTCTGTCGCAAGCGCAACGCAATCGCCGCGCTTTCCAACTGTGGTGTTGTGTCGTGCACTGTGCAGATTCAATTCTTTATACATGCACTGGAGATTTGCCGTGAGAAATTAAATATCTTAGGCGGGATTATACTGGCTGTTAAAGTTACAGTGTTTCATTGTAACTCTCCTCGTGTAATGTTATATCTCAATTAGGTATCTCGTCTGCGCAACCACGACCAACTCTGACAAGAGTGTCTGATTAAAAAGAAGAAGAAGAAGAATCTTCTTCTAAGTCGGGCACTCTTGGCAGAGGGTCGTGGTTGTGCATGTGTTGTACTCGGAGTTTATAATGCATAAGTGTCATTATCAAGTGCTTTCTTGGCAATGTGCTTCCATTTTTGTCGGTTAGAGGCATTGCGTTCGCATTCGACCAATGTGGACTCGGTTAGTGGTTAACGAGAAAAATAATCGATTTATCATTTATTAAATGTGGTAAAGTATAGAAGAGGCATTTAAGGTATGATATTTGACGAGTTACAAATGCGTACGGTCGGTGAAGAAAGTGGTCTACCAGTTTTGACAAAAGTTTCTGTCAGATCTATTGGTCGCTAAGGTAATTGTCATAATATTATTGCAAGAGGAAATCGACCTTGTTGTTTCATGATTTACAAATGAACCTCAACCGTAGGGTGGTAGACCACATTTTTGGCCGACTGTACCACGCCAACAACACTAACTACAAGTAGTTGACTTGGTGGCTAAATTACCAAAATGGCCGTCGCGCCGTCAAGTCAACAACCCAAAATTATCCTAAAGAGGAATTTGATTAGCATCTCGTCTCTGAGTCACGTGAATTGTCTGACTCAGACACTAAAATTCATCATCAAAATCATCATAAAATAATCACTTTGATGACACGCGTCCGCGTAGCTACAAGAAGTTACTTCAAAAAGTTTCTCATTTGATTTCAATCAGCAGAGACTCACTCGCTGCCTTGATGGCGGTCAATACAGATAATGAATATTGAACACGATTTATTTTTTATAAAAGACTGAGTGATTAAGTCTAGTCTCACCTGACGTCGACAGAACCTAAGATGAAGCTCATTGGTTCAGTAAAAGCTGATTCTCTCTTTGAAGGTACCTTCATTGTAGTTCTCAGGAAATAAAGATGAAGTGAGCGAATTGCATTCCTTAGCAGTTCGCATTAGGAAAGACTAGGCAAATCGCTACGTGTATACTTATGGTACTATCGGCCAAAGCCAGAGTCGACCACATTAAAGGCGCATTTTGGAACAGCCGTGTAGCATTGCAATCGATTCTGGTTTGAATCTGGTCGACTCTGGCTTTGGCCGATGGTACGTTGACTACATTGACAACATAAGGATGCATTCGCTCCCCACGCCTGGACGTGCAGAGATGGAACGGGGAAGGTGGAATTAAGTTGTGCAGTTCCTATGCGCACACTCTCTAAAATGAAGTTGAATGTACCAACATTGGTGCCAACTAACACAGAACTGCGACAACGCCATAATGAAAACCGTTTCTCAACACTTAAACGCGGCTGATGAAAGCGACTGAGCCTCCTAATTGTTTAATTTATTGCATTTTATAAGACACTGCGTTCTGCAACTGAGATTGAGTGTTTGTGTGTACAAATGATGTTAATAACTGTAATATTGATGTCAAAATAATACAAAGGTGCTGGAAGTTATTTTGTAAGTCACAATCTAATCTATAAGTGTGCATTCTTGACAATAGCATACTACCTATCCGCTGTAGCTTCATCTATACTAATATTATCTATGCTAGTATTTGTAGGTATAACTGGTATTTCATGAAAGTGAATTAGTTTCAAGAAATACCAGTTTTTCTTGAAATCTGAACTAAGTTGTTTTGTTTATTTAGATACAGTAGGTACTGCTACTAAAGACCATTGTCTCAAAATATAATGAAACATTTCAAAACCTTTTATTTCTATTTAGATTACAGTTAGAGCAGAAACTATTTAATTTAATCGCACACACTTAGCGTGTCAAATGCTAACGCTTTTAATTATCCGAGCGTTTGTCAACGGTCCGCACCTGATTAACGTCACCGACTCAAAACCACAATGCCATAACTCCAAAACAATTCCATTGCAATTTAAATCTTAAGTCATTGCAATTTCGTTCTAAATGGCTAAGCACGACGGGACATTCTAAGTTTATTCGTTTTTCAAAATGTAAAATGCTTGACATCTAAGCCTCATTTTGTTCTTTTTGATCTTTCTCAAATATGAACTTTGTTTCAAATATAATAAGATTGCTTATACAACAGCGTAGATAAGTGAGATAGGAGATTATGTAAGTTATAGCGTACATGTTTACCTATTTGTTAATAAGTCAGTCGCCATTGTTGTAAATTGTGTGGACCAATCAGCGGCGAGTGCGCCGGAACAGATCGCCGGAACAGAACGATTTGTAAACATAATTCAATTAATGTGTTACCATTGTTTTGTGAGCTTATCGGTGTTATCGTGTGCTAGAAATTGCTTTAGAATAGAACAATAAAGCGACAACGTCATATATGTCAAGTGTAATAAAAGTCTTTAAGCCTTTGGTACACTAACAATGTTAAGTGATTTGGTGTTAAAGCTTGTTCTAGATTATGGTGGGATTTTCTAGACTGATTATAAATGGTCGTAAACTTAGATTTTGCAATTAGTTATTTTCTATAAGCTCTTCATCTTCAAAAACGACCACACCCAGCCTTGCATGATCGCATGTGGGTCGGACATAAAGCATAGGTACGACCCTTTCGCACTTAGGTACCTACATACTTGCTAGTAAGAGACGAATGCTAGTTTGAACTAGTTTGAAGACCTTTCTAATGCCATAATTTCATTGACAGATGTGCATGTGCAAGTACAATAACTTCGACTCGATTATTTCTTAAAATCGTTTATTTTCTCACAGCCCACATTCCAAGAAAAGTTGAAATTAACAACAAAAAGAACGAAATTGAATTATGTTTTCTTCAAAACAGTCTTCCACATCGTGCACGAAGTGTAGGTACTCAACTTTGTAGTCATATGAAGATCACCAAATATTAATATGTAATATTTTATAGTGCGGTTTCTTCACAAATGAAGGCTATTAATTTTTGGAAAGTGAAGAGTTGAATCGGCTTTTGAAATGTACTTTATTGTTAGTTCACACCCGAGGCGCGATGCGATGCCTTGGTGATTCACATAATAAACACGGATATATAATAAAATGTGGTTTTGAAACGTTTTGACCTGTATTTTATAGTGAAAAGGCTCCATATGTCGCAATTATATCGAGGTTTTTAAATTCTATAATGAAAACGAATGGGATAATACATTACACAACAATGATGTTAAAAATTAGTCTTTTGTGTTACGTATACATAATTTGTGTAATACAATTATTGCAATTAAACTGATCACAACACGAAAATGTCTTAATGTAGGTCATATTTAAACCAGGTGTAATTGTGATACTTTATTAGGTACAATAATAAGTTAAATACATAAGTATAGATAATTATACGTTTTGTATAGTTTAATTGACAAATAATCGGCTGTACCTAAATTGAGACTCATTTACCATAATTTTGGATTCTTGTTTTCATACGTTACAAAGTTAGGTACCTACATACCGACTTAGCCCAAAACATGCAAGTATACTCATGACCGAATCTAATTACAAATTGTGATTTTGTGACTTTCTATCCTAAGCTAGAACATTTCAATTACGATAATATACATATACCTATATCATTCCATTAGTGGTTAGATGTCAAATATTTAAATTCAACTAGACAAAAGGTGTCGCAAGCGCTGAGACAATGGCGTATCATTCCGTCTCGTTAACATCATGTTACTATTTGGGTCCGTCGCAACTGTACTTCATTCTATGGCCTTATTTTTGGCCATCGTATCACTCGTAGATATATGTAGCGTGACTCTTGTGAGGCGATCCGCAGCGCGCAGCGATCGAAGTGCGAGAAAATGCGCACGGATAGGTAGGTAAGGTAGGTAGGTACTGTAGATTACAAAATGATGTAAGTATCCTGTTTTTCGCCTTATTACAATGCAATAAGTTGAAAATTGATGTTTTGTAGCCGAATGTACATTAAATTTCTTGTACTATGTATGTAGCTACATCATATCTATATATACCGGTCGTCGCTGTCGGTGTCGCTCAAAGGCTCGCCACGGCGACGCGCCACGTGTCTGTAAGTCTGTAACTGAGATATTGCCTACCCGTAACGGACTTTAATAAACGACTATCCAATCCAGCTTAGTTACCTACGATTATTAGCCAGAATCACAGGTGGACACAAACACATTTTATTGTTTGTGTCCACCTGTAGGTCGATCACGTAACGCATTGTACGAACGTCGGGTAGGTCTAAATGTCACTTTTTATATGGAAAATTGACAGTTAAATTGTACCGACGCTCGTTCGGAACGTTACGTGTTTACCCCCCTGGAATTTGATGTGTTCGTAAGAAAAAGGCAAAATTAATTTCACACATATATTTACACATTCGCGGACATCCGAGTCATCTTTTGTTTTCTTTGGTCGATGACATACGCTGTCACTAACTGTCCGTCGACCTAACCTAACAGAGTATCGTAAAGTTCTATGAATAAAGATAGTACCTACTTACTACTGGAGCAAAAGTAAGCATTCACTAATAGAACCATAGTTTCAGGTGAAAATGTCGTGTTAGTGTGGCGTGAGAATGAGACAATGGCAATGGCACATCAGTCTGTCTCGTTAACTTGTCCAGTGAAGTGTAGGGTTCTTCGCAATTCTACCAAGTTCGTTTTTACAAGTGTAACATGACATGTGACAGCTAATTTTCAGATGGAAATGCCGCTTTAGCATCACGTGTCACTGAGTTCTGTTATTGC
Organism: Epinotia brunnichana; assembly: GCA_963854355.1. Classification (NCBI taxonomy): domain Eukaryota; kingdom Metazoa; phylum Arthropoda; class Insecta; order Lepidoptera; family Tortricidae; genus Epinotia; species Epinotia brunnichana. Next base: position 11,099,581 of record OY977957.1, read on the forward strand.
ACCATTACTTATAGTCTACAGTGAATACCATTCATAACTTTTTTTATAAATTCATTTGGGTAGGTAAGGTACGTTATGTTATGGCTATATTTTTTTATACTAAAACGTTGACAAACTACATGATGGTACCTAAGCAGATATTGTAGCCTATGAACTCTTGTCACTCAAGAAAAATCAAAAGTGCGTTGCTGACCCTTTTACTGATTTCTGAATGCGTTGTGTTGATAGCGAGAGACATAGGTACGTATATAAAGATCCCTCACTCTCATTGCGTCATTGGGAGCTTTGGACACTCTCCATGTGTATTCTTTACTTGTGATTATTTAGAAATAAACAGGAGCTTACAGCACAGCATGCAGCATGGACGGAAAAAAACTGGACTTAGTGCAAATCCGTTTTCGTACACTAAGACTTCAATAGATTTTAAATAAGGTCTAGACTCCCCTCTGGGTTGGATTGGGAGGTCAGATGGCAGTCGCTTTCGTAAAACTAGTGACTACGTCAAATCTTGGGATTAAGTGCCAAAGCTTACCGAGACCTTTAGGATAAAATCGGGAAAACGCTAGGAGGATGATGACTTCAGTAGAGTTTAGAAAGACCCACTGCGTCTGCGCAAGACAGTACAATGCTTCGCTCAACAACACGAGAATTAGATAATTTCCAAAGAGGGGACGTCAATTGGACATCAGCTCACAACGATCCCGTCAATAGTCACATAGGGGCCCATTACCGCCTGAAGAGGGAGGGGACGGGATCTTAGCTATACCTATTTGTAATGGAAGAAAATATTTAAGTAATTTCAACGAAAATAGGTAATTAGAATTTCTTGTCAAATACACAATCTTATTCAAAATAGAGTAGTCTCAAATAAATGGTGTATCACCCTCTTGTCCCAAAAACGAGCATTGAGACACCAGCGCGCTGCTGCGCCTCCAACAGCGCTGTGTACCTATGACATTTACATGTCATATATGCGGGCGCCACTGTCGCTCTCGTATTGGCCTGAGAAGGTGACAAGCCACATAGGCAAGTGCCGCACCTTAATGGACGCTGCTTAAATCATCATGCCGGCTCCACAGGCTTGGCAAACAACGGCAAACTGCGACAACAAACCACAAACACTAACGTGTGGATGGGTGTTTGCCTGTTTTTGTTTGTGTTTGCCAGTGATCGGCGTCGGTGTCGGTTTTTGTCACAAATCAATAGGTGTTTGACAAACGTGTTTGCAATGTATCCAAAAACGCCTCCACATGCTTGGCAAACAAAGGCAAATAGCACCTTCGCCAAGCCTGGGGATGCCGTGTTTGTGTTGGGTGATTGTGGTCGGTGTTTGGCACGTGTTTGGTGTTTGTGGCAAACACCAAGCGTATGGGGCGCTTTATTACGAAAAACTATATCACGAACGACTTTATCACGAAAACTTTAAAGGTCGCAGCTCTACCTAATACTCCTCCTCGCTTCGCTCGTCGTCATACCTACCCAGTTTTCGTGATAAAATTTATTCGTGATAAAGTCGTCCGTGAAAAAGTTTTCGTGAAAAAGTTTTTCGTGATTTAGTAGTATACTGACACGAGCGTGTGGAGCCGGCATTATAGATACTAAAGGCCAATGATGAGTCTCAAAATTTTAGGTAAGTACCTACCCTAAATTCTGTAGGTTTGCAGCACCAATTCTACCTACAATACATAAAAAACCGGCCAAGTGCGAGTTGGACTCGCGCACGAAGGGTTCCGTACCATTATCTATAAAAACGGCAAAAAAATCACGTTTGTTGTATGGGAGCCCCCCTTAAAAAAATATTTTATTTTGTTTTTAGTTTTTATTGATATAGCGGCAACAGAAATACATAATCTGTGAAAATTTCAACTCTCTAGCTATCACGGTTCTTGAGATACAGCCTGGTAACAGACAGACGGACGGACGGACGGACGGACGGACGGACAGCGAAGTCTTAGTAATAGGGTCCCGTTTTACTCTTTGAGTACGGAACCCTAAAAACAAATGAGGCAGTTTTAAAATTAAATGGTACTTACTGCTTCTAAACCACACTCACTAGATAGGTATAGTTGTTATTTTCTAAGCCGTCCGTTCCGCACTAAAGAACGCCGCACTGCAGAACGGACGGCTTAGAAAATAACAACTATACTAGTGATATTTTCACGGTTCTTTCGAAAAAATAATGGTTGGTTAGTGGAATATCGAACGTACAAATTTTAGGTATATTATTTAACTAAGTAACTAAAGTCTAGTATGATATTCCGAAATTATAATTCGTTTTCACAAAAGGTATGATTTTTTTCTTTTTTCGCAAGTTGGCGTGCGAGCAAAGAGCTCGGCATATCGAGCGAGCGAGAAAAAAATTGGGAGTCACCGTAGGGACAGTTTAAAACAAAAATATTTCTGCATCGATTCCAGTAACTATATAGAGGTCACAGCGGCCATCAAAAGAAATCGTTTTTTATTGTTTCTTCGATAAAACAGCCGGATATTAAGTCCCACCCACATCAAATACATAAGACAAAAACATTTTATCGATGATCAACCAATTAAAAAACCTTACACCTGACCTAAAACTCACAAAGCGCCGTAATTGCCTGTGGAAAAAATCAATCGCCTCGAATTAGGGATCGATTAACTTATCGAATCGATATCTAAGATATCGGGAGAAAGGTGCAGTTTTCAACTCCTATTGTGCGGTGGGAGCATTTTTATCGTAGTTTTCTCATCGATATTTAACTGACGATATTATTTATGGAATTATTTACTGTTGAATAAATAAGTAATAATCGAACATAAGTCTGTTCATTTGAACTGATTAATTGAATATTGCCTAATCGGTTCCTGCTTACCATTAGGTGTTTCGCTGTAGGTACTCTTATTTGCCACCGACACGGGGTTTAAAAAAAGGTTCATCTCTACTAATGGGTGCCATCTGATCATCTGTCAGTTATCTCGTCAGGATAAATATTCTATGATGAAAACGAAAACAGAAGCATTCGGTAGAGTTCTAAAATATAATAAACTCGGATTGTAAAGATCCAAGGACTAAAATGCTATTCATACCTAATATACCTACAAATGAATTTTCTCAAACATGCAATGAAATGTCGTCATTACGTGGGTTATATCAGGCTTCAAAGTATCACGTTTCGGGCGGATCAACTCGGAGGAACTGTAAAGGAATTTCATACGAAATTGAAGGCCTAGGCCGGGAAGTATTTTTATTTAAATCTTCATTCCACTATTTGTGGCACAGCATCACGGCATTCAGCCATGAAAATTAGTTTGATTTGAGGAGTTTTATTTATTTATTTCATTGCATGTTTGAGAAAAGCACTTTACATGCCTGGCCGTGAAAAGGGCTTGCCGGCTTCGTATCACTACCTGGCCTCCCTACAGTCGGCCGTCTATACCTACTCACCTGGCAAGCCCTTCTTTCCCGGCGTCTGCAGAAATGTACCTACTATAAATTAAGTACTATTAGAACTACAATCATGAAATAGGTAAGCAGTAGGTATACATGTGTTTGAGTGATTACCTACATCGTCAAATAATGGAATTTTTGAATGAATTAATGTCATATTTTTTTTTTATGAAAAAATTAAAATAGAAAAATGTCACCGTTTTTAGAATTATGCAAAATATCCTTCCACATAGAAGAGAGCTTGTGATTTGTAATAATACAACAAATTCTAAATACAGGTACCTACTTAATAATGTATCTGTCTGTTCTGAATTCTATTTCTACTCTATGCCAGCGATGGTGTCGGAACATCAATTTGGGCTGATATAAAGGCTTCAAAGGGCCCGCGGTTTATTTACAAAAACTGCCCTATAATTCGGCTCCGGGGTGTCCAAATGCGAGGTTATTAAATAATGACCCGCTGCCGTCGACGCGGGCGCACGATGAAACAAGGTGCGCCGATATTATTTTTACTTTTTTAGTTTAAGTGCATTATCCTCACTTACAGTTGTACCCTTAAGGAGCCCGAGGTCCGATTTGGCGCCTCATCCTAAGATTTGGCGAAAGGCACTAGTTTCACGACAGCGACTGCCATCTTTTTAGATTTTAAAATATACGAAAAATAATGGACGCTGTTAGGTAGTGTGCGGAGTTTTAATTTTAGATCTGTCGCTCGACTCTAGCCTTCTCGTGTTGATGCATTTTTCAATCATTTTAGTCTTGTGACGACTTAGAAAGAGGATTTTACTTAGACGGATTTTTTTCTATTCCACTAGAATATAAATTTATTGACTCTGAACCAATGTACCATGTATGTATAATGCTTAAAGTAAAATTATATCAACGAGTGTAAAAAAGCTAACTACACACAAAATCTGTCTTTTATAAAATCGTAGTTTATGAATTTATTGTAAAATGATCTGACCAGCATATGATGCTAGCATTAAAAGAACGCACTCTAAACATTTGAACGCATCATGCCCTCGCAACCTTCACAGATGGACAAGATAGGACACGACCCGAATAATGTAATTAAATTAATCTCCCTCTCACACCCCCTACGAGCGAGCAGGACCTGACTGACACACCTTGCGACTTTGACTATCGAATTAATACTAAACACGTCCCGCTCATACCACTTGCGAGCGAGCAGGACCCAACACACCTTGCGACCTCGACTATCGAATTATTACTAAACACGTGTAGATACCTACTTAAAACAAAAGAAAACTCTGAAAAAAGTCGTGCTATTTCACTGTGAACCCTAATTCGTACTTTTAAGGTTGAGATAAGAGTGCAAGTGGCTTGACTTAATGCTATTGAAGACACGTATGTTATTGATATATTATATGTATAAGTAGACACATGTCCACATTTGCGGTTGATTTTAAGTCATGAGACATTAAAAATTACTATTGGTTTCGTATTTATGAGACTGGTGGTATGCAATGCAGCATACAGGATGAATTGAAATTAATAAATATGAAAATATACCTACGCATAAAAGTACATTATCTTTGTTTTTATAGTACCTAAGTACCTAAACGATTACCAAACGTGCTTTATTGTGATTTTGTCTACTATTTTGGTAACGAATATGAAAGTTTTTTTATTTTATTCTTAAGGCTGGATAAACAGGATTGAGAACTTAAACTGAGGTTAAACGCCAAAATTATATTTGATAATCTCGAAATAAAATCTATTCCGGTTTGACACTTCAGTGTTTATCATATAACATATATATTACCTACTATGCCTAGGTAGTAAACTATTCTAGGGCCTCTATTCTTGTTCGGTACAATAATATTGAAATTTACATCATGGTTACAATACAAACATCGATAGAGTAGAAAAATAAAATATCACGTTAATTTTCCTTAGTTTCAAATAGTGGTTCATTTGTATTTATAAAAGGGAAAAGTAGAAGTTAATTAGGTATAAATATTTTTTATTGCAGCTGCAATACATCAATTCGGCCACTAATCCCACATAAAACTCCAAATCGACGGCATTTACACAATCAATTACTCAGCGAATCCGAACACCCTGTACAATATAATATAATGGCGGGAGCTTTTTGCCTCTTTTTCATAATAGGGGTAATATAAACGCGTCGACTGACACCTTACGGACCCCACAGGTCGTATTTGTGGGTTATTATATCTCCCGACAGTAGGTAACTCGGGTTCTGATTGCGTTTTTATTTTATTTTATGGCTAGCCTAGTTGTAATCTTTATTGAGTGCCAGTGTTTTGGTGAAACTGATTGGATGCTTTCGCTGTTTTTATGATATTCAATTATTTTACTGATAAAAAAGTCGGAAAATAACGTTAGATCTTGATGGCTTTGATGTGCTTTTATTTTATGCTGAGACCGCGACTTATGAAAATTTACAATTATCGCCTGGAAGTTCAATTTTCGTTGCGTGGATTCAAGTTTACTTTATCGGTGGATATATCCATTTGTAAGTTTATTTCCAACTTAAGCTTTTCGTTTACGTTTATTTATGTTGAAGACAACATATTTGTATGTTGTTGTTGTTACTGCTTATTTTATTTATTTATTTTATTCAGGCAACAAAGACCCATATATACATCTACACATCATACTTTAGAAACTAACATACACATCAATAATGCGGATTACAAAACTACTTGAAGTAGAGGTAGGTATGTTTATGTTCAGAACAAATTTAAATAGGTAGGTATGTTATTTTACTCATTTTCTTGCAGCATATATTATTTACTTACCTATTTAGACATATTTATATAGACATAACGGTACATTTTTTCTCTCATTAATATTTATCTACTGAAATAATGACGATACTGGGTATCTTTAAAAATTACGCACCATTAAATTATAACGAAACAATTCATTATGTGGAATTAAATGGCGTCATAAAATTGGCTAATTTATGATTGATGAAGGATAGACGGCGTGCCGGATGTAGAATTTAGTCACCTCATAAAAACTTGTTCTCTCTTCATTTACTAATGACTGCAGTGTTTAAGGATACTTACACAATTTATTCGATCAGTTTTCACACTCACGGCGGGATATAAATCCTGGCATCGCTCTTAATTCAATGCATTATAATACAGCTATCAAACTCTAATGTCCACGTAGAGGGATGTGAAAAAAATGCTATTTCCGTTAAGAAATACGAGAAATTACTTCCTCAATCAACCGGGCGAGCGCGCAATGACAAATGACTCCACTAACGTGTTAATCTAGCATATGGGGCATATACAATCCCGCCTTTCCTTTTACATTGTTCCAATTCGGAATGGACCGCGATGTCTTCTTTTGTGCCAGCAACAATAGCGTTTTTTGCAACCCGTGCAACGGTGCAACAATGTTCGTATTATCGGTTTTTCGAAAAGGGTCTGAATGACGGTGTGTAACTTCTCGAGGGCTCATTGATTTGCTCTGTTATTTTATTAAGTGGTTAATTTTTATGAATGCCGTCCGTTACGAGACTAAATGACCATTAATTTAAAATGCATTTGGGGTGAATTAGTTGGGAGCTTCTTATTATTTTTGGTTTCGAAATTATAAATTTATCTTCATTGGGTGGCAGTGGGGGATAGATATAGTTACTTGGAACTTATTATACTTGGAACTGTCAAATTACCTAAAGTAAGTAATACTAATACCGAATTACAGCTATCAACATTTTTGAGATTAATGACAGTTAATAGTACATTACTTACCTAGGGCGGTTAAACAAAGAATGTCTCAGATCAGATCGCAGGTATTTGACGCCCGAGCCGAAGGCAAGGGCGATAAATATGCGCTCTGAGGCTTTCTTTATTACCGCCCGTGGTAAGTATAACCTTTTACGTCTGTATCTGGCCAGGAAGTGGGGTTTTCCGCATGCATAGCGTGCGGTAATTCCTACTTTATGGCCAGGTATGACGTAAAAATATTTTTCATATCAGTAAATCATTCATGTCATATGAGAACTATGTTTGGGTAGACCTATAACAAATTGTAATAAAATTAAGATGACAATTACGGAACTATTTACTGATCAACTGAAAACCTTTCACAATCAAAATATTTTTTGCGCTCATCAATAAATAATGACAGTCATTCAATACAATTTGCTTTCGTACGTATAAACATCGATGACATTAAAAAACGGCCGAAATTACGGCCCGCGGGGTGTCCGGGAATCTTTCAATTACCGCACCGGCCTGTAATCATAACGTAATCACCTATTCCGTACCGGACCTCGCATTAAACGTGTTAGTTTTTTCATGTTCGGTAATCAATAATATCTTCATTGCTTGCAATTTTGCGGCGTCGGGGTTAGAATAGTTGCATGTCCGGAGGCATATTTTTGTGAGTTGCTTCGCATTTAAATATGTTTCGCAGTGTAGTGCTTAAACAATATTTTGTAAGTTTTAGAATTATAGATACGTGACGTGTTTAGGCTCAGACGAGAGTACCTAAAATATTCTAGTACCTATGCCTAATGGTATTTAAGTTTCGAAGTAAAATCTTTATTTAATCTTTTAGTTCTTTTATAAAAATATATGGATCACGATGATAAGTGGCGAAAAGTCAATTTAACATAATACTTTTTGACCTATGCAATTGATTTTCATATTTGGAAACAGTAATTAATATAGGTAATCATAATGTTCAATCAAAGTGCCTAGATACCTACTCAGTAACAAAAAAACCACATACATATTCCAGATTGTTTCCCTTATTAGGTACCTAAAACTAAATTTAACCAAAAGTTAAAGCACAAAAAATGCAAAAAGATGACTAGGGTAATATTTAAATAATTCACTGCCAAGTCAAAGATATTTTAGTATTTTGTTTTTATTTAAAATAAAGGTTATGATTCCTCCTTACCACCTTATACACAAATCAAAATACATATTATTACAATTTCCGTATATACATTATTGAATATGTACACAATAAATAGTGTTATCGCTTCGTAGCATTCGCACACATGTAAGCTTTCTATTAGCAATCAATTTCACTGCTTCCACTTTGCGAAATTGATAGTTCTACATTACTAACGTATAGTTACAAATGCGCAGGAAATGAGAACAGATTAGAAATCAATACATAACTCTTGTGTATAAACTAAATGCTTGCGATATTGATGCAGCAACTATGTTGAGATACTCACGCATTAGTCAGAATAATAGTTGGCAATTCTTACTCAAATCAATTTTACGATTTAAGGTGGACTCTTGTAATTGCAACTAGGTAGGTATATCTGTCTGGTAATTGCAACTAAATTTAATAATGCCCTCTATGATAGTGATCATAGAGGGCATTCATAGCCCGGCGGAAGCGTTCATAGCCTGGCGGCGCCTGCGTATCGGAAACGATAACGCAGGTCAAGCAAAGACGGCAGGGGTCAGTCTTTGGATGGGTGACCGCCTGTTTGAGTGGTTACTATAAATGAGCGCTTCCGTGCTTTGGAAGGCACGTTAAGCAGTTGATCCCGGTTGCTGGCTATGACAGTAGTCGTTAAGCCGAGTTAGAGGCCTTCGGGCGGCTTAAGAACCTCTAACAGTCGAGTTGCCCACTCACTTGACAAAGGGGGGACAACTGTCACTTGCGTCCGCAGGAGCTACCTACCACAACCTTGCACGTGTCCCCTGGGTGGTACTAAAGAGTGACAAACTCAAAAAGGCCAAAAATAATATATGCCATACGATTGAATGAATAGAGGGCATTATCAAATTTAGTTGCAAATTACCAGACAGATGTACCTACGTAGTTGCAATTACAGTAGTCCACCTTACTAGCTACGAGTACCCGTGCACGGCTTCGTTCGTGTATTACAATACACTACACATACAATATAATACAAATAGTCTTTATTGCTCACACATAGAAAAGTTGAAAACACAGACACATCAAACTTATAACACCCCTTTGCGTCGGGGGTTAAAAACAGAGGTAAATTAAAAATAAGCAATGGTAGACAACAGGCGGTCTTATCGCTAAAAAGCGATCTTTTCAAGACAACCTTATAAGAACGTGGACGAAGCTGCGACATCAAATACCTAAAGCATATAATTATGTCCACCCCGAAGGCTATATAATGGTGAAATAATGTTTGAAATCGTAAAAGTGTTTCCGGAAATTAACCCTTTGCACACAAACTTACAAAGCTAAAGAAATTTACCTGTTTGTAATATTACAGTAACTAAAGATTTGAGTCATTATCCTCGTAGGCACCTAATCTCAAGATTGGCGTAGGCACCTAGTTGTACGAAAGCGACTGCTATCTGACCTAACTATATAGATTTGATTAATAAATTAAAAGAAACGATTTGGAAAATAAGTAGCCATGTGCTACTTTTGTCAAACTTTTTTTTATCTTATTTTTCTGTGAGTTCCTTTAATTAGCTTTATTCTATGTAAGACTTATATCATGTTTTTGCACGCCTTAAGTATAAATAAATTAATGTAAAATTGTGTACAGCACAATTGAGACATGAACATAATTCTTTGTAGCTTTTCTAATGGCTGCGTATGTCAATTAGCAATTTTTGTTGTTCTTCTTAAACTGAGATTGGGACACTACTTAAGATACCTACTAGTCTACTGTAATTTATTTATGGACCTATTTTAAGGGGACGTAGGTTCGTGGTCTTCTCTCCCTCTCACTGAGCATAAGCGTGAGCGAGATGGGAGTGCGTGTTTGGAAGCGCGGATATCATGTTTTTTAATTTTATTTCTTTATGCGTTTTAAAAAATAAAAAAGTAATAGCTGATTTCCCTCAAACATGACATTGCCAATTTTAAGAACCAATTGTAATATGTTTAGCTGTTGTGCATAATTTGTTAGAATTTTTTTAAGTGTATTTTAGACCTATGTTCGTGATTTTTTTCTATCGAGCGAAAGTCAAAAACTCAGGATTCGAATAGCTGATTTCCCTTGAAAAAGGCCTCAAGATTGCAAATTAAATTTAGGGCAGCCGTATTATAATCCAAGCTATGATTTTTTAAAAATCCGTTTTCGGAGCTCACGTCGCCTTAAGTAAGATTCCTTACATATACCTGAGTATTAATTATTGTTTCATTAGCATCTGCAAATTCTAGTACCTAAAACTACTAAAACCTAAACTTAATACTCTATGAAATTAAGTGCCTCTGTTTAGTGTGATAAAGCCAAATGCTCCATACACTTTGTAAACATCGGTAATGTTTCCTGCTACCAACATTTTGGGCGACAGCGGACTATTCATTAATATATTTCGTTTACAACGAAGCCAAAAAATATCTAATATATTCTCTTCCTTGACATGGCATCGGTCGTAGATCGGATCTGCTCAATTAATCGCGAATGGTCCCTAATTAGAGCAATTAGTACCGGTCCCGTCACGTCGGGTTTGTTTTACTCTGCCACGTTGATGGGCTATTTGTGGATGAGCATTTATAACTACACTGGCTTATGATTGCCTGGTAGTTGGATAATAATTATTAGTATCAATGAGTTGGCTAGAGGCAGATTTCTATTTGAATTGCATTAGGTAAACGTCCGAGTGCTCGCCGCCGCTGTATATGGCATGGGCACTCTATATCAAAGTGGCTTAATTTCTAATGAAGAAAAATCCTCTTAGTTTGAATGGGCTTGTGACCTTAAATTTGTTTACGATGCCATTCGAACCAGTTTTTGTAGATGAACAAATGTTTGTATGGAAGCAACTACATTTAAAGGACATTAATACCCAAAAAATCGAGATAAAGACGGACCTCGCTGACAGCAGCCGAAACGCTTCATACTGATTGGCTTTAAAGTATGACGTCACACCGTGCAATTTGTACTAACCGTTGCATGGAAAATGAAGTAAATTGCTGTTTCGGTCGCGAAATACTGCGTTTAGGTCCATAGTTGTCATCCAAATTTGTTTCTATAAAAGCGTACGGATTCTATTGGTATCTTTAAATTTACTCTTGGACAATAAATAAAAAAAAAAAAATCTAAACTTACAAGGTTCATCTTTTTATGATTTGAATTTTATTTTGTAATTTATACTTTATTACAATCATTCGATGGTTAACATTTATTTAACAACACGACGTTATCAATTTTAACACCACGCAACAAGCCTATTTAAACCCTTGCTTTGAGTTTGACATAAAGTGCCCATGCCATGCACTAGTACAGAGTCGAGCACTCGGAAGTTTACCTTATATGTATACCTACCTACTAGGTACAGTCACCGGCATAAATATATGATGGAACAAAGGCCGCAAAAATATCTGATGACAACTCTATTCCTAAGCCGTAAGAGCGTGTCAGATATTTTTGCGGCCTTTGATTCATCATATTTATATTGATGCCGGTGACTGTACTAGATGTTTTACCTCAGCTAAGAGAGTTGATCGAAGATACCTACAGTATTCCGATCTTGCGTAAACAGAATTGAGCGAATCGAACAACTTGTGGGCAAACATTGTTTCGTCTGTCCGGCTGTTCTCCTCTACAGGTCGCATTTCTCAACCGTTTCTCGTGAAAATTTGAGAGCCGGTTCAATAATTATAAAGACTTTTTGTCGTTTCAGTTCTTCGAAATTTAAAAAAATAATTGTAAGGAGTCAGGCTCTACACGAACGCTCTACGGAAGGCGAGGCGTGGGTAGGCCCCCCACAAGGTGGACTGATGACCTGGTAAAGGTCGCGGGAGTCCGCTGGATGCGGGTGGCGCAGGACCGGTCATTTTGGCACACTTTGGGGAAGGCCTATGTCCAGCAGTGGACGTCTTTCGGACTTACAGACGTGTTCAAACAGCACACAGAGCCACCACGTTTTTCAAAAACTAGTCTGCATAGATCCACGCGTCTTAACGAAAAAAAATTTTTGTTAAGTAAATATAGTTTTGTTTCGTGTTAATTTATAATGTAAGTTACCACGATCAAATTTTTACTAGTTACCTATATGATACAGAGAACGAATATAATGGAAAAATAAACCATCATCGTGTGAGCCCTAGACAGGACTCGAACCTGTAACCCTGTATTGCCGGTACAGTGCTCTCACCACTGAGCTACGAGGAGAGTGACCGATGAAGCGTATATATTTCAATCATTTGTCAGATGACAAACGCCCCCGTGTGGTATCGGGTTAGAATAGTGCCATCCCCTTTCTTGCCGTGGGTGTCGTAAGAGTCGACTAAGGGAACAGGGTTGAAGTGTGTTGTGGGCGATGGGCTAGCAACTGATCACTGCGACAGATCAGATTTTGTCGATCTTTTATACCCACATGTATGCTAAAAGTGGCGCTGGAACATAAGTTTCAATTGCTCTGCCTACCCCTTTTGGGAATAAAGGCGTGAATATATGTATGTATGTATTTGTCAGATTGGAGATGTCGTGAAAATTTGCACCAATTTGTATGTAGGTATAGGTAGGTGTAAAACGTGCGAAAGTAGGTATCTAATGCTCGTGGCTCTATTATTCGACCGCGATAAATTTAGGAAGCGTTCGGCTCTCGTCTAATCTCATCTCCATTCCCAAGACTGTCGCGGCTAGATATCATAGGGTTGTCAAATATTTAAGCTTCTTGTCAAATATTGGGATAATTATTTCATAGAGTTGTCAAATATTTAAGCTTCTTGTCAAATATTGGGATAATTATTTCATAGGGTTGTCAAATAATTGGAGGGATAATTATTTTTGAAGTTGAAACTGATGGATCTTTAGTGGTACTTAGATAGGTACATATATTTAGTGTCTTAGCCTTATCATATTGTGGTTTACGATGCCCTACTCCCGCCCACTTGAGATTACTAATAGTAACTACTCCTACTGGCATGATTGACGACCGGTTTAAAAATATATCTACCTATGTACATGTATGTATGTTTATATTTTTATGATTTAGATAACAGATGGCGGAAATAAACGTTAAAATAGCGTCTTAGGTAGAAGTTACCAAAATTATTATAATAATGATAATAAAGAATATATAGGTATACAAAAGTAACGTAGAACAGCTATTTCAAAATGCGAAATACGCGTTTGTTTAAAAGATTATTCAACCTACTCACAAAATGTAGATTAGAGGAATGAAAAGGTTCGAAACTTTTCGATTTTAGTTTAATGATGGGCCCGAAAGTGAAGAAATGATTGATCCCGCGACTGTACAAGTGATTCCAAGTGTTATGATAAAATATAAAAACAAAATGTTAAGTTGCGCATTTTTTTCAAAATCACTCCTAATAATGTGCTACTCGAACAAATCGCCTTTTTGGAAAACTCAAATCTAAAATGTTTAACAAAAATAGGCAAACCCAATTTATCACTAAGGTTTGTTATGTGAACATCCAAACACTTATAAATCAACAGTTAGCATTCTTATTAGACTTATTTCAAAAACATTTACGCCTAGTCCCTGTAATACTGCCACAACTCAAAATTAAAACACATTTGAGAGGTGTCCGTATTGCACTGTGCAATAGAGCCACATCTCAAATGTGTTTTAATTTTGAGTTGTGGCAGTATAGCAGGCACTAGGCTATTTACTGGTTGGTTTCGACATTCAAAAAAAGCACGTAAAGAGTTCAATTATATTATACGCCTGGTAAGAATAAGAACAAAGCGTGAACGATGAAGAAAAGGTAAACTTACCTCCACTCTCAGGATTGTTGGCTTCAAAAGTCTTGCTGGTCATGTGGAACAGGGCGTCGAGGGGAGTGTGGGGCGCGTTCTGCGGGTGTGGCCGCCGCGGCTCCGAGCAGCAGTCGGAGGCCGACGAGGACCGCTCGGACACCGAGTCGCACTCCGTGGCCTCGCGGGGCCGCAGGAGGCCCAGCGCTGCCAGCCGCCAGCGCTCGCCGTCTAACAGCGCCGCTCCTGCCAATCTCTGTAGCCGCTGCAACCGCTCCAACCCCGCCGCTGCTCCGTCCCACGGCCTCACTATCCTCGCCGGAGTCCTCGGACTGTGCGACAAAATGTCCAGAATAGAAAAACTCTTCACCCCCTCACCACGCCGCTCTTCTGCCGGCTCCGACATCTTCAACCTCTTCAGCGGCCTAAAGTAATCGTGCGGCGACGGCGACCTCGAGGGCGCCGGTGACGGCCGACCCACACTAATATCGTCTTCCGAACAACTGTGTCCAGACATCGACTCCTCTTCCATCTTTCACAACATCACACGCCACAGAAACAAAGTCGCTATCACACCGGTAACGCGGGATACGGCTGACGGGTCGACGCGCCTCGGTCAACTGACGTGGCGTGTGACAGCCCTGGGCCGGGCGGCGAGTCCGGGCGTGGCTTGTATAGGAGCGACCAATCGCGTGGGGGCATTTCGTTGCGGGCGCGTTGTGATTGGTCGGCGGCGGGAAGCAAGGCGCGCCGGGCTGTCACAATCGGGGCTCCAATAAAACTTTTTAATCCGACCCAGGATTGGGGGGCGAGATTCATGGTGTGATTAATTCTGTTGGGTGCGCGGGCGCGGGGGTTAGGCGAGGGGGTTAAGGGGGGGTTCGTTAATTACCGGGATGAAGACGCGAGTCTAACTACTCGCTCCATTATTCAAGTCGATAAGGCCGACGTTTGTCACTGGAGAAATTACCACTTTCCTTCATTTATAGTTTATGGGTTAATTGTCGCGTTAATACAACTGTAAACAGATTAGAGCGAAGCCGCGGAGGTTTTATTGGTTCCTTCGCTTTATCACAAAAATTAGTTTTGCAATAAAATTATCCATAGAAAAATATTAAATGTCTTTCTATTTTATAAGGTGTCTTTTTTATGTGTGAATACCGTGCCTGTTTTTATTTCATTCAAGTATAACAGCAGGGTCATTTCTCTAGTTAGTTACCACCTAATTTCATGTGCCGGTTAGCGACCACTTAGCTGAGTTGGCGAACTGAAAGCATACCTATTTTCTCGTTTTTTTTTAATTGATGTTAAGTAAGTATCTTCAATTGAAAGAACGTTGTCCTTCAGGTGGTCGCTAACAGAAGGTGGTCGCGTAACCGCCATAATGAATAGGGTCATTATAAAGTAAAAAAGGGTAAGTAGGTAAGTAGGTAGGTTACCTACGACATGTACTTACGGTAATAGGTACCTACCTACTTACGATTATGGATAGTAAATAAGATGAAGATTTACCTACGTAATAGACAGGTAACTATACCTATACCTAATGCAACAATATTTATTTAATTGTTCGAAATAAATAGATATACCTATGTTTAATATTATATTTTATCTATCCAAATATCATAAACCCTCCATGATGCGTTCAAGAACCGCACATTATGACCACCATAAAAACAGACTGTTTTGTTAGAACAAATTTCTTATCTGTGAAAATGTTATTATTGCTAAATAATATAACATCGATTTCGATGATATTATTTCATTAAAATTTCGAACATCTCTGAAAAACAAAGCAATTTGATTTGACCTCTATTCTAATTTCAGTCGAGATGACGTTTAGTTCGAAATGAATTGTCAAGTTGCATACAAATTTGACAAATGTCGCACGTAAGTAAGATATCGAACGTTATGATAATTAGAGCTGACTCTAGTTTGTCTCTGAATTAAAAAAAAAACTATGACAGCTGCCAGAAAACAACGCCGCCATGCCGGTCTTAATATGCGGCTCCTGAATGCATCATGGAGGTTTATGATATGTGGATAGATAAAGCAGTGTATGTAACTGTACATAATTAGGCATTATGTACAGTCACATTTACTACTATTAATGATATCTACTATTTTGTTATAGATATCCTGCCGTTTATGGGCATTTTTTGTAAATACTTATCTACTGTATTTTATTTACAAAGTACCTACCTATTTATTTTAAATTCTATGATAGCACTAATTTAACAAAACTGGCGGGCTCATGGCTAAAGAACGATCTCTTGCAGACCTTTGGATAGCGAAGAAAGGAAAAAAATACGCAGTAGGTAGGTAGGTAGTAGTGGTGCAGAAATTAATATGAACCGAAAATTTAAATAATTAATATAGGTACCTACTTACTTAAGTGCCTGAATCAGTAGAAACATACACACTTTGTACTTTAAAAATAAGATACCTTCTTAACAAAAACTGATGATGAAAAACCTGAGAATAAACAGCCATCTCGTAGGTGGGTAGGTACCTACTTTTAGTCATTATGTGTGTAATTACCTATTAATAAATAGATACGTGGCCCTATAAGCTAAAGAAACCGCGAGCCAGTCTTTTCTTAAAAAAATATTTTTAATTTCAAGCAACTGAACCGAAAAAAAAATCTATATTCGTAATCATTTAACGGCCTCCGTAGCCCAGTGGGTAGTGACTCTGCCTACGAAGCTGGAGGTCCCGGGTTCGAATCCCGGTCAGGGCATTTATTTGTGTATTTATCGCGAATATTTGTTCCCGAGTTATGGATGTTATATATGTATATAAGTATCTATATGTATGTATCTATTATATATATCATCGCCTAGTACCCACAACACAAGCCTTACTGAGCTTACCATGGGCCTAGGTTGATTTGTGTAAGATTGTCCCGTAATATTTATTTATTTTATATTTATTTATTTATTTAATCATTGAACCTGCTTACAGAATTTCACGATAATCGGTTGAGAAATGCGAACTTTAGAGATGTACCTACAGTTGGACATAAATGCGAGCTTTAGAGATGTACAGCTGGACATTAATGCGAGCTTTAGAGATGTACAGCTGGACATTAATGCGAGCTTTAGAGATGTACAGCTGGACATAAATGCGAGCTTTAGAGATGTACAGCTGGACATAAATGCGGGCTTTAGAGATGTACAGCTGGACATAAATGCGAGCTTTAGAGATGTACAGCTGGACATAAATGCGAGCTTTAGAGATGTACAGCTGGACATAAATGCGAGCTTTAGAGATGTACAGCTGGACATAAATGCGAGCTTTAGAGATGTACAGCTGGACATAAATTCGAGCTTTAGAGATGAACAGCTGGACAGAAAGAAAAGAAGTTAAACGAAAGAATTTTGGCCCAAGCTGAAGCAAAGGACTTCGTTCGCTTTGCTCATTCGTTTTAAGTACTTATAGCGAGAAAGCCAGTAGCCTAGATAGGTATCTAGGCTACTGGCTTTCTTTTTTTTGTTATTAAAGTCAATTATTCTTGTAAGTACCTACCTAATTATCGTTAATGCTATGTAACCTACGTAGGTAGGTACCTACGTAGATTACATAGCATTAACGATAATTAGGTAGGTACTTACAAGAATAATTGACTTTCAAAACAAAGTTTTAATTTAACCGACTTCAATTCAGTACCCAAATAGCTCCAAGCTTGCCTATAAAATTTGAAGAATTCCCTCGATTTCTCCAGGATCCCATCATCAGAACTAGATTTTGGTGACAACGGGGCCAATCTGGAAGTAAATGGTTTCAAACAAAGAAATAATTTTTCTCCTCCTATTTTGAAGTTGGTAAAAAAACAAGGTCCATATAGGAGATAGCAATGTCCCTTAGTTCTGATTTAATATTAACCTAAAGCAATGTCTAAAAAAAAATACTACCTGACTCTCTTTAGTTTACTTGAAGCACTAGGGAACAAAGGGAATATTGTTAGAGTGGGCCTGTCATTTGCATCGCAGAACTTGTTTAATTATCGCCCGCGAGCCTGCAATTATTTTGCACATTCATAATATTAAAGCGGGGCCGTAGTTAGACCAATTAATAGTCGGATAGTTAAGCACAGGCGGTGGGCTGCCCAGGTTTTGATAGTCCATTAATTTCATGTCTAGATATGATAGTACCTATTTAAAAACCGCCTGAAACGCCTTTTATGGAAAAATCCATTGTACTCAGTTAAAGAGTAATGGATTTTGTATCTTGATTTGATATGTTAGTAATTATTAGGTACTTAAAACTATATTCAATTCATTTCTCATTTTAATTAGGGTAATTCCGGCGTAGTTGGCCATAGTTTTTCTTAAATGCTGTTAAAAAACAATCTTGAATATTATTGTAGAATTCTTTATTTGTAATGATACTTTAAACAATCAACTTTGGAATTATAGAAAGAAAAATAGAAAATTCAAATGTGATCACATAAAAATATATTTTTTTTAAATTCACGATTGGCCATCTCTCCCGATACTAGTAGGTAATACATATCCTTCATTCTGCTTGTAATATAACTTTTGGTGTTATTTCTTACATATTATACTTACAACGTGTTCCCGGGAATTTCCGTTAATTGCAAGGGGGCATAGTTTAGATCAAATAAAGTTAATTTCTCCAAGACAGTAGTATCTTAACTCCTACTGTTATCATTATCAAGATATTCAATATAT
The DNA here is from genome assembly GCA_963854355.1 of Epinotia brunnichana. NCBI lineage: Eukaryota > Metazoa > Arthropoda > Insecta > Lepidoptera > Tortricidae > Epinotia > Epinotia brunnichana. The sequence goes on from OY977957.1 coordinate 11,118,335, forward strand.
AAACTGTGACATATGACGTCACAGTTACGCCTTTAAATTTTGTAAGGCTCCTATACTCGTACACTAACTATACAAGAAGGTTTACAAAGTGAGTTCGGTCGATATTACATATTTTTTTTACATACATTATTTTATTTCATGTGTTTCAAAGGCAATAAAATACAAATAATTTAATGCTACATTAAATTATTTGTACAAAAAAAAATTATGCTAATTGGTTTCTGTGAATGTAGGTAGATACGCTGCACTATGCCAAAGTTAACGAAAATTCCCGGAGCACCCTGTTTTTGTATTCTCTGCAAATCGCAGATGACATATAGCCCTCTTTAGCGAATCAGCCAATGACCTGGAAAAAAATGCTACAAGCAAGAAAATCGGCTTACATATGAATGCATCTAAAACAAAAATAATGTCAAAATCTACAACAGAGAAAAAACAGAAATAGAGGAAACCCCATAGCATATGTGGATGATTATGTATATTTAGAGAAATTGATGTCTTTCGAGGCAAATAGTAATGAAAACGAAGTTGATAGGAGAATAAACACAACATGGAAGAAATACTGGGCTCAGAAAGAAATCCTTATAGGAAACTACAACCTTAACATGAAAAAGATAATAATGGATTCCTGCATCCTTCCAAGCTTGACATATGCTAGCCAAACATGGGTCTAGTTACCTATACTGAAAAAAAAAAGAACAAAATTTTATCCTGCCAGCATGCAATGGAAAGGAGTCATATTAAAACTATTAAGAAGAATACAGAAAACGAAAAACACAGATACTTATACGTAAGAAAACTAAGATATCAGATGCTCTTCAATATAGTTTAACACAGAAGTGGAGATGGGCAGGCCATATAGCTAGATATAAAGATAAAAGATGGACACTCCAAACTACGAAATAGCGAGGTCCAGCTGGAAAAAGAAATGTAGGAAGACAAAGAAAAAGATGGGTTGACGACATCATAAAAACGGCAGGAAAAAAACTGGACTGGAACAGCAACAGATAAAAAAAAGTGGAAAAAGATGGAGGAGGCTTTTACCCTTGGGGACCACTAATGTGGAAATAAAGCTATAATAATATAATAATAATAATATGTATTCTCAATTGATATTAATTATATATTGTATGACGATACCTAAACGGGATATATATTTGTTTTTCTATTTGCTTGTATTTGTGTATTTAACTTTGTTGATATTATGTTAATATTGTTATTATAATTTTTATTGTTTTTGATGATCATGATTAGTGATGTGCAAATTGCGGAGTTTCCAAAAAGTCGGAAAAGTTCTCGGAAATTTGTAGAAATTTTCACAAGAAATTAAGGAAATTTACGTATAGGTACTGAGAAGCAAAAAAATGTAACTCTTATACACTATGTATAAGAGTTACAGTTTTATGCTTCTCAGTTCGTAAATTTCCATGTTGGAAATGGAAAGTTTTAATTCCCATACAAAAATGATGAAAATTTCCGAAATTTTCCTATGGTAAATTGCAGAAAAATTGCATTCGCAACATAGGAAACTTTCCGTCGGCACTTCAGTAATCATGATATACCTATAGGTAATCATTTTACCTACTTACAATTTTGACATGTAGGTATGTATGCGAATTTCGGTAAAAGTTCTTTCGGTCAAAGTTACCATAGCTTACCATAGCTATAAATAATTAAATCTATGATCCTTGTCATGTAGGTGACATCAAAACAATGTTTATAGTAGGTAGGCATATTGTAAGGAGAATATAATTTATATACGAATCATTAAAAAAAATAGAAGAAATACGCCAGAATTCGGGCATCGAGAGTTTTATATCACAATGGCTTTTAGTGTCAAAATATCTTGTAATAATAATAGTCGATGATTATTTTAGTAGGTACTGTACAATGTATTTAAGTATGTGCCTTCATATTATATACAATAGGTAATATGAGACACAGCAATACAGAGATCTCTCAGAGACCGAAGTCCAATGAGAGTTTTTTGGATGTTATTCAATTCAATTCTTTATTTCGGACATTAATATCCATAAGTTGTTAGTATACAAATCAACTAAGGTTATTTGTACAAATTAATTTAATTTAATTTGTTAGATGCTCGGTCCCCTGGCACAATGTAGAGTGGGTGAATGTAATGTGAGAGTTATATTCGATATTCGAGAAACTTCGATAGCGCGATGCAGAACAGGTCAGATTTGACAGCTGATAGGAGTGACGTCACAGTAGGTACCCTACGTACTTATCTCTCAAGGGGTAAGTACATAATTCGAAATAGGCTACTTAGTGGTTTATCCGACAGCGACATTCTTTCCAAAATTGTTCTACAATCTAAGTACTTAGGTATTTCCTTCCCAGAAGAGTTTTGTCGGGTTGTCTTTTTCCCTGGTTGAGAAGTCTGTTGGGCTACAAGTGTCGATTCGAGGTAGCTTTTTTTAAATAAGATATCTATGGTAGCCAAATACCTTGGACATTTAAATCACCTACATCCAAAAAAACCCTTAGCGGTAAATGGCTTTCGGACCAATTACTAAAAATTGGCAAAACACACACACACACACACACACACACACACACACACACACACACACACACACACACACACACAAACGTAAAATTGTATAAACCTTAGTAAAACGGACACGCCGCAAAGATACCATTAAGATTCCAAAGAAAATCCTAATAATTACAACAATGAAATCCGCTCGAGATAGAAGCGGAAATACCGATCATAATTACATCTACCAACATACCGGTGTAATTACACTTTACAGATAAAGGTACTTTGCAAAACTATTCACAAGATCACTCGACTCAACTCACCATTAGACCACTACACCTTGACCTCGAGATTCAAATGTGAGCATTTCTAGAATAGTTTGTACCAAGTATTTAGGTAACTACTTTTAATTTTCCACTTTTGTAATGTAACCATTTTTTTTGGAATTTTTATGAACTTTGAAAAAAATGTAGGTAATTATGGTTTTAATAGGTAGGTACTTCCTTATTTCTTAAATTATTAATAATCTCTAAACATTAGAAATAACAAAATAAGTTACTACCAAAATGAATGATAATTAAAAGCAATGTTAAAAGTAGGACTACTTATGCCTTGATTAGCGTAGGTACTTCATTGGTACTAACTTTTTTACTTAGGTACCTACTGTTATTATTCTGATCACAGATTCTGATACTAAGCCTACAAGACTCACCACACATTATGGTAATAGGTACAAATGTCAATAGAGATATTATAATAAAATATATATATATATAACTTTATATCTTGAAGAATTATTTTTATAGATTTTCATACATACGATTACCCGCCCAAAATAAATCAACATCATCATCATATCAGCCGAAAACGTTGACTGCTGGACATAGGCGTCCCCCAAATACATAGTGCAACAATGACCGATCCTGCGCCACCCGCATCCAGCGGACTCCCGCGACGTTTACCAGGTCATCAGTCCACCTAAGGTGTTTATAAAATAGCCATAATTAAATACCAGCAGTGACCAGAAAGCATGCTTTTCAAAATTATACCATTAATCGAAGGTCAGACTTACACTGGTTCATCTGAGGCTAGTTGTAAGCCTTGTAAATACCAGCAGATTACTGGCCAGTAATTAAGGTAGGGAAGGGAAGTATTTCTACTTGTTTCCCCTTCCTATGCGTGAGAGTCGTATCGGCGTCTATGGGATCAAATAACAGGTGTCATACCTGGTATTTTGTATGCCTACGTGTAGGTACAGTAGGTACAGTTGTGTGTCTATTATCATTTCAATAATAAGTATCTATTGCTAAAACTAATAATTCCGCATCTGCAACCGCGTCGCTTGCAGTCAGTATATCGTTACAAAACAAACTACAAAAAAAATGACAACCTCATAGTAAATATCTTAATATCTAGGTAATTGTGACAGGAAACCACATACATATTTGCACAGGACTCTCTACCTATTAAGAATGACTCACGTTAGAACGGGCCGAATCAGGCCCGGGCCGTTTTCTAAGAAAAACGACGACGTTTTTGCGCGGCCGAGCCACGGCCGGGGCTCGGAAGCAGCCCGATGTCAGCACGGCCCGGCCGTGGCTCGGCCGGGCTTGGATTTAGCTCGACCGCGCAAAAGCGACGTCGTTTTTCTTAGAAAACGGCCCGGGCCGGACACGGCCCGTTCTAGCGTGAGTCATCCTTTACGCGTTTCTAGAAAAAAATAATTAACACATTTACTGCCAAGAATCGCTACGCGCTACGCTCGTAGCAGATTATCCCATAGGTATATGGCATGTATATGCAGCGAAGTCAAAATTTCATTATCTACCATTTTTTTTCATCCGCATGCGAGTGGTAGGTATACATATGAAATAGGTACAGCAAGCCAAGCAAGCGCTACCGCTTTTCGACTCTATTCTTTGTTCATTAAGGCTCAAAATTGGTAGACCACTTTCTTGGCCTACTGTTACTGACATAATATCCAAATAACCCACATATGGATACAATAACAAATATGTTATCAGTCTAACTGCTGAAACAGAACATTGTGCGGGTAATGCGCGCTAATAACATGGCGGGCCGGAAATCGACGTGATTGGCCAATCATGGCGGGAGGCAATATGGCGCTGGTTCCGGTCGGGGATGACACGGGACATTAGCTAAATATTTGTGTGTTGGTTATTTAAATTATTAGCTAAGCATATTTCCGGTAGATTATTGTTTACCTACCTTATTTTACTGTGGTAGATACCCTACATACAAGAAATCCGGCTAAAAAAGGCTTTATTCCAAATCACCATCCGTCAAAAAACCGACTCATATTATTATTCTTCATTTATTCTTAGTAATTTTTTTTCGTAGTAACCGATAGGTAAAGTTTTATCCAAAATGCATATAAAATTACTTAAAAAACAAACATACCAGTACGAAATAGATATGAAAACTATTTTCGCTTAAGTCATTAATGTAATTACTCGTTTTCGGTATTTGAATGTGATATGTAGTAAATACATCAATCATATTATGTTTTAACGCCACGGTCATGAACACGACCTTGGAAACAAAATGTGTAATTTCCAAATAAATTACAGTAAATTGGCTGCACAATCCTATAATTATTAAGTACTATAATTTCATATTTGTTGGGAAAAATAGGAGTGAATTTTATCTATAATTTTGAACATTACATAACAATAATACAAACATTTCATTTCTGAAATAAAAACATGCTCTGTTACATTAACCCATTCACGGCCACGCTACGCTCGTAGCGCTACGCCGTAGTCCGTAGCAGCTTAAACTCCGTATGTAGCGAAAAGCGCTCGTAGCGCTCTGACGCTGCTAATGCTGGCCCCCACACTAGCATTTCACTGCCGCGAATCGCTACGCGCTACTCTCGTAGCCGATCCCGTGGTTTTCCTCGTATGTAGCGGAAAGTGACTACGGCGTAGGCGCCAGCTACGCGTGTTCCTGGCAGTGGAAGTGCATTGCCTGTCCCAAGGGGAAAAGTTAACTTCGAGAAAAGGATGGTACGGCCGTGCCTCTTTGTTTTACTTGACTTGACGGTTTTGCTTGACCAGATACGTATATATCTACCAGAAAGTTCGTTCGTTCGTTTATTAGTCATAGTCATAGTTTGTACAGCTCTTAATAACTAGGTACATTTGGACTCATATGGATAAAGCGTAGCAATATGATAAGGCGTAGCAATTTCATTACATACTACATATTTCATTCCTCTACATAATTTAAAATTAAAATTCACATAATAGTAGATTATACACCAAGGGGATAAAGCACTGTTTTATGTCACGGGAGCGAATTGAATCCCGAACGTAACGAAGGACTCATAATTTAACTCCTGAGCGTAGCGAGGGAGTTATAAGTTAATTCCTGAGCGAAGCGAGGGAATTAAGACTGAGTCCTGAGTGCAGTGAGGGGTTCAACCGCCCAAGACTAAAACAGTCTTATCCCCGAGGTGTATACTCTACTTTTCACACCTTATGCGAGACAAAAAAACAGGCTCAGTAGATAAATAATGTTTATTTAGCAAATTAAAAGTACATAGTAACATTAGACACGTTAGTCCAATTATGGAAAGATAAGGTAATGTTTTTATTTGTCAAAATCGTTGTAGGCTTTTAGGTATTTTTCCTTTGACTTCTCTGGCAGCAGATTGTTGACAATGCCTATGGCATCTAATTTGATAAACTCAGGAGTCAAAACACTTTCATCACTCGACATTTTCAATATTATTTTTGAAATTAAATCTTCTATAGGCACCTACAAGAACTCGATTTGTTCGTCACGCGTGAACAAATGAAGGCGCGCGGCGTTCCAAATTCGAAAGCACAAGCCGTGGTCCTAGATTCGAAATTCGAATTTCGACCACCGCGCTCCTCCGGACCGGGGTGCACACGGAGGCAAACTTCATTTATTTTGTCAAATCAAGTAGGCCATGGCCTAGGACAAATTGTGTTTAGCAAAATTAAACTTTATACATATAGTAATAAGAATTATGAAAAGTGAAATCATATTATTAACCAGCGGGTTATAATGAAATTCAGTACAACATTATAACCCGGCTAATACCAAGGGATTTAATGTCTTGCTTTCGGTAGGGTTTACATGACCTATAATTCGGCATTGTCGAGCATGTGGTTTGAAAAGGTACATTATTAATATCAAGTGCAGGTCCTTAAATATTAGGTAGGTACGTTAGTTTTATTTATATAGAATCTCAACTCAAACAATTTATTAGAACAGTCATTATTAGTTTATATTAGTAACAAAATGGGGCTTACAAGACTATATTAGTATTACACGATTAAGTTTAGTTTAGTTTAAATAGAATTTTAATTACATACATTTACAATAAGGTATTTTCTGATGGTTACCTATGGCAGAAAGGTAGGACCAAGAAGTGAATACAATATCACAATAATTATAGTTACATGATGAGGTGATTACAAATTTCTTAAAATTTAATTAATTATAATAAAAATATATTTATAATTAAAGTATGTCATGTAAATATTAACTCTTTATCATTCAGGAATTCGTCAATGGTATTATTATGCGCTTTTTGTATGACCAGGCTTTTCAGCATATCTTTAATAGTAGTTTACAATACACTTGCTCTGAATGTGCTCCTTTATATGGTTCAACATAAACACGGGAAGCGGTCTATGCCAGCATGGCGGGGACAGCCCGTGCGGTAATGGATTGCAGGCCAATATTCCCGCATACTGTGCGATAATGAGAATTCGTGAAAATTAAAATTTCAGCTTTTATGTATATTTTTTTATTTCCTCGCATGATGCATTGTAAAATGTTGTATAATTCCCAACTCGTGTCGATCAAAAACACGGTTCGTGTTTTTGGTCATCGCCACTCGTTGGGAATTACCTACTTTCCGCACTTGTAATCATAAACAAATGATTGTGTCTCTTCGGCCTTATAATACTGGTTGGGGTTTTATTATATATTTTTATTATCTGTTTGGTCTGTTTCCGTGCATTGCCAGGTTAGATTTTGGTAAATTGAGCCTATTTTCGTGCCTGAAGCCTGTCTTTAATTTGACAGAAGAAGTGCATGTGCCCTCTTACAAACATACAGACCTCTAATATGTAGATAGAAGGAATGATGAGAAGCTCTTTCTCTTTAAAATGAGGGCTGCTTGTTGTATGTTAGCTACTTTAATCCATTTAGGTGATCAGTATTCCACTAAGGTGTATTACAACTGAAGGTACTTAATGCGAAATAAAAAGAAGAACTAGGTATAATATAACATGGCGTCAGAACTGATTGAACAAAGTCACCCCAACCTACAGTAGTAATATCTATCCAACGTTTTTAATTGTATCTACCTGCGTTAATAAAACACCAGAACCAGCTATATGTAGTAGCCGTATCGTTTGGGGTAATATGATTAAATAAAACAACCGAGAAACCAAAGACACAAGAATTAAGCAATAATGGTTCTTCCGCGAAAGCCTTAAGGTCCGTGTATCATGTTTTACTTAGGTGGTATTTCTCCCCCGAATCAACCCCCGCGAAGTCAAGTGTGACGGGGTAAACAAATAAACTAAAATGGCGGATCAACTGTCATTTGAATTTTAATTGAATTATTTAATGTATCTCACGGATAATATTACTATTAAGGTGGTTCGATTGCCATACAAAACGTTATTTGACATTCGCAGGCTAACGGCGTGATATTTTAAGAAAATTATGAAACAAACTTTCATAAATTGTCTTCCCATTTGCGCCAAATTCCCCCTTTCCTAGAATAAACTTGTATAAACTAGATTAATTTGAGAAATTGGTTTGGGACGTGATATTTTGGAAAAACTTATACATATTTGTGTTTTGTTTTTCGTCTGTGATATTTACGCGCATTCATAGAAATATCTACCTTTACTCGTACATATCAGATAATCTGTACTCCTATATTTGTTATTTTCTTTATACTTAAAATAAAAACACCAGCCTAAATATTGTAAAAAACTATTATTATTATTATATTTTTATTATTTTTATTTCTTTAATTGGGACATAAATTGCGTAAATGACTATAACAAATATGAAATTGAAAAACATAGATATGTGCCTACATCTTCTGTCGGGAAGGTAGGAATAAAATCTAAAGCCGCATTCACTCTGGCAATTCTTATTGTGTTTGAAACGTGATACAGGCGTTGGCTAGTGTGGGTATCACTGCAATTTCTGTACATATGTGAATATTTATTTTAATTTTGATTTTCGATTTGATTTTGAACTTCATAATATATCTTCAATTCTCTCGTGTTTTGAATCTACTTCACATAACATGTCGCAGTTTCAGTGTCTTCCCACCCTGGGCATGTCTTATCAAGTTATCATAAGTTAATATTGCCAAACGGAAGTAGGAAATACACCCATATATTTAAAAAGCAACGAAATAATTTATCTGCACACCTTGAATTTTAAACTGTAATTTTAGGGTAAACATTTTTTGTTAATATTTGGATTGAAGCCCACACCTCACTATTAGCTTGTGGTGAAATATTCGTGGCAGATTCAAAAAGACGTAAATTCATAGTAAATCCTATGACATATAGGCCTTTTTGGAAGTAGGATATGGCTAGTATAAATTGCTACCGGAAGGGAACCCACTGCATTAGTCCAGTATCATTAGGGTGGGCGCCCTTCAGAGTTCTTGTTGAGGTAATTGCATTAGACACTGTGAGTGATGAATTACGAAAATAATAAAGTAGTAATTTTGTTTTAAAGAGGATGGTAATTGGCTCGGTAGTCTACCGTCCATATGTAAAAAAACAAAAAATCGATACCGACAGATAAGTACACGGAGATGCACGACACCAACAACGGTATTTTCATTATGGTGGCATTTTACATTAGATACCTACGAAGAACTAGGTAACTTCTAGGTACCTAAAATTCAATGCTGAGATTAAGTCCCATTACACCTAGTGATAACATGCATAAAAAGACGTAAAATTGGTAGCAACAGCTTGTACAAAAAATCATAAAAGTACACTGTAAAAAATTATGTTAGGTACAAATCACGTATTAATTCAACAACAAACCTATGAAAACAAAATTATCAATATTTTGCGTCCCCTGTTGTGAGTAAAGTAACATATATAGTTCTTTAAACTTAACCATGACTTTAATTTAATTAATATACTAACATTCAGACTATTAACGTTCTAACAAAATTTAAATTGCCAGCAATGTCAAGCAAAGTAAGTTGACAAGTAAGTGTAAGTGACAGCTCTTCATACTTTGTTAAATGCGACGTCATACACGTAGTACATTGAAGGTTCGGATTTTGGAAATTTAATTGTTGAGTTAATTTACATAATCATGATTTGCTAATATATGTAAACAATTGCTAATGGAACATATTATTAGCAGTTTTAATAAATGCCCGCGTGCCGGTAACACACAGTAGTTATACACACCTATAACAAATTTTAAGCTTTGCAAGCAGATAAGCCGTGTGTGTTGGTAATCCTAATATGACTTCAGAATGATAGTTCTCAAGGATATTGCTGGTGCCACAATGTCGACACAGCGCACCTTCGCAAGCTCTGGCAATCTTCATCGCCGCCAAGAACAGAACACTAAGTTTATTATTTTTTCAACACACCTGCTCGTAAAGTAGGTCTTATTACAGCGTATTTACACTGATAATGCAGAATATTACCCATGCCGTGCCTTTTACATTACATTATCGCACTAGTGCCTTTTCATTACATATCTTTTTAAATATTAGCAAAATAATGCAGAATATTACCCATGCCGTGACTTTTACATTACATTATCGCACTAGTGCCTTTTCATTACATATCTTTTAAAATTTTCATTTTTTTTTTCTCGCAAATGTGTTGAAAAACGTCGTATGAAACACGTGAGCATTGGTCATTACACTTCTCGTCTCCATTAAGCCTTCGCCTTCGGCTCAGGCTTAAAAACCGACTCGAGTGTAATGACCAACATAGCACACTTGTATCATAATGTACTATTAAAGTCGAATCCTCGGCACATCAATAGACCGAATACCACGACCGCAACGAACGCCCTCGTTTTCCTTTACTACACTGTTTGGGAGTGTTAGATTAAACAGAATGCCTCTCGGCTCGGGATAGTCGGGATTACTATTAAGCGCCTAGTCCGGGAGCGGTCATTATGACACATCTCAATTTGGTCGGGACCGACGCGTGCGTGTGGTCGGACTTAAAAAAAAAAACCTTAAAAATGATTGTGGTGAGAAGTAGCTAGTAAAACATGGTGCAATGCTTCAGGATAAAATATAAGTTGTACAGCCAAGGCAACTAAAAAACGGCCCGTGTTTCCTTGCCGAATTACCAATTTGACAACAGTAAAAATAAATAATTTCTAGATTATCAGTTACAGTATTACAGATGTGAACAGGTCAAACAAAATCCTCATAATATGTTCTTTGCATATATTATGATATACACAATACAGTCATCATGCGTACGGTAGATACCTAGTAATATACGGCGGAGTAATCAATAATCATAGTAATAACGTACGTCATGTTCAAATTGCTCCTCTCAGTTAAAAATCACGAGATTTTCCCACTTTTGAAGAGGCTTAGAATAACCATTTTGGTCATCAATACCCACTCACTACTTGGTTACTCATAACAATTATTTTTAATGTATTTGGTCTCATCTTTAGTATGTCGCGACGGCAGACAAAGCCAATAGGAATCCAACTATTATAGCCCAAGAAATTATAACACTATCTCTCTCATTATAACACATCTCAATTTCACCGCATAACTATCATAACCTCGTATTTCTATCAACTACCTGAATTCCTAATATCGACCTTATTCTAAAAACATAAAAGTGCACTTTCAATAAGATCTCACGAGGTGAATAATCATATCAGGTGATTTGTTTCATCGCGTGTGGCCGGCCTAACTCTCAATGGTGTGATTATTGAGACTGAATGGCACCGGTGTATCATCAGTATTGGGGGGTATATCATTAGACGACACGTCAGGGTGGTGGATTAGGATTAGAGGTTCGGTCCCGGAATGAGAATAGTTTTGAGATTTTATTTGGGTAATTTTTGGAGCAGTGACGTGCTCTCTCCGCAATCCGTTCTGCTTGAAAATAATTGATTATGAATGTACATTTTTATTTGCATTTTTATACTTCAGAAACTTCACATGGGGTTAGCCGACCTTTAGGTGTTTGTGGCCTAGCGCAAATGCCGGCCGCCGTGGAGTTTTTAGTGGATATAAATACCACATAACCCAGTCAGCCCCCGATGATTGGGCACCTGGTTCGCAGGTTTTCTCCACGTAAAAAAAAAAAAAAAAAAAAAAAAAAAAACTGTTTGTGGCCTGGACGCTAACCCTGGTTGCATCGACAGCTGTTGCTTCAGCGCCCGTTGGTGCACTATGTTAACAGCATACCTTCAGTACAAAATGCAGATCCCTCGCTCAGCATTGCAGTAGCGCCTTTCAAGCTCTCTGAAACGCTGGTGACAGATTTCTGATACCGCACCGACTTCGAACGGCCAAATACGAAAGTGGCCTAAGTAACCATCATCAAGGCGTCCCCTGCAGGGTGCTATAATGACCGGTCCTGCGTCACCGGCATCCAGCGGACTCCCGCGACCTTTACCAGGTCTTCAGTCCACCTTGTGAGGGGTCTACCCACTGGCAGGCCTAAGTAACCGAACTTCAGCAATTGAAACATTGTCTTCGTTGACAGGAACATAGACACTGAACCCTGTTTTCTTTCCAGATCTCACAGCCTCACTTAAATACTTCCGAGAAACCACACTATCAGAAATTGAAATAAGAAGAAAAATACATTTATGAAGATACCACAACGGCAGCCCAATATATTTACGTTTGATGAGAGAGAGAGGCCTCAATGTGTGGCCCGTAATAGGTCATTAGATGGCAACAGGAAAGGTGGCAGGAAGCGAGTGGTAGTTTTGACAGTTTCCAATTAGGACTAAATAACAGTACCTATACGTCAAAAATGTATAATTTCCACTGCCATGGGAAGGTCGTTGGACGGCCATCAAATACAATTCAATTTATTTTTGTGTGTTTCTGTTGTTGTATGTGTAAGAATGTATAAACCAGGGTTGAAGTTGAAAGGATTGAGCGCATTATATAGGTTCCTACTCGTATATGTAATTCTAGCATTTGCCCGCGGCTTCGTCCGCGAGAGCTTTCTTATCAACTTTAATTCCAAACTTCATCTAAATCAGTTCAGCAGTTTTTGCGTGATTGTAGTTATTGAGTAACAAACATCTGAACATGTAAACTATCCCGTCTATAATATTAGTAGAAAGTAGGAAATTTGGGTCGTGTAATGTTTTTACTTCCGCGTTACGCCGGTAGTCCTCGTGTAACCAACGCACACTGAAAGTCATGCGCGATCTGTTCAGTATTCAACATTAATCAGGAACGGATTTCATTTCACTGGCAATACAGAGGGGAAATCCTGCTAGTATATTAGGGACGTTTGCACCAGGTACTTATCGGGCCTGGAATTAAATACCATAATATTGTTTTTCTTTCCCATGTTTTTTTTTGTAACCAGTCTTGACGAAGCATGTTGCTGATTACTGGTTGTAAGTATTTAATATTAGACGAAGTTTGTTGCGGACTCACTCCGTGCTAATTTTTGATGAAACCTGCGATGTGGATATATAACTTTGTAAATGGTTATGCTTTGAATAAATATACTAGTTCATCAGGAACTGTTAAATCCATGTTAAATTACAATCAGTCGCAAACATATCAAATTCTCAGGCCACATTCTTACCGAGCCGTATTTACATTATCCCACCATATCATTATATCGCCACCTGCAAAGCGCACGAATATGATTGTAAGTCGAGATTACCAAAAGGCTGAGTTACTGCCATATCTCAAAGGCATAATGACCTATGTTTCATGCTATTTATTGGCATTAACAGTAGCCGATGTAAGTTATACGGAATTGCAGTGTTTGCCGTGATTGCATTTGAATGCGCGCGAGTGGATAGATTGGCAATGTCTAAGCCGTCCATGCATCAAGTAGCAGGCTCAAGATTACTAGATTGTTAGTTTATGTTTATTTATTTATCGTATGGCGGTTACACACTGGTACATATATGTATTCGTATTGATGTCGCTGATAGAGTTCCAGTGTGCGCTGCGAGGTTCAGAAGGAACAGTGCAGCTGCCGAGTTTGTTGTTCTTTTAGCACCACCCAGTTTATGTTGAAATGTTGCCTTGACGTCTCGACTGCAGAGTGATGAAAAAGCAACACTATACTTCTGAGGCTAAGGGTACGTTTTCATTAAGGAAGAGCGGAGCAGAGACTTGCAAAATGGACCAATCAAATTAATCCATTAAATCTAAGCTGAGACGAGATGCGAATTGATCGGTGGAAACGCACCCATAGATATTAATAAAAACAATACAGTAACCTAACCTACCCCCCTACCCTACCTACTACCCTAGATGGTACAAGGGTTAACTTATTCACAAACTTTTTATTGACTTACTGATGATGATGAGATGTACTATTTAGGTAAGTAAACTAAAATTTGATATAACAGCATAAGGCATTAGCGGTCAACTAAAATAATAAATATTAGGTCCTTACCTATGAAATTGGCGGTTTTTTCACAGATTTTACTTTGTACGTAATTTATTCATTTCTATTGCAACTTCCAAATTATTTTTTAATTTCATTATTAGACTATGTAACAAAGGTTTTAAATACAAAAAATAGGTTTGAATTTTTTATTTAGTGTTTCAAATTAAAGCTTGAAAACCGCCCTTTTCATGTGCTGCCGGTTAAAGTGTTTCAATTACGTATAGTTTTATGATGCGAACTATTTTTAAGGAATGAAGATATGTGTAAAGTAGCTTAAAAGTTTTCTATATTCCTACCAAAATTTAGTTTGCTTTGAATTTGACATTGCTGAATACTCCGCAAAATTCAATGTATGAAAATCACAGTTTTCATAAAATTCTCCATACACACCGCCAATTTCATAGGTAAGGACCTAATACTTTGTCACGTCCAAAGATACATACTTAGTTACTTATCATTTCGGCCGTTGAGTACCTATTTATTTATATATACTTTTGATCTGACTAAAATTATACCGAGAAGATCTTGCCCACCTACCCTGGTTAATTTCTCAATCTATTAATCTGGATGCATTAGGTATTACATTGGCATTCATGTTTTTTTTAGGTAGGTAATACAACATAACAAGGTGCCTCAAGGTCCACAAGGTGGACTGATGACCTGGTAAAGGTCGCGGGAGTCTGCTGGATGCGGGTGGCGCAGGACTGGTCACTTTGGCACTCTTTGGAGGAGGCCTATGTCCAGCAGTGGACGTCTTTCGGCAGATATGATGATACAACATAAATAGTATTACCTACTTGTACTTCAAAAGACAGATCATGCTAACGCTATTTTTGCGTTACGCTATGTACGATGTACATACGAACCTCGTATAGCATTACCTCGAAATAAATGATGTTATTATCCAGAACGAAATAAAAAGTATAATGAACACAAAATCATGTGGCCATCCATTATGTCAACTCTATTAGGTCCGTGGATTGAGTCGTATCTGTACATCGTCACAGATAATTAGGCAGGCCATATTGTCGCGCGGGGTGTCCAAGCTTCCGTAAGTATGTGAGACTTTGCGAGACTATCTACTCTTCTTAGTCGTGATGATGATTTTTGAGCGTTATACCCTCAGAGAATACTAGAGAGAGGACAAGCCGCCGGCGGCCGTGTCGCAGCTGTATGCTCAATGGGCATACACTGCCATACTGCACTGAAAAAAATGGTTTGTTGGATTTACCAAATTAGCTAAGGTTGGCTGAATTACATGGAAACTAAGATAAATATAACTAAACCTCGCTATTGGACTTACAAAACTAAAAAGGTTGAAGTCGCTACCAGACTTCTGGTGTAAATCAACAAAGAGTATTTTACATTTTACAAAACAAATCTCAACAATTTGGTTTGGTTGATTATATCATAAAAATATAATAAATATAACAAGGCATCGCGGTTGAACTTACAAAACTAAAAAGGTTGACGTCAAAATATAGTCCTTACCAGAGTTCATGGTGTATATTAACAAAGAATTTTGTACATTTTACCAAACAAATCGCTACAAATCGGTTTGGTAGATTTTATAAATCAAATATGATAAATATAAAAAGACGTCGCGGTTGAACTTACAAAACTAAAAAAGGTTGAGGTCAAAATATAGTCACTACCAGAGTTCATTGTGTTAATTAACAAAGAATATTGTACATTTTACCAAACAAATCCCTACAAATCGGTTTGGTAGATTTTATAAATAAAAATATGATAAATGTAACAAGACATCGCGGTTGAACCTACAAAACTAAAAAAGGTAGAGGCCAAAATATAGTCCGTACCAGAGTTCATGGTGTATATTAATAAAGAATATTGTAAGTATTACCAAACAAATCTCTAAAAGTCGGTTTGGTAGATTTTATAAATAAAATATAATAAATATAACAAGACATCGCGGTTGAACTTACAAAACTAAAAAAGGTTGAGGCCAAAATATAGTCCCTACCAGATTTCATGGTGTATATTAATAAAGAATATTGTAAGTTTTACCAAACAAATCTCTACAATTTGGTTTGGTTGATTTTATCATAAAAGTATGTTAACTATAACAAGACCTCGCGGTTAAACTTACAAAACTAAAAAGGTTGACCTCAAAATATAGTCCCTACCAGAGTTCAAGCTGTTAATTAACAAGAATATTGTACATTTTACCAAACAAACCTCTACAATTCGGTTTGGTTAAATTTATATTGTAAATATGATAAATATAACAAGATTTCGCAGTTGAACTTACAAAACTAAAATTAAACTTACAAAACTAAAAAGGTCAACCCTCGAAATATAGTTCCTACCAGAGTTCATGCTGTTAATTAACAAAGAATATTGTACATTTTACCAAACAAATCTCTACAATTTGATTTGGTTTATTTTATAATTAAAATATGATAACTATAACAAGACCTCGCGGTTGAAATTACAAAACTAAAATGGTTAAGGTCAAAATATAGTCCCTACCAGAGTTCATGGTGTAAATTAACAAAGGATATTGTACATTTTTACCAAACAAATGTCAAGAATTTGGTTCGGTTGATTTTATGATAAACATATGATTAATATAACATGGCCCTGTGGTTGAACTTACAAAACTGAAAAGGTTGAGGTCAAAATATAGTCCCTACCCAGAGTTCATGGTGTAAATTAACGAAAAAAAATGAACATTTTACCAAACACGTCTCTACAATTTGGTTAGGTTCTATCAAAAAACTGGCCAAGTGCAAGTCGGACTCGCGCACGAAGGGTTCCGTACCATTATCTGTAAACATATTTATTTTATTCTGTTTTTAGTATTTGTTGTTATAGCGAAAACAATTATTAGTAATAATATTAATATTAAAGACAGACGGACAGCGGAGTCTTAGTAATAGGGCCCCGTTTTACTCTTTGAGTACGGAACCCTAAAAACGAGTCATTTAGGGATTACGCGGTATTTTCGATTTTTGGTAAAGTGACGTTCGACGCTCGAGATCACAAACTTGTATTATTAATTGCGCCAACTTCATAAACAAGTCTGCAAAAATCAGAACTACCAACCCCGCCAACTACCCCGTACTTTCAGGCGACATAGTTACTTATTAAGAAAAGTCGTATCATTTTTAATTACCGCGATGAGTACGAAGAAGGCAAAGCCCATGGTTGTAGGTATATGTTTCAGTTTAAGTTCTAGTGACATTGTTACAAGGTTTATTATTCCAGTTTAACAAGGTTTTACAAAATAAATATCACGGAACAATATACTTAACACAAATATAATGCGGATTTCAGTAGCGTTGATATCTTTAGATATTCAAAGGCATCTTTTAAAATGCAAGTAATTAATAGTGTTAAGAATAAGCAGCATAAATAGTATTAGAAATAGGTAACTCACCACTTATCATGTTAAAACATGTTGTAGTATTATACTTAAGTTACTAAATCTATTTGATTCACTCTAAATATGGGATTTATACAATAGTATTGTCATTAGGATAAACTATAGCAATATATTCTCATTTGCGGTAACCTATATAGATTGACATGCTTGGTTATGCTTTCATCTTCAAAACAAAAAAAAAACAATTACTCAAACTTAATTAAAAAAAAACCATCTCTCTTTCACAAATGTTGTGATAGTCCGTTCAATTGTTTACATATCAAGTTATCTAGGTAAACCTGTAATTGGCCATACTACTATGTATTATAGTATAAGTTACGTACTTTGTATCGCTGTTGGTTTTCTGAATAAATAATAATAATAACTAATGCACTTGCTAGTTAGAGCAACAAAGAGAGAGATAAACGAACTTTGTTTGTTTTGGTTTCGCGGTAGCTCCTCAGACTACACTACGCTAAATGAGATAAGTAGGTACCTATTAGGTATATTGTGTACATACGTAAATATATATAATAGTTAATGTAGTTAGCACAATTATTAGAATTACGTACGACTTAGTTTTGCTTCAATCATTATTAAAACGACATTACTTAAGTATCATAACCCATAAGGCATAGGTAACTGTATGCAATTGTATGTAACATGTATTTAAGCTAAACCTATTTACAAATTAGTAATTAATTAATTATTAACTATGTTCTAATTATGATGTTTATAATCACACAGACAAACTATTCCGACAGTTTTGCGAGACCATGTTAGTTATTATGTTTATATACTCTGTGTATTAAATAAAATTAAATAATAATCTAGGCCACTTTTCACGTTGTATGAAGGTACCTACCTAGCTAGACTATACCCAAATTAATAATTTTCAGAGCAATACCACAGATTGCCATACTTATTCCCAGACAAAAAAAGTAAAGTTGCGTAGGTACTTACTTAATGATTATCTATGTAGTAATAAGGCTTTAACGACGTTAAAGTTTTCGTGGCTTTTCCTTACTACGAGTAAGTAATATCCTTCCTTATCGTGTGAATGTGAAAGTGTGTTAATTGGTTGGTCCTTCCTTGGTGTTTGTTTGGACGTCTTCATAAATAAGCAAAATACTTACGTTTGTCACGCGGGCCAAGCCGCTGACAAAACTAGTAAGTAGATACTACATGGTGTACCCATGTAGGTACAGTCAGCAGCAGAAGTAGCAACACAAAATAACACGCTCGAAATTATCTAGAAAGTCCGTATCCTCTTGACATTAGAGCAATGTGTAGGTCATTTTGAGCACTTTGACCCGCGTAGCTACTTTTGCTGCTGGATGTACCTTTAACTTTATCATTGATTAATTGACGTCTTAAAATATACAATTGGTAAATTACCTAAATACCTAATCATTACATAGTATACAACAAAGTCGCTTACGTTTTTTTCAATAGATAGAGTGATTCAAGAGCAAGGTTTATATGTATAATTCATGCATGTATTATACGTATAAATCCGTGCGAAGCCGGGGCGGGTCGCTAGTTATAAGTATTTAATCAAGTAATAAATCGTTTTGTCTTTACTTGTTGGTCGTAGAAATGAGATTCTATTGCTTTGTTATTTTGCAACCTTTCACGCCACACAAAATAGTATTAAGTACTTACCTAGTCTATTTTTTCCAACAACATTAACACGAAACATTTGGCGTTTAGTAGGTACATAGGTAACTATCTACTCGTACCTTTTGAGAAAGCGCTGCAGTCACTACCAGTTCAAATTATCAAAGAGTTTGGTAATTTTAACTAGGTAAAAGTCTAGTACATTTTACAAAACAATACCGCTGCATGCATAGTTCCATCCTACTCAATTTATAAACATTAGAGTGAGATGTGACTATTCCCCTCCCCGACTGCCCTGCGGAGGTGCGCCCCTTCCCCCGGCTACAGCATCTTGCGATGCGCGCGCGGCACGGCAGGCTTCATTGCGTTGAGGTAGTTCATTGTATATAGTCACTTTGTTTTGTTTGCGTTTTAATGAAATTTTCTTGGTGCGCCATTTCATTTCGGCTGGTGCGTGGTGGATTTAGTTTGCAAAGTGTAACCAACTATGGGTAGTGATCTCGACGATGACTTAAGTGTGGGGGTGACTGAATATTTGAAGGAATGGGGATTATCTCAATCTACCATAACAAGTTTTGAAGGTAAGCATTAGAACGATATTACAGTAAAAGTGCTAAATTTGCAACACTGATACCTTACTTATTAATTGTGAATAAGAATGATATTGTATGTGAATAACGTACTTATTCCATTGTTAGTTCTTTTTTGTCTGAAACACAGGGTAACCTATAGTTGACACCGTATATGGATTCTCCACCCATACCTCCTTATTATTAATGATTAAATATAATAATTTTGTGATTATAGTTTAATATGAATAGGAAGCTTAACTCAGGCTTAGATATTGACCTAGAAATATTGGTTACGTATAACCTACCTAATTACTTTGATTAATTTACAAAACGAATTTCAGTAAAATTTACCAAATCGGTTTGGTTGGCCATCGTTGCGTTTGTATTTTGTCTGTATGTAACTAACTGAACATTAAATAATGAGTTTAATGACTGATGAATGACATATATGTCTTATTTTTTAGAAAATCAGATTTCGTTAAATTTGCTCGACTCCATTCAAGAAATGAACTGAAGGAGCTGATTCCCAGTTGAAAGGAAATACTATTATTCAAGCGGGGGTTGAACAAACTCCAAAACATTATTCATGTAAGTATTCCTATCTGTTTTACATTTATTATCCATACTACATTTAAATGCGAAAGTGTGTCAGTCTGTTTGTTGCCTCTTAACGCTTAAACCGCTGAACCGATTTAGATGAAATTTGGTATCAAGATAGTTTGAGTCCCGGGGAAGGACATCGAATAGTTTAAGTTAAAAAATTGTATGGAGCTATCAGTTCTATTGGAAGCATTATGCTGAGATAGAACCGTTTCGTGACAAACGCTCTGTGTTGTTTGTCTCGAATAAATGTTTCTTTCTTTCTTTCTATCTCCTTCCTCGGGACTCCAATTATCTCGATACCTACTAAATTTCATCTCCTTCAGCTCAGCGGGTTAAGCGTGAAGAGGTAACAGACATACAGATATACAGACAGACACACTTTCGCATTTTTTATACTAAAAGGTACGAAATTTGAAATAAATGATAGCCTGTCATATTCTGATATATACTCGTAAGGTACATAACTGGAAAGTTTCTTAAAAAATCGTCCAGTAGTTTTTGAGATTAATCAAAACGTACATTCATCCATACATCCAAACTTTCGCATTTATAATATTAGCAGGATTAGTATGGATACGGTTAAAAGTAAACAATATATTTTAATTTCCAGAACGAAAGCGAAGTCCTCACCCAGCTGGACTATTGGATAAAAGCCCAAATGGCTAAGGGACTGCGGTGCCAACCCATCATCATTGCTGTCGGACCGACCATCGATGCCCTAAAGGACTTTTATGTTGCTTATGACGACATCCTTTATAATATCGACTCATTCCTGAAAGCGCTGGACGTATGCTTCAAAACTTTTCACTGCCTTGATGCAGAATATGGTTGGCAACATCTCGCTGCCCCAATATCATAAACTTCAAATTTCAAGTTGATAAAATTGTAACATGGAACCTTATAATATTGGAGCAGCGAATTCTGTTGATTCTGGAATCTACACAAAGACGTCAGAATACGGTGCGCTATTTTTGCAAACGATACTCCACTGAGAGCCCAGTCTATAAGACTACTCAGCAAATTTTATCATGACTTGTAACTCAGCCTATAAGATTCACACTTACTACGTATACCGTGAACAGGGTATCTATCTCGTAAACTTAAAGTTAAGATATGTACAGCCAAGGAATTTGATTCACGTACGGTCAGCCGCAGAGAAAGAATGTGGGCCGCAACCTGGCAGCCTTTTGACTTTTATTATAAGAAAGGTTTCGTACCCTACTGAGTCACTGACATAATTTTAAAATAAGTGATCTACAGTTTTATGTATCGATTCGCAAAATAAATTTTATTACATGTACCAAAATTCGGACTATTTTTCTTTAAACCACCGTATTTATATAGCCCTTATAAGGTTACTGGTAAATCGACGTTATTCCTTTTAACAGTGATATCTATTAAAAAAGGCAATTTGTAAATGTTCACTCTCTAGGAACTGCTGATTTTCGGATAGCCTTCATGACCTTTTTAATTGCAAATGAGCTTTACTATATCTCCCTAAAAAGAAATACGTTGGTTACCAATAAGCCTGCATATTTTTGAAGTGTTTGTCTTTAGCTTTTTTCATCTACAATATTTTTAGGGTGTGGCTACGAATAATCTTCAATCTACATAGAAAACTACGTAGTTTTGAAAATCTAAACTGCAATATAATTTTACTCTCATACCATGTCAGCAATATTGCAAATTTCTAATTTTCAATGATACCACACCCTATTTATACTCTGGAAATCAAAAATGTGTTTGGTGATATCTACCTAAAAAGATGTGTACATTTTACTAATGTTAGTTTGATAAATTAACCAAACTAACACCATTAAACTGTACACTACTTATTTGGTACGTTTTACTAAACTAAGACCGGTACAATTAGCAGAACAAGCACTGATAAAATCTTGGTAGATATTACTAGTAAACATTTGGTAAAAACCACAGTACAAATCTGTTAGATATTACCAAACCAATTTTAGGAAAAAATACGAAATACATGATCGATAATACTTAATTATATTTGATAAAATCTGCGATCTACTAGTAGATAATACAATATTATCTTTGATATAAAGCACGATCCAATCTGATAGATGATACTAGACTAACTTTGATGAAAACTGCGTTACATATCTGGTAGATATATCAAACACCTTTAGTAGTAACTAAAATATAAATCTGGTAAATATTACCAAACTAAAGCTGACAAAATACACCGAACGTGATTAGTAAATACTACTTAACTTTGTTTGTTAGAGTTCACCAAATAAATTACATTATACTTACAAGTTAAGTTCAGCTCTTTCAATCAAAATGATTTAATACATTGTACCAATAGAAAGTGCTATATCTACCAAATTGTGTTGTAGATTTTACCAAATTACTTTTGCATTTTCTACTGACTAACTTCGGTAATTTGTACCAAAAAATAGTAACAGTAGAACATGCCAAAGGTATTTGGTAAAAAAAGACAAGTATGTTTGGTAAAATGAAAAATATCCGTTTGGTAGATTACACCAAACTACATTGAAAAAAATTATACTTAACTACTTTGATAAAAAGGTTACTAAAGTACTTTGTTTAAAAATGTACTAAAGTTCTTTGGTGAGAAACGTTACTAAAGTACTTTGGTAAAAAATATACTAAAGTACTTTGATGAGAAATGTTACTAAAGTACTTTGGTAAACAATTTTACTATTTACTATAAAATATAGGTGTAATCTACCAAATAAATTTGGTACAACACCAACTTATTTAGTTTGATAAAATCAACCAAAATTCGTGATAGGACCGAAATCAACCGCTAACTTTGGTAACATTTACACGGAATCTGGTAAATCCAACCTAACATTTTTTTCAGTGTGTGCACGCGTGCTGATCGCAGAGAATATTACGTTTTTTCCCAAAATGCCTGATATGATGCGCGTTTATTGTCAAATAAGCGTGTAGGTATACAAGTGTATGTGTTTTAGATGTGTGCGTGCTTTGTCTTGTCAATTACTTGGGCGTTGTGTGTGTTAATGTACTTGCGACAGGCTCACTCTATACAAATCGGCCGCCATTAACGATCTCCTTATATTCATACATCTGTGGTTATACCTATAAATTGTTACCTAATTTCCAACAACAAGTTTGTTGCTATGTCATTTATCTTGCGTGTAATATTAAAGGTACCTACACATAAAATTACTTACTATTTAAAAACAACATTGTCAATATTGACGATTATAGTAATTTGCAGAATCATATGTGACGATCATGATCAGTTCTTTTTTATAGAGTGTTTTATGGGTTGTTTTTCGAAAACAAGCAACACTCAAGTTTATTAAAGCAAACAGAAAGTTACATCAACCTCACATGATAGAAGAACCTAAAAGACTACTAACTGATCTTAATGTTCGCGACTTTTGCACTACATTTTAAAACTAAGTTCATTTTCAAAGCATCTATACCTAAAGCGGCTAAAGCTAATTTCAATGTGGGTGACTGTAGAAAAAATGGGGTTACTTTGATCTTATTAAATTGTTACTCACTTCCTAATCCAGTAACTTTGTCGCCTGAAAGTACTGGGTCGTTTGCGTCAAATCCGGTAGTTATGTTATATATCTACTTTAAAAACGCCCTGAAAAGGTACTATCAAAAACTATCCTTATAATCACCAAAATAATAAAAAACGCGGTATTTTCGATTTTTGACAAAGTTGCGTCCGGCGCTCGAGGTCACAAACTTATATTCATTGGGCCAACATCATAAACAAGTCTGCAAAAAATCACAACTAGCGGATTTTGGGTCTTGTAACGCAACACGGGGAATCCTAGATCAGGACCCCAACGACTTGTTAGATACTTGATAGTCATGTTATGTTACATGTTTTTGTCAATAAATATTTCATTTCAGAGTGCTCTCTATGCAGGTCAGCAGGTCGATCACGTAACGCGGGTCAGGTAGATCTAAATGTCACTTTTTGTATGGAAAAATGACAGTTGTGTTGTCCTAACGTGCGTTCGAAACGTCATCACCCTCAATCGACGGAACCGAAAATATGTTAAACGCTCTTAAATCATTGTCACCATAGTGAAACTAACATCTGCGGTGACAATAGCAATGATTAGCTCTCCGCGCGGCTTTGTCGGCCTCACCCTCTCGTCACTACTGTCACTCACGTCACCACTGTCACTCTCGGCGTCACCTCGTCACTTGTCATCGCCCGCTCGATAACGAATGATCATCGTATTTGGTAAGCGGTATCGATATGTATGTCCTTAAAGTTGTAAGATTTACATGATTTATTACGTACGAGGAAATGTTTGCTAATTGAAGGGATAAAAAATATAGGAAGGACGAAGGTACTTATGTAAGTATATCTCACTTATAAAATGTAGGTACTGCAGAGCCCTTCATCATCATCCTCCTAGCGTTATTCCCGGCTGTGCCCCTAAAGGAGCCCGGGGTCCGCTTTGACACCTAATCCCAAGATTTGGCATAAGTAGGCACTAGTCTTACGAAAGTGACTGCCATCTGACCTTCCAACCCAGAGGGAAAACTAGACCTTATTGGGATTAGATCAGTTTCCTCACGATGTTTTCCTTCACCGAAAAGCTAACGGTAAAAAAATCCGTACATAAGTTCCGAAAAACTCATAGGTACGAGCCGGGATTCGAACCCGCGACCGCCGCTGTACATCCGCATGCCTGAACCACTAGGCTACCGTAGCCTATTAAACATACATAATATACATATTTACATTACATGGAACAATATCTTAATAAATTTAGCAAACAACAAAATAGTCAAAGTTTGTGTTTAAACCTTAAAAGAAGCCGAAACTAAAAAACAGTCCGCTTTAACATGTAAGTTACATTCAAATTCTCTTGCAAAAAAACCCGAGCTGTCAGTAAAATCTTAGTCGTCAGCCGTTACCGGTTTATAAGTCCAAACAGTTTAAGGGTAATTTTACCTTTTCGTTCGTGCTACTTTTCACAGAAAAACGCCAAAACAAGCACGAAACGACTTTATCAGAAAGTCAACATACAATGTTGCTCGAATAAATATTGTTATAATGGGGACCACCTTTTAACGCCTCTGTATTTAGGTTGTACCCTTTTTAAATATTTACCCAACTTCTGATTTCACTACTCAAAATTAATCATCTTCTTTATTGTTTATGGAATAGAGACGAAAGCAGGTAATTTTGATGTTTCGAGAACGGTATAATAAACTCGGCTGAGCCGGTCATTCGTCATCGATGGATGTCACATTACGGTCTTTTGGAAACACAAAAGATTCGGGTTTTCTTTTGATCGGTGGTTTTTATACATATTTGATTTCGTTCACAAACATCGCATCCATTGCTTGCTCAGCTTAACTCTACTTGAACTAATTGAGGGAACAAGCTGTAATGTATTCGTGATAGAGGTTGATGTTCGTACGATGATGACATCATTATACTTGTATTAATACGGCTCAATAATTCAGGTTTCCTTTTGTGTGGAAGCGATTCTATTTGTATGGAGTCACCGAGAGGTGTAAATGTCGTTGAAATAGATAGTAATGGATGTATTTTTACAATAACTAATCGGTTAGATATTTGACATTGATGATGAATGATGGATCAATCAGGTCAGTTAAAAGTCAGCTTCGGTGGTTTTTTGCCTCATACAGATTAGATCGTTCAAACTGCGAAGACGCGCCCCACTCTTACTTAACGTTTTGAACAAAATCCAAACTATAGTATACTAACTACCTATTTAAACTCGTTCCTAGTAATTTTCAGCTACAGCTACTGCTTCACCTCAATTGGTTGTACTCTTGGTTGCACTCTTGGTTGCACTCTTGGTTGCACTCTTGGTTACACTCTTGGTTGCACTCGTGAGCTCTCGCGTGGCTTATGTAGCCAATCTTCAAGACCCCTGCACACAGCGGGCACGTGACTACGCCATTGGTAGGTATAATTTTACTGAAGGTGATTTAGCCGCTGCGAGTAAGTTCGCTTTTAACGTAACACTGACTACCTACTCGTGCTGCAAATTCAGGTGGAACTGCGACGTAAAACATAGCTTTTGTCCATTCTGAAGTATAGGTCCTTTGTATTTCTATATACGGGGACGGGTTCCGCACGGAAATGGCATAAAGAAACCCTTATGGTGCGAGGACGCGACTCTACCCGTCATCCGTCTGTCACAACGTGAAATATTTTTCAATCGGACTAATAGTTCCGGAGGTCACAAACTAACTTACAAAGGGGCGTTTTCACTCAAATGTGCGACTTTTACTTTTTTTCTCAGAACTGAGATTTGTTTAGTTTTTCCTGTTCAGAATCATGGGCACTCCTAATACCGATAGATTAAAAAAGTGTCCCCAGTTTTTTATTCCACTATGTGACGTTTTTTTTCATACATTCTGTATAGACCGTCACATAGTGGAATCGTAGAAAAATTATGGAAAATTGATTTTTCTGTAAAATCTTTTTCACAAAATTGGCGGTTTCACAAAAAAAAAATAAAAAACGCCCAAAGCTTAAGAAATAGTCTGTGTGATTGTTCACACAGACTATTTATTTTTATTAAAGAAGAGTGGGCATTATGCCTATTACGAGATTCGGTCACAGTTGTAAGTTACAACTGTGTTACAACTTGTAACACCCCTCTCTCAAGTTAGCACTCAACAAAAGTTGTTGAAGGTCTCAAATAGTAAGTTCTTACTTAGTTGCACTACAAAAATTCTAAATTACCGCAATAACCAACTCATAAAAACCTGCTACCTCGGGAATTATATTATAATAGCCTAGTTATATATTTACCGTAAAGCGCAAAAAAGCCGAAGCCGCTTTAGCGTTATAAAAACCGGAATAGGAAAAATTTATCATATTCTTCTACTTAATTTAATAGAAGAACGACTTAATTTAGCCGAGTTAATATACGAGGCATATTATATAGCCATTACATGGGCAACCGCCTGTGAAATGAAAGAGCGGCATCTGTGAGTCGCATTCTATGCTAATTTGTTGAGGACCTTACGTCCGTTAGGGTTAGCACAAAACTAGTCTTATAGTCGCTTAGACCATGTTTCCGGAAAGGTTACGCGAGACACCGTGCTGTCAGGCGAGTATGAAAATGCTACTGTACAGTTAAGGGTGAACGAATTCGTATTCGTTCACCCTTAACTGTACAGTAGCATTTTCATACTCGCATACCTACATAAATAAGGACATATAAATATTTGTACAGGAATCTATTGTCAATGTCATAAAGGCGTGTTCAAATATTTATGTAATTATTTATGTACAGTCGCCATCACATACATCGGAGCAAAATTAAAAATGTGAAAAAATAAGGTATCTAATAGCAAGTGACCAATTCAAGGGAACGGAATTTAAATCACGCCGAGTGTACACCCTGAGAGCTACGAAGCGTCGAACTTACACGGAACTCGTAGCTAACAATTACTACGGAGAAAGAACATTAAAGTACTTAACACCTCGTATTTTCAACACAATCTTGTCAAACAAGAATGTACTAGCAAGGATATCTTCAAAAAGAGGTTAAAAAAACTGCTAATAGATACCCTCTAATATAATCTATATAGTATAAGGTTTTTATTTTTATTCTTAATTATAAGGTAATAAATAAGATATGTAGGTACACAAACAAAAAAATATTGTAAAGAAAGTGAGTGCAATCCTCGCCAATAAACAATATGTTTGGCGAACTTATAAGTAATAAAAAATGTAACTTATTATTTTTGGAAAAAAAAATGTGATGGTGACTGTACCTACGTATTCGTTCACACTCGACTGTACGTAAACATTCCTAAGCTATGATTGTATTTGGGTGACTGGTCGCGGTCTAAGTGTTTTTTTATTGATGGGCGATCGTGAAAAGCGACCCATGGCGCGTAAATATATGAAAATGCACGGAATTATTTTAGTAAATGTTTATTATGTAATTTTTATCGGCAAAAAGGAGACTCCCAAAATACTACTTTCGCAGGCTGTAGCACGACTAGGCCTTCTGAAAACGGCTCTGTGAGAGGAATGTACGACAAATGCTTTGCTCTTTTAGAGCTAAGCTGGATGAATGTTATTCAGAGGTATTTATAGTAGACTAGAGCCCTTTTCACGCCCTGCAGGCTCGATCTGGGACATCGTCATCAGCTTCTCTAGGGTACTTTAACCAAATGCTGTGGCCCGTGCCACAAAGAGCACCGGTGTCCCTGATAGCCCTCTCTAGTTCCCTTGTACAGTCGCCATCACATACACAGGTACACTATAGGTGTTCGAAAATACCGGCACATGCACCCTAATGCCTTGAAAATAGAGTTGTGTTCCGATGTTGGTGACGTGCTTGTTTGCTCCGATTATGTGATGGCGACTGTACGGCAGGGTCGGCAGGGGTAGATGATTGGATGTGGCAACCCTGGTGTATGTTGTGTCTAAAAGCAGGCACCGCATACCTTGTGTGGCTTTGTCAAACTATGCATTAAGGAAAATACAGTTTTCGAACGTCTATTTCCATAAGAATATGTACATTATATTATAAGTAGTATCAAAGAAAGAGGTGTCTAGACTCGCCCTTATATGTACTCTGTTTTAGTGTATACTAGGCTTAATTTACCTGTCAAATGTCTATGCCAATTGTTTCTGGTCACCTTGCTAGCCGG
Source organism: Epinotia brunnichana (assembly GCA_963854355.1). Lineage (NCBI taxonomy): Eukaryota > Metazoa > Arthropoda > Insecta > Lepidoptera > Tortricidae > Epinotia > Epinotia brunnichana. The sequence goes on from OY977957.1 coordinate 11,147,324, forward strand.
GAATCCTATCTTGTCATTGTAGTCTTCACCAGGAAGAATTTCTTATAATGCTGCGCTTTCCTTTCGGCTTAAAATACCCGTTTTATTGTTATGTAAAACGGTTATATTTGAAGCCTTCCGGAAAGCGCAGCATTTATTGTGGAAGACGTGTCTGTTATCTGCTGGTGACATAAACAAAAACACACAATGTTGACATTCTCAGAAAATAAAACAAATTTTAATAATTCTGAGTTATAGGCATAACAGGAATATAAACAATTTTGAAAGAACAAAATTTATATTTCTTAATTGAAACAAATAGCACATTGTTATGCTTCAACAAATTATCTTATCATAAGAGATCAATCATCAGTCAAACAATCATTTGTAATTAAATACAAGAGAAATTATCAAATAAATCATCACTAGCCCGATTCTGCGCTTTATTTATTTCTCTGCAATAATGCTTTTGGAAGGTATTAACTGCCCTCCAATTGCCCTTGGCTAGTATCTCTTCAATTGGTCTATTTTCCAACCAAGCTAGGGAAGCCACTGCTGAACGACAGCTACCTGGAGTAGAATCTATTCCAGCCTCACGAAGCACGGATTTTACCCATCCTCCAATAATTGCCTTTGTTGCAGGCTTGGTTGCTCCCTTAATAGTAATAAATAAACTATGAGTCTCAGTGCCTGATCTTCTATCTTTGGTCCAATCAATAAGGTTATTTAAAGACTTCACAGGACATATGTTCTCACAGGGGTGTTTGAGTAAGTTCCAACCCGACTGTCTATAAGATTTGTTGTCAGTTTTTGAACCAAAGACAGGCCAAAGTTGTATTGAATTTCCTAGATTGATAAAATTATCATTCTTAACACTTAAGAGTGTTAAATCATGCAATCTTCGTCCTGAAGCCAACAACATAATTGTAGCTGCTCTACGAGAGACATCAAACAAAGTCATCTTCGGAGGGTTTTCTTGGAGCCACTTAAATACTATCTTGGGATCCCAGATAGGGGATTTGAAGGAAGCTGGTTTAGAATGGGCAATAGCTTTAAGAGTTTGTCTAACCAGAAAATCTGACGATATAGCCTCATTTTGTCCATAATAGGTGGCTATAGCAGATTTGTGTACTAGCATTGTGCCATATGATAGTCCTTCTTTTAAATAAGTGTGGGCTAAAAATCTAGCAATGTCTTGCGCTTGAGGCGATTTTATATCGACAGTGCTCTCCGAGCACCATTCAAACCATCTCTTCAGTGGAGCTCTATAAGTCTGTAGAGTAGATTGCCTCCAACTCTTTGCCAAGAGATCTTTCTGTTCTTTACTCCAGTTCTCTATTTTTGCAGCCCACCCCCAACCATCCAAATTTTCATATCCAGTAGATGTACTTCTGGTGGAGACAGGCCTGTTGTCAGATCCACTAGGACTTTCTGGAGATTCTGAATCTGTACTGGATCTTCTAGTGCACGGGATTGGAGATCCGCTCTCCAATACGGTTGAGTCCAGTCTGGAGCTACCAATAGGTACACGCCCCGTGCTCGGTTTAGATGAGTCAGTACTCTGGGGATGAGGCAGGGTGGTGGGAAGATCCATGCTAGACTGTAGTCCCAGTCCTGGCTGAAGGCGTCTGTAAATTCTGCGTAGCAATCCCTCGCATCGATTGAGACGTATCTGGTTACCACCGCGGAGCGGTTTGAGGCAAACAGATCTATCTCTGGTTTTCCCCACCGATTGAAGACCTCCGTGGTCGCCTCGGTTGTCAGATGCCACTCGGGTAATGCTCTGCCCCGAGACAGGCGATCCGCGATGGCATTGTATCTTCCCGGAAGATATTGTGCTGACAGAACAATGTTGAAATGATCGATCAGTTTTAAGAGTTGGAACGTCAATGCCAGTAAACCTATCGACCGAGTGCCTCCTTCTTTCCGTAAGTATGCCACCACGGTTCTGTTGTCCGATTGCAACATTATGTGAGAGTTCCTCAGCTGTTCGCTCTGAATTCTTATGGCTGAGAAGACTGCAAACATTTCTTTCTTGTTGCTGTGCCATATTTTCTGTCTCTGATTCCATGAGCCTGCCATTGTTGTCTCCCCCATATGAGCACCCCAACCAACATTTGAAGCGTCTGTTGTTAAATATTGTGACACTTTCATCTTGTGTATTGGTGATGTGGTCTCCGTGGTTCTGAGCCACCATTGAAGGTCTTGTAATGCTAACTTTGGTATATGGAGTTTTTTCTTCAAATTCTGATGGGAAAATTGCCGAAGAAATATCTGTAGACGCCGGCAGTGAAGTCGACCCCGTTGAATCACGAAGCAGGCAAAGTTTAACAGGCCCAGCAGACGCTGCAATTGACGTGTTTGGCATGTCTTTTGAGTGATCATTTTGCGCAAAGACTCCTTGATGGTTAATTGTTTTGCTACTGGTAGACACATTTCGTTTGTTTCTATTTTCCAGAGAAGACCCAAAAACTCGAGTTCTTTTGTGGGTAAAAGAATTGACTTTTGATGGTTCACCTTTCCATAAGATGTATGGTTACAAAACTGCGTAGCTGCCTGCCGGGAGTGCCGGGTCATACGCAGATTTAGGTTCGCGTCTTTCCTGATGTACATTGTCAAAGTTAAGAGCTGGGCCACAAAGCCTAATTTTTGGTTGGTCTCTTATATATATTACCTATGCGATAAAAACATAATTTATATTCCTAAACTATGTTCTGTGCCACTTTATAATACCTATAACTAACTATACTTGTGTAAAAACATTGATACGAAACTGAGTCCTGTAACACAGGGTTTCCTAGCTCAGGACGCAGGGTCGTGATTAGCATATTGTGTTTATTTTTTTTGTCCAATAAACTTTATTCATTTTCATTTTTCATTTTCATATGCACGTAAGCTCCTAACTATTGACCGCAGGAAAGACGAATTCTGTTTTAAACACTTGTATAACCCTGCCCTAGAAATCCAAACATTTTCAGTACAGTCACCGGCATAAATATATGATGGAACAAAGGCCGTAAAAATATCTAATGACGACTCTAAGCCGTAAGAGCGTGTCAGATATTTTTGCGGCCTCTGGTTCATCATATATATTGATGCCGGTGACTGTACCACGTTGATGGCAAACAAACTTACGGCCTGTCTGATGGGAAGCAGACACCTAAATCTATGGACACTTGAGTATCCAGAAAAGTCACAAGCTCGTAGCCGATCCTTTATTAATTTGAGGATTCGTTGTGGAGTGCTTGAGACCAATGCGACCTCTGGCGACCTTACTCACCGCCAGGAACACAAAACCACATACCTACAGAGCAAGTAAGTAGTGGTATGATTGTGGCCGCGGTATTCAGTAGGTAAGTCAGAGGAACTTCTCCGGTGGGCTTTTCCAAATATTAGCGAGATGAGATTCCGCTCACTACCTCTCCTATCCTACGGCCCTCTAATGATTAAAATTGACATTCAATTGTTATTTTTTAACTGACGACAAAGCTGCCAGTTCCTTTGTTTAAATCAAATCATGCTTAGTTAAAAGTCAACATGTCACTGAAAAGTACCAATCCTTGAATGTAATTTCAGGTACCTACCTAACATTTAAACGGTATAAGCGGGGTGGAAAGATAAGTCGGGGCCTGGAGGGAAACTACCTTAAATCCCTAAGCTGGCTCATTTTGCTTAAAGGAGACATTCCTTTGTTTTTAAAAGAAACAAAACTGCATTCATATATTAAAAAAAAGCCTCAGACACGGCCGGGAATCGAACCCGGTCAAATCTGTCTAAAAATCTGAGTTCGTTTTTTTGCGTAAATTAATAGTTCTAGGTGTAAGGAACTATTGTTGCTAAGGAACCCTGTATCTACAATCACAGGAAAATGCCGAATTTCACAGTTTAAATACGGAAATGGATCTCCTCGTTTAAACAGTAATAGGTACCTACCTACTATGGGTTTCTAAGTATGGGAATGATATTTTATTACAGTTTTGAAAAGATTGGTATAAATAATGAAAATAAATAAATAAAACTACGAATTTAACAATTTCGTCTAGTTTCAAATGTCACATCTCCCCATACTTACATACAGACATACTAAGCGGGTTAGTATGGGACGGTCCATTTCCGTACATTAAACTATGAAATTCAGCATTTTCCTGTGATTGCAGATACAGAGTTCCTTAGCAACAATAGTTGTTCCTTCCACCTAGAACTATTAATTTACGCAAAAAAACGAGCTCAGATTTTAAGAAAGATTCGACCGGGTTCGATTCCCGGCAGTGTTCACACACTGCCGAGAATCTTTGAATGCAGTATTGTTTCTTTTTAAAAATAAAGTAATGTCTCCTTTAAGTAAAATTAGCCAGTTTAAGGATTTAAGGTAGTTTCCGTCCAGGGCCCGACTTATCTTTCCACCCTGTATACCCTAGTAATAGGTACATAAGGTAATCATCCCTGTGCACAACACTGACACCATATTTGACAACGTCAATCTTAAAACATAGCAATAAAGGTGAATAACAGGATGTCAATGATTAGAATAAAAGTGGCAAACACTGTGACGCTTACCTCATAATAAGTTTATTTTCTTTACGCTACTGAGCGTACCGCACGAAGTGTACGGGTCATACAGATTGAGTAAAACAAAAGTTGTCTTTCCTGTGGCCAATAGTTAAATCGAATAAGAGGGGACGCCGTTTATGCGGATTAACAGTGCAACCAAAAATTTGGCTTTTCAGCTTAACTTTAGCAATTAAATAAAATTTTATAAAAAAAAATATGTCATTATTAGAATATATGTAAACAACGAGAAATGTAACAAATTGACTTGTAAAATGTCATACTTTTACCAATGAAATATATGAACCAAGAACAGAACCAAGGTAACCGATATATCCCTCCGAATCGCTAAACTTAAGTGGCAGTGGGCGGGGCACATTGCACGTAGAACCGATGGCCGTTGGGGCGGAAAGGTTCTCGAGTGGCGACCACGTACCGGAAGGCGCGGCGTGGCTAGCCCCCCCCACAAGGTGATGACTGAGGGTCGCGGGAGGCCGCTGGATGCGGGTGTCATTTTGGCACTCATTGGGGGAGGCCTATGTCCAGCAGTGGACATCTTTCGGCTGATATGATGATATGAATATGAATATCCAAAGAAGAGACGCGAACCTAAACCTCTGTATGATCCTAATACGTTACTTCGGGTAGACATCAATTGTACCAAAACGCATCTCAAGCCACTCTCATTAACTTATCCCCAATTCTCTTAATCCCAGAAAGCTACCGATCGCCTAATAAACTTAAAAACGTTCCAATAAACTACAGTCTACACGATGATTTCCACTCCCGCCATTAAATATGGCCACCATTCTGGCTATATAATGTCTGTATAGTGGTAATAAATGAATAAAAACAATTATGCTACGGGTTAGCTGTTACATAATGGTAATGGGCCCTAGGAATGAGGATTACGGTTTAAATTCAAATGTATGGAGGAATGAGAGAAATTTCGTCATATTATCAAGCGTTGGGGGAGCGCGTTGTGATAGGCGTAGCGGCGAGCGGAGTGGTTTTTGAGGAGATTAGGCGTTATTTAGCACACAACTTGAGGCAATATACCTATATTATAAAAAAAAATTATAAATAAATTAATCTTGGCGCAAGTCGTTAATTCTTTTCATGTTGACCAGTGAATTGAAATCAGGCATTAAACCCATGTTATTTTTCACACATTTCTGACTCGTAAACAACTATTTTACTAGGTACAGTAGGTACATACTGTTAAACGCGTGTATTTATTATAAAATATAAAATTACTTGGCCAAAAATATGCTAGTACTTTTAATTAAGACTGATTTGGATCTGAAACCCATATTGGTATTTGGTTCAAATCCAGGTCGGAGGTCTTTTATCTATTAGAAAATTAGGTATATTACTTCGCAATCAATCTCCTTACATTAAACTTTTGAACACGCACGTTTTTTTTACTCAAAATATATTCTTCATCTTCATCGTTGTATCGCAAATGTACTTTAAGTATGGCAATGCACCGGTCCAAAGTTGCAAAATTCCTGTGACATTATTTCGGCAATATAGTACACACAAACACATTCAAAAGAAAACTTCCTGAACAGAAACTTGCCTTAAAAGTTCTAGTAAAAGTTTCCATAAATTTAAGAGCATATATCTAACTTTTTGAGAAGACTGTGTATGTATTAGGTATACTTGGAATCATTACACATAGAGTACATCTTAATGTCTGTCGATTTAGACCAGCTTGACAGTACTGGCATACCAGGAGGCAGCTTGACCCTCTAACTTTTTGAGAGTGAACTTTTACACTGCTACTTTAGAAGCACACCACCACCGCCAACCGCTTCCGCTACCGCACCCGCCGCCGCTGCGCCCGCGGCCGCGGCGAGATGAAAGCGCGCGGCGCGTTTGAGCCGGCTATTATGCCGCGGTAATGAGTGAGCGACACAGCCACCGCTAATCGCCCGCTGCGCTAAGAGGCACCCAATTGAAATGGATCGAAAAAACGATTCGAATTATGCTCAATTCTTATGCTCGCCTAGTACTCGGTGTTAGAGATTATTAGTTTAGGTTTAGGAAGTTTTAACAAAAGTGTTTTACTCATAACAAGCAACTTATTCATCTTGCATCTTACAATTTTCGTTAAAATATTAATAATTACAATTTACTTAACTATAGGTACACTTATTTCAAAACTTGAGAGAATTACAGCCCCTGTAATTTTATTATAATGTTGAATGTAACATTTTTGGGAGGTACGAACATATACTGCGACTTTACATTTTTTTCACACTCATCAACTATTCTACTCGTTGAGAGCCTTTCAATGAAGACAGGTTTGTCTTGTGTACTTTCTGTCTTCGTCTCTATGATCACATTTTGTCTTCGTCATCAGATCAGTCCCATAATATTGCGCTATCAGTTGACACCGAACTTACATAATGTACTTGTGCCAAATTTCAGCTAAATCGGATGCACGTGCAAGGGGCTGAAAACTGACTCGCAAATTGAAGCACAACTTACACCAGGTACCTACTTCAGAACATACAAACAGTGCTAGTCATATAATAGCTTGTAAATAAAAAGTTTAGTATATTTAGAGATTCAAATTGACTATTTACCAAGTCGAACTATTTAGGGTCTATTCGACTAAACATTTCCAAATGGAATCACGTTTGTATTTGCCGCACAAGTTCGATCTGACTCGATAATAGACACGATCGGATTGGGGGGCATCAAAGTGAGTGACGATCACGAATACCGAATCCAGCCCAGCACAAACTCTCTTACAGGGGCTCCATTTTCTTTAGACACTTCTTTTAAATTACTGTTACTATTACTGTGGATAGTTTATAATGACGTGACATAACAATGATTGACTCATGTCACTGTGTAAAACATATCTATTGTTTAAGCCTTTTAAGGAGATTAAATAAAACCTGTTTGTAATCCTAGTTCATTACCTAGTAAGAAAGTTATAACAAGAGCGACTGTTAATATTTGCGTCTGAAGCATCAATCGAAGACAATAAAATGCTATTGCAATGGACAAAGGTCGACTAGTGCTAATTGCGTTTGTAAAATTAAACGTTTAGAAAAAAAACTGTTAGAGAAGGGAACGCCACTCAATACATGCCAATGGTCACATACATGAACGAAAACAAACTCTAGTGGGGAAAAATGCGACTGGAAATGGTGGTACGCGGAATTAACGCGTTTGGGGATCTATGCCAATGGTGACATACCTACATAAAAAATAACAAATACAAATATTTATTCGTAACAACAAAAAAACACATACAAATGAAATAATATAAAACACACTTTGTCACGTGAACGAAAACAAACTCGAGTGGGGAAAAACGCGAATGGAAACTCTGCTTCGCGGAACTAACGCGTTTGGGGAACTGATCTAACCCCTCCCAAAGAGGGGAGAAAACGAATAAGTACCAAAAGTTCTAATAATCAAATTGAATTGAAGATCAGTTGAATAGATCCTACCTATGTATATCTACACGTACCAATACCGGATACTTGAATAATACGGCTGAGATAGTAATAAAAGACCACCAGTTGAAATTAAGCTTTAATTTGAGCTTTAATTAGCAGCTATAAAGCTATTGATAGATCATCTTTCAAACGCGGCAAAAAAGCTGTTTAACACTGACAAGGCAAATGCATTCGGTATTCAGCCATTGAATATGAATTTTATTGACGGTATTGGACCACCTTCGTGTGTTGGGAATAGGAGTCTAGCACCTACTTACACGTTACTAAATATATACCTCAGGCGATAGTCGAAAAATGCGATATAACTTAACAACATAAACAATGAATTTTCAGCAATCTTACTTCTTACGAGCTACGCTGGTTTAGTCTATACTCGTCCTTTACTGGAACTTCAGATAAAAGTCACTAATTTAAAGTAAAAGCAAAAAAATAAACACGTCTTCAATCGTGTCGTAACATCAGAAACAAAGGTAAATAAAAATCAGTCAAGGTTCGAAAATAACGAGGCTTTTTAATTTTATTCAAATATTTGTTTAGGAATGATACCTAACCTTTAATTTCTGCAGTAGGTACACAATATACTTACATTAGTTTTTCAAGACAGAACTGGACAGGACGATGGAATTGTACCGTAATTCAGCATCACAGTAGGGTACATTCTTTTTCAGATAACATTTATTGGCATATCCCGCCATAACAAGTTATGACCGAATGATTCCGTCATCTTTCAAAACTTGTCAGAGAAAGTAAGGTTTGCCGAAAGTTGACATTTGTCAGAATAATTACTCGATTTGATAGAATTGATATCATTCTTCCTCTGAGCGGTCACACAAGGCGACTTTTTGCAGCGCTACATAAACGCGGTACGATACAGGTGGTTTTGACAGAACATCTATGGCTAGTGTGACGCGACTATATATCGCGTGTCTGTGAAACGCGCGTTTACATCGCTGCAAAAAGGCGCTTTTGTTCCTAGTCGCGAGCCTGTACGTGGTTCAGAAATATGTGTCTGTTTTATTACCCACCATCTTACATTGTTGCGCTCCCGGTGCACCGTCAGACCACAGGGACCGGACGCGGCCGTGTATACAGCCTAATGCCAACGGAATCACGACTGCACCGCTATGCCACCCTGGTGGTCCGAGAGACGGGCGATGCTTGCGACTGTTTCTCAAGGCCCTATTTCCAAATAGGTAAATAGCAACAAAACCGTGAAATTCATCTTTATGTCAATGGCATAAAGACTGAAAGGGAAAACTTCAGATCCTCACTTTATCTGAAAGTGTTTCTGTTTATTAGAGCCACCTTTCATTGATGCACTCCCGGTCCAGCAGACTACAGAGACTCGTCGTGTATTCAGCCAATGCTAACAGAATCACGACTGCACCTCTTTGCTACCCTGGTGGTCCGAGATACGGGTGATACTTGTGTCTGTTTCTCAAGGGTTTAAATTACATAAAGATACATCTCCATCAGCACATCGTCCTCCCAGCTTTATTCCCAGTTGTCCTTTAGGAGTCCGGGATCCATGATGGCACCTAACCTAATACCAAGGTTTGAAGAAGTCACTAGGTTTACGAAAGCGATTGCCTTAACTGAGGATCTGTGAACCCTTTTTTTTTAACTGAATCTTCAAAAAACTATTAAATTATTGAACCTGCTCACAAAATTACACGAGATTCACGAGAATCGGTTAAGAAATGATACCTAAAGGAGAACAGGGACAATACGAAAGAAATTTGGCTCATGCTGAATCAGGGAACTTAAAATTTAGTTCAACTAATTTTCGCATTCCTATTTATAAGAATACATCTTCTCTCAGTAAAACGCTGTTTAAGCTTACATAATACATTTCCCTGACAAAAGGCTCGGTTAGCGCGCACGCCTCAATTAGGCTGCGTGTGGCCACCGGCCAGCACCACAATGATATAATTAGAGTGTTACCATTGTGTGGCCATGCGGTGCTCTATGGCACGAAGACATTTTGAAACGTACGTTGTGTATTCCAATTTGATTTTAATTTCTTCTTTCGTATGACAATTTTTTTAAAGAAAAGTAAAATTTACGTACCCCAACTTAGCTAGCATACATAAACCATTCGTCCCTTACTAGCGAGAATGCAAGTGCGAGCGGGATGAATGCTTCGTGTCCGACATAAACGCGATCATGCTACCTCGACAGAGCACTTAAGGGGCTCACAGCTCCCAATGACCTTTGATCTGTCACCGTCCGTTTTTTCGTGTTTTTTTAACTTACCGTATTAACAACAACGAGGTTAACCGAAATAGTATCCCATATTTACTTCAAAACTCATAGTTTTTGAGATATATGGCACTAAACTTTAGCAGTTTTAGGCCAAAAAACCAGTGTTTTGGACGTAACTTTTGTAAAAATGAATTAAAAATAAAAAACTCTCTTAGGTTGTTAGAAACGTCAAAAGGAACAGTTACATGTAAATTCCATATATAAAAGTGCATAAACAACATACTAATATCGAAAACAGAGCTTTTTTGGACCATGTTTGAATAAATCATAGAAAAATGAATATATTCATATACATTTTTTTCCAAAAAACTCTCTTGGAAAAGTAGATAAAGTATTGAAGAACCGATTAACGTTTGTGGCATAAATATATCTATTGTAATGACGGAGGAATATCAACTCAAAACTCATCAAAACTAGTCAAAAAGCGCGTGGAGCCCCTTAATAAGACTTTCATCGTTCAAATTGACCTGGTCGTTCGCTGGTCCTCCAGTGTAACACACTTGAAAAAGGTTCTTGAATAATGTATTGTGCTTGTTCTGCAATTCTGTAGGTATGTGGTGTTGTGTTCCTGGTGGTGGTGAGTAAGATCACCAGGGCTCCCAAGGTGTGTTAATAGTCCTCACTTTCACTGTGAATTCGTATCCTAGCTATGAACAGTTCGAATCCTCAAATCAGTCGGTCGGCGCTCCTAGAGTCGCATGCGCCCATTAGCCACGGTGCCTGATTATCATCAGTCAGGCCGTATGCTTGTATAAATCCATCGTAATAGGTATATATAAAGCCACATGAGAGCCAGAGAGTAGAACAACAACACTTCACATTTATATTGCTAATCGTTGATACCAAATCCAGAACACCCAGTCGCTGTGGCCGAAATTGGTCAGGACAGCATCATCGTCGTCATCAGATACGAGTATATATAGGTTCTGACTTGTAAGCTTACTCTGCGTGGGGGACAAATTGTTTCTCGCGTCCGCAGGACCTACCACAACCCTGCAACGTGTCCCCTGGGTGGTGCTAAAGAGTGACAGACTTTAACTTGGATTGGGCAGGTCAAATCTACCTTGCAATATAGTAAGTAAGTGTATGTTCTGTGTTCTGTGTATGTCAGTTTATGTTGTATGTTAAATTGTATGTAAGCTTTGTATTGTGTAATTTAACCTTATAATTAAAATGTAACTAACACCTCTTATATGGGTCGGTGAAGACCTGAAATAAAATATATTCATTCATTCATTCATTCATTTAACCCATTCAGTGCCCATGATGACACATATGCGTCAAAGCGCTAAGAGCGCTTACCGCTACATACGAGGTTTAACCTGCTACGGACTACGGCGTAGCGCTACGAGATTAGCGTGGCCGTGAATGTGTTAAAAGGCGAATGCCATACCTACGATTAAATAAATACTGCGACGTGAAGCTTATAGGTTATAGGTTGTACGCGGGCTGGGTTTCCGCAACTCGACGTCATAAATGCGCCTATTTTGCGTAGGGGTTTTGGCACTACTGTTATTCGTGCCAACCCAGTTCCACCAGGAAGCCTAGCAGACCCTTTACGTTGCCGACGGCCTCCGGTAGTGACCCCGGTGTTCCGAGGTACTTTGCCCTGTAGTCCGCCACTCCAGGACATGTCAGGATGACGTGGGCGGCTGTCTCGTCCTCTTCCATGCAGGCTCTGCAGAGAGGACTGTCTGTAACACCTGAAGTAAAAAGGTGTTTGTTTAGTAGTGCATGACCAGTTATAGCTCCTGTCAGAAGACGGAGTGCCGGCCTCTTTAGCTGCTTTAGCTTCCTTGACAATCCGGGGTTGATTGTCGGGAGGGCCTCCCTGGTTTGCCTGCAGGTTCCTAGGGTGTTCCAATGTTTTTGGTGTTCTACCTTGGTGTTTAGTCGCAGTGTGCTCCGCAGCCATGCAGAGGGTAGAGGAATTGTGGGTTGCGGTCCTACAGCTCTTGACTCTGAACCCTCTCTAGCCAGTGCATCCGCTGCATCGTTACCGCGTGAATTACTGTGCCCTTTGATCCATTGCAGGGTTATGTCGCTGTTATTACATACCTCTGATAGGATTTTGTGGCACTCGTGTATCAGCCCAGAAGTTGTTGCGTGACCTTGCAGGGCTTGCAGTACGGATCGACTATCGGAAAGTATGCGGATGGGATATCCCCTTACCTCCCTGGAGGCGATTGCGTGAGCAGCCATTATTATGCCCATACACTCTGCCTGGAAGACGGTGTTGTGGGTCCCTAATGGTGTCGAAATGCGTATGTTTAGGTCCTCCGAGAATACTCCTGATCCGGTGCCTGACCTTGTCTTGGACCCGTCAGTGAAGATTCTTAGCTCTCTGGGGTCCTTCCTGGGGGGTTTCGTATAGTTCAACTTTGTACTTTTTGTCAAAGACGAACTGTCTGGGAATGATGTCTGAAGTTGCCTCTATAAGGGGTTCCCTACCTACAGCCTCGTAGAGTATTTCGGTGTGTGGAACCCTGGGCGGTCTCCAGAGATGTTGTCTTTTGAGCCTTATGGCTGTTGCCAGAGCCTCTTGCCTGATGAAAATGTGAAGCGGCGGAATGTCCATGATGGCTTCCAGGGCTGCAGTCGGTGTAGTCCTCATGCAGCCACTAGCCGCCATGCAGGCCAGTCTCTGGAGGCGTTGTAGTTTAGCTTCGATCGTGGTTAGCGTGGTACGAGGCCACCACACTATGGCACCGTAGCTTACTATTGGTCGGATTACTGCCTGGTACAGCCATAGAGTGATCTTGGGGTTTAGTCCCCAGGTCCTACCTATCATTCTACGGCACTGCCAGAAGACGACTGTAGCTTTTTGGATTTTATTGTCTAGATGACTGCTCCAATTAAGTTTGGCATCGAGTATTACACCTAAGTACTTTACCTCTGTTGACAATTGGAGTTCTGTATTGAACAGTCTCGGCAGGCGGTAGGTCCCCAGATTCCGTTTGTTGGTGAACATTACCAGCTCGGTCTTCCTTGGGTTGACTGTTAGTTCATTGTCATTGCACCAGCGTTCCACTATGGCGAGTGCGGAGCGGGTGACATCGCACACTGTACCTGCATGTATGCCGCTGGTGAGTATCGTTATGTCGTCAGCATACCCGATGGTGTAGTGATGACTGTTGTTTAGCTTGGTGATTAGGTCGTTAACCACCATGTTCCAGAGTAGTGGTGAGAGGACGCCTCCCTGGGGGCATCCCTTCGCTACTTGTGCTTGTTTTGTTTTGTCTTCCCCGAGCCTAATGACCCTTTGACTTAACATGTTGTGTATCCATTTAATCATAACCGCATTCACTCCATGCCTTCCCAGTGCTGCCTTTATGCTGGTGAATTTAGTCTTGTCGAAGGCTCCCTCGATGTCAATGAAGGTGCCTAAACACATAGTCTTGTTTTTGATCGCGACTTCGGCCTTGGTAACCACTGCGTAAAGCGCGGATTCTGTTGATTTACCTGAACTGTAGGCATGTTGATTCTGATGCAGGGGCATCCGCACTAGCGCCCTCTCTCTCAGATGTCTGTCACACAGCCTTTCCAACGTCTTCAGCAAGAAGGAGGTTAGGCTTATTGGTCTAAAGGATTTGGGGTCCGTGTAATCTCCTTTACCTGGTTTTGGTATGAAGATAACCTTGACTTCTCTCCACTGCCTGGGCACAAACGTGTGTGCCAAGCAGGCACTCAGGATGATGGTGAGATTGTGTGTTAGCGCCCTCCCGCCCCATTTCAGTAGGGCGGGGAAAATTCCATCTGGTCCTGGGGATTTGTAGGAGTCAAAGCTGTCAATGGCCCATTGAGTTCTTTGAGGGGTTATTACCTCGCTGGCCAGTCGCCACCCTTCCTTAATGTTACGTGAAGCTTAATGATAAATTGAAATAAAATCAAATAGGAATATGATACGTATGTCTGGAAGCGACCCCTAGTGTGGCAACGGCTTAATGTACGATTCCAATTTCTCTTTGGAATCGTGGTTATGAAAGCTAAAATTGTCTAGGCGGTAGGTCTGTTTTATTCGTTTCCCAGGAGGTCAGGATTTTTCGTATGGTATGTGGTTACAGAGTTACTTATTTGCCGATTTTGTAATGAAATTAGGATCTTAATGTGAGGGCTGTATTAAATTAAGCTAATAGAACGAGTGAAATAAAAAAGATTTTTAAAAATCCAAATGCTTTTTTTCAAAAATTAGCCTATGTCACTCCCAGGATTTGGAGAAATCCAACGACACCTCATAGCTATGTCAACATTCATCAAGCCGTTTGGACTGCCGGTGAAATAGATTGTTCTTATCCAGATACATACCTACGCTCGAAAAACATAACCCTCCTTCGGAGGCAGTCGAGTAAAACACACGTTCAGGTTTATTCACTTCGGGACTTCAACACATTATAATTTTACTTTAAAAACAAAGTTTAACCGACTTCAATTCAGTGTTTCGCCAAGCCACATAGGTACTTGAGAATTTCCTTTCCAATTTAGCACTTGAACTGCTTGCTCTCCGAGAGCAAATGCGTTAATGATTATAGAAAAAACCCAAGTCGTTATGTATGGGCTGATAATATTTGAGGAGTTCCGTCGATTCCTCAAGGCTCTCAGAATTAACACTTCATTAGTTGCTACTTCAACGGAATCATGTCAGAATCTTTGACGTACTTTACATCTTTGAGGAGTTCCATAAGCCATCTGTGGTCTTCATCATCAGTTCCACTTCACCAAAATTGCTATTTCCGAGGGTCGACGACGAGTTATAATAGATAATACCGAAATCACTACACGCGTGCCTATAATATTTGAGGGTTGCCCTCAATTTCCCTGGGATCCCATCATCAAATCCTGACCTGGTGACAATGGGACCACCTCAGGAGTATACTCTTTCGAATAAAAAAAGAGTTATGGAAATCGGTCCACAATTGACGGAGAAATCGGCGAACATACATTACATCTTTGAGGAGTTCCATAAGTAATCTGTGGTCTTCATCATCAGTTCCACTTCACCAAAATTGCTATTTCCGAGGGTAAATACACGAGTTATAATAGAAAATACCGAAATCCCTACACGCGTGCCTATAAAATTTGAGGGTTGCCGTCTATTTCTCTAGGATCCTATCATCAGATCCTGAATTGGAGACAATGGGACCACCTTGGGAATATACCTACTCTTTCGAATAAAAAAAGAATTTAGGAAATCGATTTACAATTGACGGAGAAATCGGCGAACATATATACATTAAAAAAAAATATAATACATACAGACTGTATGATACAGTGGATCATATAACCGCCTCCTTTTTTGAAGTCGGTTAAAAACAACTGAGCGCACACTGTTCTAGAAGCTTTTGTCACGATCTCATATATTCAGTGCCTCTAGTGAATAAGGGAATAACTCAAAAAAGGCACTTTTCAGGAGAGACAAAAAACGATTTTTCGATACCAGAGGATCACGTAACGTTCCGAACGCGCGTCGGTACAATTTAACTGTCAATTTTCCATATAAAAAGTGACATTTAGACCTACCCGACGTTCGTACAATGCGTTACGTGATCGACCTACAGATGTTTAGAACTTGAACTTTTTAAGCTTGTTTATATAAGCTATGTTGTTAAGGTCAAGCTTTAGTTTCACACATAGACGTATAATATTCCGAGCCTATAAATAGGTTTTTTTGCAGTTGTACCCTTATTCACGAGTACTTTATGGAGTAACTCGAGATATTCACATAATTGTTATTGAGCTTTTAGCAATAAAACGACTTATACCCTTATTCACAATGTGCGTAAACGCAGAACACGACTGAACAATCGAAATAACTACTTTTCGATACGCTCCAGACAACTAAAATAAATTCGACCAATCACGTGGCTGCTTTACTGAACTGTAATGAATTGGACCAATAGAATCGCTTTGATGTCGTACGCTCGTTGATGTCTTTTAAGATATCAACGAGCGTACGAGCGATAGGCTGCACTTCGTTTCAACAGTATCGAGTTTGTTTAATTAGTTCAGTTTACTCGTAGAAAATTAATTTTAATGAACTCGTACAAAAAGTATTGTTCACAATAGTGTTATAATCAAGCTTTTTAATCTCGTACCTTACTTAGGCCACTCAGCAAGCTTCGTGGCCTAAACACGGTACTCGACTAAAAAGCTCTCTATTATAACACGATTATGAAAAATACTATTGGTATTATAGAAATAAAACGACTGATTTAGCTAGAAATACGAATTTGGGTCATCGAAAAAACTAGGTTAGGAGACAGCTAGAGATATGACCTTTTGATATGTTGTGTAGTTTGACGAGCTGAATCCAATGGTGCAATAAAAAATTTTTTTTTATGTAGGTTTATTATTTATGTATGTATGTAAACTATATACACAAATAAAAAAAGTACAAAGGGCGGACTTAATGCCACAAGGTACATTGATTAGTGCGAGTCCATACAAAAGCAACTTGTTAAAAATAGGACACGGTCCTATTCTATGAATTCGCGCTAAAAACTAATCTGACTATAAACTGATTACGTTTGTTCATGAGATCCGAAAACTTGTGTTCAAAAAATAAGGGAAGAATTTTTTTTTTTTTTTTTGTTTTATAAATAAATAAATATTTGCGGACAATCTTACACACATCAACCTAGTCCCAAACTAAGCAAAGCTTGTACTATGGGTACTAGACGACGATATATATACTTATATAGAGAAATAAATACTTAAATAGATAGAAAAACATCCATGACTCAGGAACAAATATTCGTGCTCATCACACAAATAAATGCCCTTACCGGGATTCGAACCCAGGACCTCTTGCTTCGTAGGCAGGGTCACTACCAACTAGGCTAAAGCGGTCGTCTAACTTATTATTAATTCATTATTTTGGTTTATTTAATTTGGAAAATTTAAAGAAAACTATATTTTTTAAGTTATGGTGAATTTATTCTTATCTGGTGGTTGCTTAATTTTCTATTTTTTATTTTCAATACATATAATGGCGTGACATTTACATAATAAGTTTCTGTCAAAAATTACATTTTTGGTACAAGCTTTTATTGCCGGCTGTACTTTTCAGTATACCATCATCAACTTCTCATTGAGACGATTGTATATAACGAGCCCAAACTCAACGGGGTTACGTTACGTCGGTTAAATACTGAATTCCCATGGCCACCTTCTCATCAGATCAGCTCGATAGTACCATAATATTGAATTGTCATCCAAACTATACCTTTACCTAAAATTTCAGCTCAAAATGGATAACAGCAAGTCAGCAAGTGACTGAAAAATGATTTGCAAAATTTGACGGACAACTTACATACTACTTATATACTTACATACATACGAACAAGTCAAGTTAATACAAAGCTTGTAATAAAGGAAATTGTCTACACTTACTTCCTTTTGCCATTGAAGAGATGCCTGCCATCTAGCGGATTTTCCCCGCACCACGGGCCAAATTGTATTCTTACAAACTCATGAAAGCCTGGTAGCCGATATGCCAATAACCTACTGGCAATGGCAGTTAGTCTAAAACGGCAGAGTTCACTGCGCAGCTGACCCTGGCCTGTAGGACTTTTTAAACTAATTTAAGGCTGAAACGCACTGAAAGCGGTGGCGGTGCGGCGCGGCGCGGTGCGGAGGCAGTACCGGTTGTAATGTTCGAACTAATGCGCAAGGGTCCGCACAGAACGCGGTGCGGCGCGGTATTCTGTGCGGACCTTTTCATATTAGCTCGAACATTATAACCGGTACCGCCTCCGCACCGCACCGCACCGCGCCGCCTCCGCTGTCTGTGCGTTTCGACCTTTATAGTTTTTTCTATACACATCCAGTACGTTGTGTTCAGAGTCACTTCAGAGACTTCAAGACATCTCGTAAGTAACATTATTATTGAAACAAATTACGAAAATATTCATATTACCTATAATTAAATAATTAGCAACAAGTCCTGCAACGTTCATTAAAAAAATTTGCCAGTTACAAATAAGATTGGCCGTTCAAGTACTTAAATAGTTTACTTCAGAAATGCTGTTCTCTGTTTTGTAGTAGGGGCACAGAATAAGTAATAGTACTACGTGTACAGAAGGTTCTCTGTTAACAAATTCCCTGTTTAGGTACGCCAAACGTGCCTAAATGTGGCCATCCCGTTCTATCGCATGCAACGCGTTGCGACCCGTGCGAGCGTCCTGTACCAACACGTGGCAGCCACTGAATAGAGCCCTTCGAAGGGGCGACCGGCATGTACTTGTAGCGATAAACACAAATCGCGAGTGAGCCGCGCCTGGTAGGGGAAAAGGCGCTCTTATAACGGGGACCCTGTAAAAGGAGCAAATATTCAAAAGGACGCTTCCTTAGAGCATTTGCAATAACCCCTTGTGTCCCGTCCATTTTTTTTTGGATTCGGAGAAATTTTGATCTTAAATTATGACCTCCAAGTAATGTACCTTGGCACCATGAGATCATAGCACAGCAGTCAGGTTTTGATACAGGATTTGCATTTTTGATTTCAAAAGATATTTTTGTGATTTTTAAATTTATATTTAAAAAAAATTGTGGTTTTAAAATAAAAAGTTACTTATAACACTCCGGAAGAGTAGAAAAAATATAAATATACTTATTTGATGAAATTAAAAAAAAACAATTAAAACCTGTATAAGTATTATATTATTGTTTATTTGTAGTAATTTTAGAAAGATTTCGAAGATATAATACAGCTATGTTATGTGACCAACGACTGACAATATTTTTATACAGAACCGAAATTGGAACAACCAAATAATTTACTTTGAAAACAAAGTTTTAACCGACGAAAAATCAATCATTCCCTATTTTCCTACCCTTAGGGTGGGTTTTTTTTCCAAATTTATATGGGACCAACTTCAGGGCCTTTCCAATATTTTTTTTTTATCAAAATCGAACTACTCTGTAAAAAGTTATGCGTGGTCTTACATAAAAAATATATATATATACGCGTCGACTTGAGAACCTCCTCCGTTTTTTTCGTCGGTTGATAACAATAAATATAATCTTACATAAGAAAATGCTTTGATTGTTTAAACACACTGCTGTGGTAATTCTGAATCTAGGTCAGCTGAAATGCATTGTTAACGAACCTACACTGTGTCATGTGGTCCTAGTACACGCGGAACCACAGCTGATCTCCCGCATTGCTCAAATCAAAGTACTTAAAAAAAACAAAAACAAAACATTTTAATAGGGTCACAGTCTCACCTTTTACATAGGACAACGTTACGTGCCAATAGGGAACATTACTGCAATGTTCTGCCGCCAGAGGCAGCACTACCACTAATAGTAAACCAGTATAGGAATATAGGGATTCACACACACATGCACAATTGATTGTCAAATGAGTGACAAGGATGCTTTCATAGACAATACCGCAAGTGGGAACGAGATACAATGTCAACGCTGCTAGTGTCGCCACCTACGAAGAGTTTTGCGTAATGTTCCCTATTGCTTAGCATTAAAAATTGGCACCCCGTTTTTACTATGCGTACCGTACCGTAGTTAGGTACATATTTACAGGTCGATTCACGAGAGCTGGCATGAATGGATTGACCGAAAGTAATGTCACTTGTCACTGTGAGTGGCAGTGTGAGTGCCCTTCTTATACAGTGGCTTCCTAATATTTTGTAAACATGTAGGTATAAGAGTAAGGTTATATGTACCTTTGCGACCGCTTTAGCCTAGTTGGTAGTGACCCTGCCTACGAAGCAAGAGGTCCTGGGTTCGAATCCCGGTAAGGGCATTTATTTGTGTGATGAGCACGAATATTTGTTCCTGAGTCATGGATGTTTTCTATGTATTTAGGTATTTATTTCTCTATATAAGTATCTATATCGTCGTCTAGTACCCATAGTACAAGCTTTGCTTAGTTTGGGACTAGGTTGATTTGTGTAAGATTGTCCGCAAATATTTATTTATTTATAGTCCTACTTGTTATGAACAAAATGATGCACTTTGTGAAGAAAGCAAGCCGCTTTGCACAGTGATAGTCGGGACCAAACTGAGTGATTTGACCCGCAGCAGCGGAAGTTTCACCCCTTAGGAACAGAGATGGCGCCACTTCTTTAAAAATATTTAAAAAAATGCTACAAGCTAAACGAATGGACCAATTTTAATGTATAATACCTCAAATTAAAGCTTATTATACATTTATATTTAAGTTATAAAAAAATATTAAAAAAAATATTCAGAAAAATTTTGGCAAAAACCAGCATGTTAAGTTTTTTTTCTTACTTGATTTCATAAAAAAAATGTATGCAACATGAATGGTGCCATACAAAATGACATTTAGGTCTACCTGACGCGCATACTGTATGCTTAATATATATTATATGGAATTTTTTGACGATTCACTTTTGGAAATATTTTTTTGTAAAAAATATATACTCGCGACTCTCTAGGTCTCCAGGCCCCGTAGCATGGATGGCCTTATCACGCGATAAGTGACAGGATAGAGCTGCCGTCCCTGGCTGACACCGTTCGATAGAATGAGACGACGCGCTTATCCTATCACTTATCGCGTGATAACGCCATCCATGCTACGGGGCCAGCTCACACATCCACTACTTTATTTGTTTGTTTGTAAATGTGTTCTTGAAAACGGCTTTAGTAATTTTGATGAGATTTACACTGCGCGGTGTACGCGACAGATCTGGGACTATTTTTCTTCCGCGTTTACCAGGAAAGCATCAAACCGAGGAGCATACGATTCAGCTGGCCCCGTAGCATGGATGGCGTAATCACGCGATAAGTGACAGGATAAGCGCGTCGTCTCGTTCTATCGAACGGTGTCAACCAGGGACGGCAGCTCTATCCTGTCACTTATCGCGTGATAACGCCATCCATGCTACGGGGCCGGGCTGGCTTCAGGGTAACTAAAATACACTAAATGGCATTTTCCAGCGATTTGTATGAAACCAGTGCCTATGCAACTGATGTGTAGGTCCGATCTCTTCACCCAGATTTGAACTTTTTAGCTCGCTGAAATGAATGCTAGTGCGGAATATCTTCGATAGGTCAAAAGTCTAAATCTAAATATTTGTTGTGCAAATAGGCCGCGAGGGTAGTTTTATAATACAATAAGTATTCTATTGTAGATTCTAAATGATACATCATTCATAAGAAAATAAACTACATTATCAATGTTCTGTATATAAAAAAAAATGAGAAAAATTAACATTTCCTAATTCTTAGAGATGTATAATGTCTCGGAGGGTCAACATTTTAATAATAGATAAATTTATCAAACATCAAATCAAAAATAACATAGTAAAGTCTCTCATGTCAATTGCACTGAACACTGAAAACTGGCCAGAGTAGGTAGTTTTCAGAAACCTGTAGCTCTAATATAAGTTTTATCTGTACATATACGTTTTTGAACGCGTTTGCGTTTAGTTTCAATTTGTATGGCAACGCGTAGTTCCTAATAGTTACCACCAGATGCGCTGTTTGCATTGCCATACAAATTGAAACTTGTAAACTTCGATTCGGTTTTGTATCGATAAAACTTATACTAGAGCCTCTGGCATGTTATGTTCTCCTAGTAAACGCGGAAGGGAAATTAGTCGCTTTCCTTCTGTGCAGCAACTCCTACTTGAGATTATTTAAGTTGACCGAATTGCATCAAAGTAGTCCATTCAAATAGCAACTCTACCGTCCAAGGTAAAAGATTACAATTCTAAAGCCAGTTTTCAAAACAAGTCGGTCACATTAAATAATCTCAACTACATCTCAAAACCAATCATTTTGGCACTCTTTGGGGGAGGCCTATGTCCAGCAGTGGACGTCTTTCGGCTGATATGATGATGATGATGATGTCATATGATATCTCAAAATACAGTTTTTAGAGTTCCGTAGCCAAATGGCAAAAAACGGAACCCTTATAGATTCGTCATGTCTGTCTGTCTGTCTGTCTGTCCGTCCGTATGTCACAGCCACTTTTTTCCGAAACTATAAGAGCTATACTGTTGAAACTTGGTAAGTAGATGTATTCTGTAAACCGCATGAAGATTTTCACACAAAAATATAAAAAAAACAACAATTAATTATGGGGTTCCCCATACTAAGAACTGAAACTCAATTTTTTTTTTTTATCAAACCCATACGTGTGGGGTATTTATGGATAGGTCTTCAAAAATTATATTGAGGTTTCTAACATCATTTTTTCTAAACTGAATAGTTTGCGCGAGAGACACTTCCAAAGTGGTAAAATGTGTGTCCCCCCCCTGTAACTTCTAAAATAAGAGAATGATAAATCTAAAAAAAATATATGATGTACATTACCATGCAAACTTTCAACGAAAATTGGTTTGAACGAGATCTAGTAAGTAGTTTTTTTTTAATACGTCATAAATCGTAGAAAGCAATTTATTTAACGGAACCCTTCATGTGCGAGTCCGACTCGCACTTGGCCGCTTTTTTTCCTTGATTTTCCCACTTGTGTTTGGAGCTAGCTCCACTATAAGCGCATGGTCGTCGGCGACATGTTGTACTGACAAATTGTGGTAAAATCACGTTATCTGTAGAACCATTGACAATTGTGACTAGGGACGCGCCGGGGGAAATAAGGAGATGTATTAGAGTTGCCTACGACCTGAAGGGTCGCAGGTCTTTACCTACTCCGGTGGAGTGGTCTATAGTAACTAGTAACTCTGTCAAAATACAGAACGTCGACTTCAAAGTCAACACATTCACTGTCAAGAATCGCTACGCGCTTCGCTCGTAGCCGATCCCGTGGTTTTCCCGGTAATTAGCGGAAAGCGCCTATGGCGTAGGCGCTCGCTATGCGGGTTTCTGGCAGTGAAAGTTTTAAGTATACATTATTTCGCCTTAATTACATACCAATGAGGTGCAAATGTGTAAACATGTCATTGACGTAGTTAGACTGTACAGTGTACAACCCGAGAGAGAGACAAAAAATACACGATTTGCGAAAATAAGTATATACCTACCTATGGTCTCTATAAACAATAATTAATATTTCTGATTTATGTGTGCCCATTACCCGACGTAAGAACAACGCACAATGCCATAAAATATGAGCTTGAAATAGATAAAGACTGTATCGTTTGATATAAATACAAAAAGAAAATGCATTTTTTTTCATTCTATTTTCACATACTTTTTTAAATTATTTATGTATACAAACACAGAAAAACCAAAAAATGCTACAACGAAACCAAAGTTAATCATTTCTGGCCAGTTTTCTGACCTTTGGTCTCATGGAACCCATCAATGATTGGACAGCGACTTGGATCAAAAGTTCGGGCCATCTTGTTCCAGTCTGAACGAAAATGCTGCTCTGTATCGGCACTACGGCCTGTTTTACGTAATTTACCTTTCAATATAGCCCAGTAATGTTCGATCGGGCGAAGCTCTGGGGAATTTGTCGGGTTCAGTTCTTTGGCCACAAAATTCACATTATTGTCTTTGTACCATTTTACAACCTTAGCTGCGTAATGGCAAGACGCCAAGTCGGGCCAAAATACAGTTTCGCAGTTGTGCTTTCTTATCATAGGCAAGACTCTCCTCTGAAGACACTCCTTCATGTAAATATCGGCATTCATTGATGAAGTAGTGAAAAATGCTCTTGATTTTATGCCATTCACAAATTGCCTGCCACACCATGAACTTTTTACCAAATTTCTAGACACTAATGGATTTTTCAGACGGTGTGACCTCTGTTCCCTCACGGACCTTGTAATACTGGGGACCTGGCAAAGACTCATAGTCCAGTTTTACGTAAGTTTCGTAATCCATCATTACACAGGTGTGTTTTTTAGACAAAATCGAGTCGTACAACTTCCGGACACGTTTTCTGACAGATGCTTTTTGTTTTTCACTTATTTTTGGTTGTTTCTGCTTCTTGAATGTCTTCAAACTATTTCTGTACTCTGACTGAACCAAACAACTGGTTGGCAACACCTGTTGATTGGATGTCTGGGATCTATACAATATAATATCAGAAGCCACAATGCGGTGCGCTATTTTTGCAAACGAAACTTTACTGAGAGCCGGCACTATAAATGAAAACGCATCCATCAGATAAAATGCTTCGCAACTTTCGCAAGTGTTGTCATAAAAATGAAGGGCTTCTCTCTGTTTCATGCAAACCTGGTAAATGGCAAGCGAAAATGCATCCCCGCCATTGATGGAAAAATCCACAAGATGCATTTTCTGGATCTGTGGCCTGTGCATACTTATAGAACAGATTATGTTTGAAGATGATTTTCCTTATTGTGGACTTAATTAAACTGTCATTTATACGAGTAACTGCATCTAGGAAGACAGGTGTCCCCTTATTTCAACTACAAACGTTTCACCGAATGCATTGAAGACAACGTACCTATGTAGGATTACTACTGGCCCATATTTTATATCCATCTTGACAATTGTAACGATGCTTTTCCAGCGACGATTTTTACTTCTACCTTTACCTAAGAATGTATGGCAAAAAAAGTCATTAATAGCATCATCACTGCAGGCATCAAAGAAGGGCTTGCCGGGTGAGAAGGTATAGACGACCGACCGTAAGGGAGTGTTATACGAAGCCGGCAAGCCCTTTTCACGGCCAGGCATGTATAGATATTGCTTGTCTCAAACATGCAATGAAATAAATAAATAAGATCTCTTCAAATCAAACTAATTTTCATGGCTGAATGCCGTGATGCTGTGCCACAAATAGTGGAATGAAAATTAAAAAATATATTTATTTCCCGAGAAAATTTTCTTTAACCAGGGGTCACGAGGCATGTTACACTTTCAATTTAACCATAGAGGCATCGGGTGACCAGAGGGCTGGCCACTATTTCGCACAGCGTGTTAGTATCGCTATACAGCGAGGAAATACGGCCAGCCTTCTGGGCACCTTGCCTATTGACGGCGACTTAGGCCAAATTTTTTACCTTTAGGTTAAGTTTTATATTGTTGTTTTTATTAATTGCCTTGTTATTTAACCAGGCAATCATAAAACAAAAGTATGTATTTTCTGTTCCACCTGCCAACCGCTGTTCAATGCACACTTGACCTTTTTACTCGCAAACATCATTTCAACACGTCTGCCATGCTATGCGGACGGACGTCACACCATCGACAACACGGTTAATTGACCGTTCATAAATCTTATTACTGGGTCTTAAGGTTTATTATCGAATACTCCAGCGTGTGTCCGTTTGTCCGACAACTTTGCATTTGAGAGCTTTGGACCACAATACTCTTCCACGTTTACTAGGACTGCATAACTAAAAGGTGGTTGGATTTTCAGGAGCTATATTGTGAAAATAGATGGTAGTTTTGTCGCGTATGCAAAAACGGTCACTACGGGTGACATGTTTCGAACTCTAAGGGAGTTCTTCTTCAGGAAAAAATCTGTTCCGTGTAATTATTAGCATTATTTCAACATGTCTCACTAAAGTTTAATTTCACTGCTTAACAATTGCAATTGCTAACTTAACTTTGACAGGAATAGTAGTAGATTGTGTCTCAAGAAATAAAATTATATATTTGCGGTGAGGGCGGTATATTGAATTCTGAGTGAAACGAAAGATTCTAAAGTAAAATCTTGAGCGTTACGAGGGATTCAAGTGTTTACGCCCATGTATTACTTATTCTGTGCCATGACGGAAATATTTTTTTGCCACCGAGTTACTACATAGCTGTGCACAGGGGAGTGTTGGTGCCGACACTTATGTATGGTAGCGAAAATTGGGTGTGGCAGAAAAGACATCAAAGTCGAGTGAATGCAGTAGAAATGAGAGTGTTGAGAAGTACCTATGTGTGGAGTGGATTGGAAAATTGAGAAGGGATTGGGAGAGGATGGATGAAAGAAGATTAACGAAGAGAGTGTATATATAAAAGAGTGGAAGGGCAAGTTGGAAGGGAAAGACCTAGGCGAACTTTCTCGGATCAAATTGGAGAAATCTTACAGAAAGGCCAGGTCAAAAGTACCCTAAACCGACGAGCATGTATGAGAAATGTTATGAAAGTGAGTGAAGCGAAAGTGGTTTGTCAGGATCGTAGCAAATGGAGATCCGTGATCTCTGCCTACCCCTCTGGGAAAGAGGCGTGATTATATGTATGTATGTATGAGTTACTACATTTCACATGTTCTATGAGGTAAATTTAAATTAACCAGGGAATATCAGGGAAGAAAAGTACAATTTTGTTCCCTCACCTGAGGGCAACAATTTCTTACTATGTTTTTATAATGTAACTCGCAAGGAAGCTCTCTGAGTGCTCGACTAGGTGAAAACTCTTCCGTGTTTACTAGGATAGCATAATACGAGGATAGATTCTACACAGTTCAATGATAAACATCAACACATAGGGATCATATTCAGCTGAAGCTGTTGAAGCCAAAACCATCTTCTTGTCATGTTGCCCTGGTCAACGCGGAAGGAGAATCTGCTCTAGAGCCCCGTGGGGAGAGACATGTCTCTTGCTTGCTCTTGAGTGTTCGTTTTAAGTGAAGTTGTATATTGTGAGATAAATAAATCATATCATATCATATCATATACGAAAATTCGAAGTGAAAATCACCATAACTAAACTTATGACTCTTATGATTATGAGTTATGAGACGTCCGTATTACCTACATGCCAGACGATACTTGGGGTAAGCCGTAACTGACTTTTATGTTTAACCAGATACTTGGGGTAAGCCGTAACTGACTTTTATGTTTAAACAGATACTTGGGGTAAGCCGTAACTGACTTTTATGTTTAACCAGCTTTCACCTCTGATTTCATATGACGCAGACTATTGATATATAATTATAAATACGATCAGCCTCACAAGGGGCTTCCTTTGTACCGTGTCGCATTAAACGTCATGTTAAGGGGCTCACAGCTCCCAATGACCTTCGATTTGTTACCGTCCGTATTTTCGTGTTTTTTTTGGCTTACCGTATTAACAACAACGAGGTTAACCGCGAAATAGTATCCCATATTTACTTCAAAACTCATAGTTTTTGAGATATATGGCACTAAACTTTAGCAGTTTTAGGCCAAAAAACCATTATTTTGGACGTAACTTTTGTAAAAATGAGTTAAAAACAAAAAACTCTCTTGGGTTGTTAGAAACGTCAAAAAGGAACAGTTACATGTAAATTTCATATATAAAAGTGCATAAACAACATATTAATATCGAAATCAGAGCTTTTTTGGACCATGTTTGAATAAATCATAGAAAAATAAATACACATTTTTTTCCAAAAAACTCTCTTGCAAATGTAGATAAAGTATTGAAGAACCGATTAACGTTTGTAGCATAAATATATCAATAGTAATGACGGAGGAATATCAACTCAAAACTCATCAAAACTAGTCAAAAAGCGCGTGGAGCCCCTTAAACTACCATATGATGATACGAAGTCGTCGTTCGAGTGAAAACGGTACTTAAGTGTTCAGCAACTTATGAGACCGACTGTACCCAAGTTTATGTCAAATATCTGAACTTATCATATAGATGTTCCATAGCTCTTTGTGATCATCAATTCATCATCATCAGTTCGGCACCCAATTCGTAGTTTCCTAGAGGAAATGCATATTTTAGTATAGAAATTAGCGAAAAAAAAAATATTTGAGAAATTCCCTCAATTCCTCCTGGATCTCATCAGAAGATCTTTACAAAATGTACCTACACTAAAAATTGATGTCGGTTAATGTATACGTATAACAAGAAAAAGTTAAAACTTGAAACATCTCTTCTCTCTTTTCATGAAACTTATATGTATAAAACTTAACAACTTAACTTATCATCATCATCATCCGAATCAGCCGAAAGACGTCCACTGCTGGACATAGGCCTCCCCCAAAGAGTGCCAAAATGACCGGTCCTGCGCCACTCGCATCCAGACTCCCGCGAACTTAACTTATTATATTCATGAAACTTTTGAAACCAGAACTATCTTCTTGTCATGTTAGCCTAGTCAACGCGGAAGAGAAAATTTGCTCCTGAGAGAAGATTTGCTTTTTTTACATGAGTACCTACGATGTGAACTTTTTTTTGGACGTGGTGGAAATGCACTTACGCTTCCCCCAGCCAGGGAAGTTATATCCGCCTCCTGAAATCTAGACCAACTTGCACCTATGCTTTCCGAGTAAAAGTAGAAGGCTTTCATTCATACTACCATGTACGGTCAACCAATTTGATTCCTAGGCCATCATAGAACCTTGTCGTTGTACAATACGGGTTACTAGGATTATTGCGTCGCTATGTAGCAGTTAAAATGACAGGGTTCTACGGTGGCCTAGGAATCAAATTGGTTGACTGTACGTCACCAGTTTAATTACAATATAATACGAGCCATCCATAACAAAGCGGACAAAAAAAACCTGAAATGCCCTAACGGGGTAAGGCCGTCAAAATTAATGTTTTTTTTTTTTACCAAAGTCTGCTTTTGTGTGTCTGTGTTTGGTACTTTTGTGATACTTTTGTGCTATCCACAACAAAAAATTTGTGTTACATGCCATACAAAATGTAACACAAAAGCTGATATCGTTTAAAAAAAATCCTTAATTTTGACGGCCTTACCCAATCGGCCCTTAGCTTATGCGCGCTTAACTGTGGTAGACTATACTACTTCTGATGGTTGTACCCTCAACAAATTTTATAGTTTAAAATATGTTTTCGAAAATTAGTGGCATTGTGGCACTGAGCGAGCACACTGACGCGTACATGTACATCCATTTATATACATCACACATTTTGACATCACTGAATTAATTTAAAGTTAACATGTATTTATAACAACTTTGTCTTAAATAACGTCATTAAACTAAAAAACGCAGATCCTCTTCTCGCAAAAATGCTCGACATAATCGCAATAGTCCACAGTATATTCAAATTTTGAGCTGAAATAAACACCATCTTCTTGACATGTTCTCCTAGTCGACGCGGAAGAGAAATCTGCTCCAGAGCTCCATATTGCTCTCGTTAGCTACACGAAATAGGAGTTAGTTTCCTATTGACGTCCGTATCGCAATGAAGGCTTCGCCCAACTGATTTAGCTGCAATATTGAGGAAACTGCATTCCTGGTGCAACCAATACCTTGCCATATTACAAATGTGTACAGTGTGCGTGTGCACCCTCCTAGTAGATGTCTCCTGAAAATGCAGGCAATCATTCAGCTATGTTCTCCTAGTAAACACTTTGCTTCAACTCCTTTGATATTATTTAATGTGCATTGTTTGTATGATAATAAGTAACTACTTAACTATCAGTCTATCACTAACTCAACGAGAAATTTAATCCATTACCATTCTTTTGGG
This sequence comes from Epinotia brunnichana, assembly GCA_963854355.1. Taxonomy (NCBI): domain Eukaryota; kingdom Metazoa; phylum Arthropoda; class Insecta; order Lepidoptera; family Tortricidae; genus Epinotia; species Epinotia brunnichana. Next base: position 11,176,888 of record OY977957.1, read on the forward strand.
TTTAGCCGTAGTCGGGTTTTTACCCGACTACGGCTAATTACCCTGTTATTATTAATGTAGTTTATATCCTATTGTGTAAATCTAAGTGGATTTGAAATTCTCCCGAGCGCCAAATTCGGAGAATCTTCCCTGGAAGGACATTGAGGGGAAATCTCACATGTGGATGCATTTTTCTCCACGAAGACACGTTTTCTCGTCAAGGTTGTGTCTACAGGCTCGTGCAGAATTTATTCAGCTTTAATGTTGCTGTAGACCATGTTTTCACAGAGTACGTAGTTTTTGAACAAAACCTGAATTTCTTACGAATGGAGTACATTTCCCAAGATAGCGGCTGTTCTACAAGGTCCTGACCCGGGGACTTTTGGGAGACGAAAACAGGGCTTTCAACGAACATTCGTACCAAATTTCATCAAACTCCCTGAAATTTCGAGGTTGAACAATATCGACTGTATTAAAAATTGTATGTGAATATTTGTTATTCTTCAGCAGTAACTATTCAGACGCAAGCCATCTTTATCTCATGTTTTCCTAGTCAACGCGGAAGGGAAATCTGCTCCAGAGCCACGTGTTTTCGTTATAGGAAATACATAATACATATTGATGAAACTGCATTCCTGGTGCAACCAAAGAGTAAAGTGCTCCCTAATAGCCCTTTTTTTTTTGTTTAGGGGTGGAAATGCGTTACGCATACCACCCGGGTGCAGGGGGTGACCCGAGTGGGACTCCCGTATGGGCTAATGAGACCCACGGTGTACCCACTAAAAACCCCCCCACTTGCCACCTCGCCGCCTCGTGGCGAGATCACGGGAACGCTTGCGCACACATCCGCGACCCCGCCGGCGGCAGCCGCCCACAAGCGGCTCCTTCGCGGATGCCCGGGGGCCCTCCACGTGAGGCACGCCAGATGTTTTGGTGCGCCTGCCTCCTCGATCTCCACCTGTTCAGTAGCGGACCCCCCTGAGTCCGCTACGAGGAGATCATGGGTGCGGAAGATCCAGCACCCGGTGGCGGATCAGGACTGTGGTTCCGCCACCTACCACGACTCGGCCGCAGAGGATAGGGAAAGCGGCGCACCGTAATACCGGCATTCCTCTTCCTCTGCGGTCCCACCAATGCCGCTTCAGCGGAACGGCCCCGCCAAGTTCGCAGGGGGTAGGGAGAGTGGCGCACCGTTATACCAACACGCCTCTACCCCTGCGATCCCACCTCGGCCGCAGAAGATAGCGCGTGAGTACTTCTTCTGCGGTCCCTCCCCAACGCATCCTAAGCGGGCTTAGATAGCCCTCCCTCAACTCTGAAACGCTATATGTTCCTAGTAAGAGTAGTAAGAAACACGAAACGCTTTGCTCCACGCTTCGTAGTGGACCGATTGTATAATGCCTTGATCACACGTACCGAGCAAACGGGCGAGACAGTGCTCTCGGCCGAGTACTCGGTGAGCATAACAAAGCGAGTGACTGTTTATACGCACCGAGTACTCGGCCGAGCGCATTGTATCGCCCGTTTGCACGGTAGGTACGTGTGATGAAGGCATAATGCACAAACTGTCATAGTTATTATGATCCACACACTAAAGTGATCATTTGTTATGCAGGGTTGCAAAGTTGTTGTTGAAACAACTCTTCACCATACCACTGCGAGACAAAGAATGAACTATTTTGGTAACTGTTACCCGCAACCAAAGGAATTCAAGGTGCTCCCGGCGAACTGCATCATCCGCTTTGTGGAAATGATGGAGCAAGCCTGGGAGCAGGTATAAAGGAGAGGGCAAATGCACAAAAGATCCCACTGGGTCGAAGTGCATCTGAAAGGGCCCTCACCTAGATAAGATAAGATAAGATACCATTGCGAGGAAAATCACTATCCCATAAAAAACATTCCATGTAATAATAATTTACTTTGAAAACAAAGTTTTAACCGACGAAAAATCAATCATCCCCTATTTTCCTACCCTTAGGGTTGGTTTTTTTTTCCAAATTTATATGGGACCAACTTCGGGGTATACCCTTTCCAATAAAAAAAGAATTATCAAAATCGAACTACTCTGTAAAAAGTTATGCGTGGTCATACATAAAAAAAAGAAAATAACTTGAGAACCTCCTCCGTTTTTTTCGTCGGTTGAAAAATAGGCCAAGTCTCGGAACTCTTCCACAGTAAAAAGTGGTGAGATATTTCGTAGAGCCAAGTCAGGCATTCTTATTCTTTATTTGCATGCTAAATAAAATTCTGCAACTTGGGAATCACATATTTGTCATTGTGAGGGTCAGATATTTTAAATATACAAACAAATGACAAATATAGCTGCTGCAGCTGTCAATATCATGGCCAGTGTCAGTTTACCACGGATTTCTAAGAATTTTGTTTGTAATTTGCGACGGATCAAGCAAAGTGTCTTATTCGCCGTCCTAAACCCAAAACCTTAGTGAGGCAACTGTATATATTAAATAAAAATAGACGCAGCTGAAAAGTCTGCAACTTTTTTCTGGTGCTAAGGAAGGTTATTCCTATCACCAAAAAAATTACTCAGGCACTTCTAAAATTTTCATCCATTCCCAATTATAAACATCAATGTAAATACTATCGTGAATAATGGAATGACTATTCACGACACAAATGGTGAATAATTTATTTGAGCACGCACTGTGTTAACAGGTTACAGTGTGGATGTCACGCTGTTCGCAGAGCACCCTTGGAGCTTTGGAGAAAATTTTCCCTTCCGCGTTCACTAGGATAGCATAACATGGAGAAATCAATCATGAAGGGAGCTATTTAGCAGACGTAGTTGATTGAAATCGTGTGTAGGACTTTTCTACAGCGTGTATTTTTAATATTACCTCAAATTGTAACCAGAGGTAGGTGTTAGGGATATGAACCGATATTGCAAGATTTTCACACACCAACATTGTCTTACTGATGTGACGTCACAGCTGTCACAAGTAACCCGCTTCTTCCTTTTGCCAAATGAGTGTAAGCATTACATTGCTGCTCGATAAATTTTCAAAAATTAATTACGCTTTGGTAGTTAAGACTAACATACAACTTTTTTACAATATCGGTTCATAGTACTAAAAGCTACGTATGGTTAAAATTTGAGATACTATTAAACATACAGGCTGTATATAAAAATTAGTACCTATACCTACCCCCAAATTTTTGTTTTACATTTGGGATTTTTTATGTCATTTCTGCTCAGAATCACGAGCTCTTTCGTTCCTGATGTAAAAAAATGTGTCCCCAAATTTTCTTACCGTTTCCGTATATCCATTTTGTTACAGCCATAGAAGGTGGCTCTGCAGTCTAACCAAAAAGACTAAAAACTTGGGGACACTTTTTACTGTCAATGTCTCTTGAATCTGAGTAGATATAAAAAAAAAATCTAAAACGAAAGTTTGAGGTAGGTAAGTTTGAATAGAAATGCCCAGAGCGAGTGCACCCACTCAATATAAACTTGATTTCAAACTTTTAATCTTTAGCCAAATTGTGATCCTGGAGTTGCATCGAGGAAATGCTCTAGATAACACTTGTCTCGCCTATACACAGGAAAATTTGGCCCTCATCCTGTCTCTTTCTATCACACTGATTGGCCATTATAGTAAGACTTCTCTTTCACTTCGATTGACTATTATATTTGGTTATAGGTTACCTAGATTGGGAATGCGTACCAATGGTTGTAAAATGCCATCTAGTGCAGTTTTGTGGACCCATAGCGTATGCAGGTCGCTCCTGAAACTTTAACTCCTTAGTTTTATTCGCTCCTAGTGAACGCGGAAGCAAAATGCCGCCATCAGTGCTAGACACTACTCAGACGACGACAATATTTGTTGAAGGTAGTAGTTTAAAGTTTTTTTTTATATGTCTGACTATAGAAAGAGTTCATGCATGAATGTTTGGTATATAATTTTTTGTAGGTACTCTTGTACTTTTAATTTAAACATTCATGAACACTTACTTATATAAAAACATACATAAATAGAAGATCTGAAGAAGACAATAATCTATTGCCCTTATAAGCACTTGTGCTTTGAACTCACCAAAACGATATTTCGTGTCAAAACAACTTTGCAACAAATTATATTGCTACCAAATTGCAAACCACTACATTCTTAAAAAAAATACAATATTAAAAAAAACACTTCTCATGCTTGGAAAGTTAGACTTTGTGCTGGATGTAAGCTGCACAAAATGCAATTTGTATGCTCTAGTGCACAAAGTACTTATTTTTTTTAAAGACTAAGATAAAATTGGGCCTAGCTGCCACATGCCCAATAAAACTTCGTAAGAATAAACTTGTTATTTTAATTGACATGCTTTTATAAATTTCACTTCCGTGTTTTCTATTAGAAAATAATAAAACCAGATAAAATATGTAGAAGTGAATTATTGTTTAAAAACGTATCAAAACATTAAATGACTAGGCAGTATGAAGCAAGTACCGAAGTCCCCCCGTACCCCCGTACGGAAGTATCACCGTCGAAAATTAAACATAAAAACATTAAAAGGTTAACTGGCGGGAAAGAGCCTACTATTTTATTCAATTTTGCAAATACTTGTTATTTTCTCGCAATCGTTAAGAGGATTGTGAAGTGTCCATACGCGGCGTGAGTAGGTATTTAAAAAAATGCTATCTGTTTCACACCGCTCTGTGCCTCACCCGTATCGTGCGATAGAGAGAGTTGTAAGTCCTGCAGGTAATTGCCTACAATTTCTTGTTGAAATATTGTTTCGGGTGATAACGTTTTTACCCCCCTAAACCTTTATGAAATGAAACAATTTTGGTATTATAGGATTATGTACACTTTAATCTAAGTCTGTACGTTTTCTTTTTTTTGTAAATCAATTTAGATTAATCTAAAAAAAATAAAACGGTAGACACATTTTTTAAGTCAAAAATACAGATTTTTAGATGCTAATAACTTTTAACGTAAGCAATATTTCTTAAAAATCACAACGTACAGACCTAGTTTTTCATTTTATCTACAACATATCCAAGCATTATAAAAATCGAACTATGTTTACTGGGTGAAAAACGTTATCGCTTTTTGTATGAAAATGTACAGGTTCACAATCCTCTTAATCGTACTTATTGAAAAGCAGTGTGTATAACTAGGGCATAAATGAGCCACTTTATCCCTCGACTTAATTATCCTCCCTCGCCGGTGGCTCGAGACTCGAGAGGATATAAACGTCTCAGGTGTGGTTCGTTTTATGAATTTGTTGTAAAATCTACTACATATTGAATGCATTGCTTGCCAACTTAGGAAATAGTATTGGATAATATCAGCACTGGCAAGTGGAAGTCAATTAATAGCAAAATGAACCATAGAAACATTTTTTTTCCATGTTTCACGCGCTTATTTTGACATTAAAACTTTAATAAACAACATTTTTGTTCGTTTAATTTTGTATTTTATGTAAAAGTATCTAGTTGTATGCAGCGTTGTATAACCAAGTCAAAAAACACTAGCGATGTGTAGAAATATCAATGAACCTTCAATAGGCATTTTTGGTAGAGTTTGTTGCATGGTTTTTTTTTCGTATTTGTGCTTATCTCCTGAGTTTTTTGTAAATAAAACTACATTTACCTAACGTTTGTCCACATTTTTAACTGGTACAATAAATATTGAAGCATTTTTTGTTGTTTAGTTCATACACTTGGGAGCAAAGAAATCGAGCCACCCGTGCAATTTTCATGTTTGTTCGTTTTATCCTAAATCTGCCCATGAAAAAAGACAAATTAGGAAGTCGTTTGAAAGGTTATGCAGTTATTGAATAAAGCTAATTTCATGATTAAGAATAGCTTGATTACGAAATTATGGGTGATAATATTGCCCCATTACTAATGAGCCAATTATTAATGCACGTGTGGTTTGCCAGAAAGTTCCTGAAAAATGGATACTACTCCTGCTGAAGCCACCCAATCCGTAGCTTCTGCTCCAAACCGGACTTGGTCAGCGTCAAGTGGCCCTACAACTGAATTTAAGCCGATCAGCTGTCCAACGAGTGTTTCAGAGGTGCCGAGAGACTGGTGCCTTTACGAGAAGACCCGGCACAGGTAGGGTACGGTCTACCTCAGAAACAGAGGGCCACTTCATCGTCTCGACTTATCTACGGGCACGTGGACTCAATGCTGTTAAGCTACAGCAGAAACTGCAGGAGGTCTGGAATGTGTCCATAAGTCGATAGACCGTGAGAAGACGATGCAAGGAACAAGAACTGACACCACATCGAGCTGCCAATGGGCCCAAGTCGACCGCAGCTCATCGCACAGCAGCGAAAACGCTAGGACCATTACAATTAGATCCTTGAGCAATGGAAGACCGTGATGTTTTCTGATGAGTGCAGGATCTGCGTTTATTTCAATGATGGGAGAGAAAGGGTCTACCCGAAGACCAGGAGAGCGATTTTCGCAGTATTGCATCGAAGAAAGGGCCGCATATGGCGGTGGACTTGTCATGGTCTGGGCCAGATAGGCGTAGCGCAGGAGGCTTAACTGCACATTGCTACATAGAGGAAATCTTAGCCGAACATGTGGTTCCGTTTGCGGGCTTTATCAGTGACTTTTTTTGCAGGATAATGCCAGGCTGCACACCGCCAGAATCACCAAGGATTACCTTAGGAGCGTCAATATTCCCATCATGGATTGGACTGCAAGAAGTCCTGACCTCAACCCGATAGAGCAGCTCTGGGAAGAACTGAAAAGGCGAGTTCGAGAAAGAAATCCAGTTCCTGAAACTCTCTGTGAGCTGAAAACTGTCGTCGAAGAGGTTTGGGCGGACATCCCTCAAGAATTCATCAGCAACTTGGTTTGACCTATGCGTAATCGCATGGACGAATGTCGTAGAGCTAGAGGAGGCAATACAAGATACAGAAAGTTTTTTTTTTTAATTTTCCGTGTAATTTTTCCCTACACTCGAATTTTCATTGCGTTGCTACAATGCCATTTTGACACTAGTTTTGTTTTCCGCCGTAAATCAATAGAAAATCACCCGTTTTCCCCCTGAAAATTAAGTCATTCGATAGAAAGCTAAATTATCTTTCAGACAATACCACATTTTAACCATTTCCTTAGAGACAGATTTTCCTTATAACAGAAATTGGAAAAAAATATGAAGGTGGTTCGATTTCTTCGCTCCGTAAGTGTATTACAACAAAAATCTTACTAAACAAATAAATAAATAATATTGCAATACATAAATAAATAAATAAGTCAGAGGACGTGGAAAAAAGAACAGTCGGCATCAAAAAGCTCCTTTGAAAACTGTTTTTTTGACAAAAACTTGTTGTGCCAGGGTACCATGACACATTTGTTACAATTACCAGGCTTCCATAAACATGAGCGCATGAAATGTGCCAATGTTAGTAACAGTCCACTAGATGTCACTATTTGATTCGACTTGATGAACTGTTTCATGCTATGCGAACTGAGAACTTAATGCAAATCCAGTGTCTTATTGAAAACAGTGCCACCTTCTTGATAGCTTGCGAACTCTTTGAAGCTGCAGCGATTGCTAGGGTTAGGCTGTCAAGGTATTTCGAAATTCGCCGTGATGACATTATACATCGATAGCCTAATAGGGGTTAAGACGGCGGTATTAGGAGTCGATGAGCCGAAGTTCAAACCCTGCGGCCGACGCACTTTTTGTATGTTTTAACAGAAAAGTTTTAATATCGCAGAAGAGATGGCGCCTGCTGTACGCAAGCATTAAATGCCTTCTCAATTTGGTCGAGTTGCCTGTCTATCTCAGTTTGTATATTGTAGTCTTTGAACTGTTTATTTCAGCACAGTCTACGGAACGATGCAGACGTCGTGATTGTTAAAGTATTCAGTTGTTTCGCGAAGCACCAAATGGGAGCTTTGGAGCAAATTTCCCTTCAGCGTTTACCAGGGTTGCATAACCTTTAAGGCGGTTTTCAGGAGTTAGCAATGCACTAGACTCATCTCGCCTATGCGCTTGAAAAACATCCCTATGTCTGTCTCACTCTATTACCTGTAGTTTGATTCAATATTACGATCGCTTGTTGCACTTCGATTTGAAATAGGTTAACAGGTAGAGAAGGCATCAAACGTGACATGCGCAGAAATCTTAGGGAATATATCCATGTCCAGAGGCCCTAGCACACTAGGTTTTATGTCGCGTTTTACGTGACGTTTCAGTACATTTTCGCCGACATAAAACCTAGTGTGCTAGGCCCTCAGATGCATCCAGACATTCGTACAGGTACAGGTGGCACAATGGGGAATGGACGAAAATTTTAGAAGTGCCTGTTTGTTTTTTAGGCATAACCTTCCTTAGCACCAGAAAAAAGTTGCAGACTTTTCACTAAAAAAATAATCAGCCACTTCTAAAATTTTCATCCATTCCCAATTCTTACACCGCTAAAATGAAATTAAAAAGTAATACGATTTAAATTGGTAATGATGTTCACACGTAAACTGGTGTGCAGGAACAGGATGCACGTTTAGGTATATAAAATGAGGTTGAATTGATTCATAGTTGCAGAATGGAGCCACAGATTAAAGTGAAAGTATATTGAAAGCTAAATAAACGCAGAAGCAAAATGACTCCTCAGTTCCTTTCGGGAAGCAGATTTTTCTACGCGGGCAGCGATTTCCAAGATATGAGACAGCGGGCAGCGATTTCAAAGTTTGAGCTACCACCCATATATTTTGTATGAATAAAGTCATACAGTGGAACATTTTGAGAATTTTTTATCATCAATGCTACCCATAATTCCAAATACGAAAACCAAAAAATTGCCCAAACCGCTCGTTGGAATTAACTTGAGGATGTGGCTTCTTTAACCGAGTCTGACCATTGGTGAGCGTCCTCGGGCCCTCTTGCCTTTTACTTTTCCACATCGATCAGTTTTTAACCGACTTCAAAAAAGGAGGAGGTTCTCAATTCACCTGTATTTTTTTTATGTGTGTATGTTACGCGATAATAATTTATGAACTGATTTGAAATTTTTTTTCTTTGTTTGAAAGCATATACCTACTTCCAGATTGGTCTTGTTGTCACCAACATCCAGTTCTGATGATGAAATCGAGGGAACTCTTCAAATTTTATAGGCAAACTTGAAGCAAATTGGCTACTGATTTGAAGTCGGTTAAAACTTTGTTTTTAAAGTACAATTATTCCACACTATCAACAACGCATCAGCCGTTGCTGGCAAACAATTTGGGAACGAGCTGGGATAGAATCGTCTAGCACATTTGTGCGTTTGGATATCCGGGTGTCCTGCCTGAGCATTTAACTCCAGCACCACATACCGAATGCGTCTATTCTTTGGCTAAGTATCGTCCAAAATTACACATATGCAAACTTGCATGCAAGTTTCATTACATTGCGGGTTGCCGAGATATAATAGGTTCAATTAACCTAATCTAACCCCGAAATGTATATAAAAAAAATATGCTTTAAGAATAGGAAAGACCAAGTCTTTGACCAGTTTAACCACACCTGGTTTGGTGTACTTCGGTTTTTTAAAATGAATTGATGGAGTTGAAGTTGAAGGCGTGTTATTGCATCTTTAGCCATAGCACTTTAGCCATTTTACGTTTTTAACATATTCAAACCTATGTACTGTACTTATTATGAGTTTGTTTGTTTTTATAGACATGTCATCGATAAAACTTCCATGAAAAATTACGCGTACAATCAGACAATAATTCCGTTAACATCCGAGCTCTCTGGGAGAAGTTACTCTTCCGCGTTAATCAGGGATGCATAACTGCAAGAAGATGATTTTCAAAAGTTATGACGTAGACGTAGTAATGAAAATGCATTTATTTCTTTTACGCGCAGGAAAAACAGCCTCTCATCCCATCTCGCTCTATAACGTATATTTTGATTGCCTATTATTGCCTCTTGTACAGTCAGCATCAAAAGTAGCTACGCAAACGAAGACGTCAAAAGTCTTTGTTGAAAGGGAATTAGAACTTTTGACGTCTTCGATTGCGTAGTTACTTCTGATGCTGACTGTACTTCGAGTTTTTATAAAAGTTACCAGGTGGGGACATGCGCACTAAGTCACTGGGAAATGCCATCTAGTGCACCATTCGGGACTCGATGCATATTCAGGTCAGCCATAACTGAAACTATTGAAACCTCCTCAGTTTTATGCGCTCCTAATAAACGCGGAAGCCAAATGCCGCCTCAGTTCGATCCCGCTGTAAAAATGACGCAAAATTATTTGTCACGAAATAAATAGCCTCCATGCGCCAACATACCACATACGTTTCATTTTAGGTACAGTCAAATATCTGATGACAACTCTATTCCTAGAGCCGTAAGAGCGTGTTAGATATTTTTTCAGCCTTTGATTCATCATACATTGATGCCGGTGACTGTACAAGCTTTTATTGGCAACTGTACTTTTCTGTATACCGTCATCAACTAACTACCTACTCATTGAGACGATTCTAACAAGCACAAACTCAACGGGGTTACGTCGGTTAAGTATTGGATTCCCATGGCCACCGTCTGTATTCATCATCAGATCAGCTCGATGGTACCATAACTTTACCCAAAAAATCAGCTCAATCAGTTGAATATACTCGTATCTGCTTCAAAATTGAGTTGGAAGTACATACATAGCTACATACGAGTACATTGCAAGTTAATAGAAAGCTTGTAAAAATTAATAATAATAAATGGCGTAGGGATGTGACGGCCCCATCGCCCACCAGATTTCTGGTGCAATCAGTCAACGTAAGGCAACTTGTGGCGGACTGTTAGGGAGTAGCGACCCTACGTACCTGAGTGCTCCTGGCGGTGTCCTGTGGTCAGGCTGAGCCGATCGGGTGGATGGTTGGACAGGCCCCCCACCTCTGGCTTGCCTTAACTGGCTGTCCAGAGTGGAGTCGCGAGAGCTGTTGCTCGAGGGTAGATGTGGACACCTAAGTGGCGAGTTGGCTATATGTTTAAAGTCCAGTGCCACCTCTCTACCCCCCCCCCCCCCCCAGCCTCTCTGACTGGTGTTGCCCTTAGACCATTTTTTTATGTCGCTATTAATAGGGGCACGCTCGCCTCCCAAAGGTCCGGGACATCATTGTCCCGTGAGCGGGAAAGACATACATAATAATAAATCTTTATTTCAGAATACAAAAGACTCTATAGCTGTTAGTAACTTAAAAAACAAGAAATTATGTTAAAGCCATGTTAGTTTAAATACAATACATACAAGGTAACTTAATTCAATTAATCATAAGTCCAACCCAATGTTTTAAAATTGAACTGTCATACCTATTGGCAATCACACTCAGAATGCTGTTGGCGCTCTGTCTAACTCGCCCCAGTTACTCGCCTCATTTTAGTCGGACATAAAGCATCCTTCCGTAACGACGTTGTCTAAGCACCTCTATATTAACTTTTAGAACAAGAATATTTAAACAGAGTTCTTCTTAATAACAGCGGCCATTCATGTTCATAATTTTAGACTTTTTTATTTATTTATTCGTATGGCTGAATTAAAAATTAAAATCGTTCTTAGTTAAAAAATGCATGCAAATTAGAGCAGTACACCCAATTGCTGGATCCATTGGGTTACGTTGTTATCTAGGGTGAACAAGTCGGCTGGGTTGCCCTGGTACTTGGTGAGTGGGCACTCGCGGATAATATGGTCCGTGTCCTGCACCGCAGCTCCACACTCGTATGCTGGAGACTCCCTCCATCCACATTTGTGCATGAACTCCCGGCTCCTACCCCAGCCAGTCGGCAGCCTGTTTAATAAATTTTAGACTAAATACTCGTAATATGCACGTGCGAGAGGACTGAATGCTTATGCCCAACGCGAGACTATGCTTGTTCAGATAGATGTTTGTTGAGCAGCTGTTTAGCTCAGACCTTTTAAATGTCGAACACTCCGCCAATATGTTTGTAGAACCTTGAGCTTTGGAACAAATTTCCCTTCCGCGTTCAATAGGGCAGCAGAACCGCATGGGGATGATATTCAGGAGTTACGATTATGACGTAGGCAACGCACTATCATTCGTCTAGTCTCATCTTGTCTCGCTCTATACCTATCACCTTTTATACGCCTCTCTTTCAGTCCGATTTACTACTACTACGCTGCTAGTGCAATTGTATATATTTTAGAGACCCAGTTCCGGAACGTTTTTTTGATCATTTGAAATGATCTGTGAACCGCCTTGGTTCATAGACTCATTCTGACGTTAGTGCATAGTCGAGTGTGTAAGCTGAACGCACTGATAATCAGATGGAATTGGAATGAACTTGTTAGTTGGAAAATGGAGGTCCTGACTACAGGTATACAGCTGAACAAGTGTGAAGCTGCAGTGTAAAGTGCCCCACCACCACACAAACTTCTATGCAAGGTTGCATGAAATGTGCCTATGTTAGTAACAGTCCACTAGATTACACTATTTGAGTCGACTTGATGTTTATACCAGCGTATACTGCGGAACGGTGCAGACGTCATGTTGATAAAAGTTTTCAGTAGTTTCACGAAGCACCTTTGGGAGCTTTGAAGCAAATTTCCCTTCCGCGTCTACCAGGGTAGCATAACCTGTGAGGTGATTTTCATGAGTTCCAATGCAATGCACTGGACTCACGTGAAAACCACCCCTATCTCTGTCTCGCTCTATTACCGTAGTTTAATTGACTATAAACGATTGCTTGTTGCACTTCGATTTGATATAGGTTTATGGGTAGAGGAAGAGAGGGCATAAAATGTGACATGTGCAGAATGGTGGAATACAACCTAGGACACCACCCACCCACCCAGGGGCACACTCATACAGGAGGCTCAATTGTAACATATTTTAAACCAAAACGATATTATATACGATTTAAATTGGAATCGGTGCTCACACGTAAACTCATGTGTAGGAACAGGATGACCTTATTATACGTACACATTTGATATGAATTCATTCATTATTTCAGAATAGATCCCCAGATTAAAGTGAAAGTATTGAATGCTCCTCAAACTTATGCGGTACGTTTAAACGCGGAAGCAAAACGACTCCTCAGTTCTATTCTGGCAGCAGATTTTACTTCTATGCTGCGGGCAGAAACCTCAAAGATATGCCCACGTCATCATACGTCGATTTACGAGTACCCATATGAAGTGTATGACATAAAGTCGTACAGTGGAAAATGGAGATTGCTATCCATATTTCTAAATATTACGAAAAGCTAAATATTAACATTTTGAGACAAATTAGATGAATCCCTTGTTTAGGAAAACAATACTAGATGCATCACCTACACTTATTAGGCTCTCTTCAGTTGTTTTCTGAGCATCGTGATCACGGTAGGATTTCAGGCCAGATAATGGGTCTCCATCGGTGTTGCATGATTCATGTTTGCTCGAACCGCTTGATTGACGGTGACAACCTTGAGGACATCATCATCATCATCATATCAGCCGAAAAACGTCCACTGCTGGACATATGCCTCCCCCAAAAAGTTCCAAAGGTCCTGCGCCACCCGCATCCAGAGAACCTCACACGTAATCTTTAATGGTTATTTTTTCTTTTTTATTAGCAGAGTCGTTTGGAGTAGTCGGCGTCACTGAGACTATGCATGGACATTCGCAATTTTTTGTCAGGGTTAACCTGGTCTAACCTTCTATTGTTGGCGAACGTCCTCGGGCCCTCTTTCTTTTGTTTTTTCCAAACGACCAGTTTTGCCAGACTACCATGTCCAAAGTACATGTCCAAAGTATAAGCAGCCGTTGCTGGTATCCAGTGGATAAAAGGGTTTTGACACCGAACTGGGGTAGAATTGACAGATTATGCGTTTGGCATCGTGGCATATATCCCATTCCTCAAATTGTCCAGAGTGTAGCTCACGATGAAAATCTATAAAAAAATAAGAGTACTGAACAGTTCGTAGAACATCCGAGCTCTGGAAGAAATTACTCTTCCGCGTTTATCAGGGATGCATAACTGCAAGAAGATGATTTTCAGAAGTTATGACTTATGACGTAGTAATGAAAGTGCATATGTTCCGCTTGCGCGCAGGAAGAAGTTAGTCTCTCATCCTGTCTAACGATTGGCTATTACTTTGCCTGTTGTATGTTGTATATTCAAGTCAGCCATATCTGAAACTATTGAAACTTCCTCAGTTTTATGCGCTCCTAATAAACGCGGAAGCAAAATGCTACCTTAGTTCGATCCCACTGGCGTACCTAACCGCGCAAATTTATTTGAAACGGAATGGAGGCTCAATCAATGACACACAGACATACGCCACTTTCATTATTTTCGTAAATTATGAACAGTTTTACTGACAGGAACCCGCCCAGCGGGCGCCTACGCCGTAGTCGCTTTGCGCTACATGCGGGGGAAAAACTTGAGATCGGCTACGAGCGTAGATTCTTGGTAGTGAATGTGTGTGCGTTCTAAATATAATACTTCTATTCGACGCTAAGCAACGCATGTGTACATGTGCTACGTCGTAGCGCGTAGGAGCACTCCGCCCTGTAGCGAAAATTCTTCGTAGACTATCCAAATCAATTATTAGTTTGTATTTTTATTTTACCAGGCATAGCCAAAATACCGTTTTGCTCACAGACTGACGAACGCGCGAGATATCCGCGGAAAGTTATGAGATTTTTCAAAAATAGAAAACAAAAATTTACAAGATTATGTCATCTTAGGTAACTATGTTCTCGCAATAAAAAATTGATTGATTGAAGACATATTCAAAATCATATTGCCACTAGAGTCTGGCAGTAAAAAATAAGCCTGAGATTTATTTAAAACTTTTTACATGGCGTCCATAGCCATTACCAGCGAGAAATGGATAGACGTTTAAGTTAAGTAGTTAAGGCCGAACCACACCGACTGCGTGTGCAGCACGTATGTGTCGACGTAAGCGTAGACGTGCACAGCACCCCTGTCACACAGGGTTAAGGATGACTCACGCTAGAACGGGCCGTGTCCGGCCCGGGCCGTTTTCTCAGGAAAACGACGGCGATTTTTCGCGGCCGGGCCATACCTAAGCCCGGCTGAGCCACGGGCGAGGCTCGGAAGTGGCTCGTTGTCGGCACGACCCGGCCGTAGCTCTGTCGGGCTTGGGTATGGCTCGGCCGCGCAAAAAACGCCGTCGTTTTTCTGAGAAAACGGCCCGGGCCGGACACGGCCCGTTCTAGCGTGAGTCATCCTTTACGCGCGCGTCTACGCGCGTGTCTACGGCGTACCTGTTATTGATTATGATTACCACAATGTTTGGTGGCAGTTCTTTGCTTTTACAGTTGTGTGAAGATCCTTCTCCTCATTTTGGATTTTATGCAACATCCAAAAAAGTATGAGTTCATAACATCAATAGGGAACATTACTGCAATGTTCTGCCGCCAGAGGCAGCACTACCACTAATAGTAAACCAGTATAGGAATATAGGGATTGACACACACATGCACAATTGATTGTCAAATGAGTGACAAGGATGCTTGCATAGACAATACCGCAAGTGGGAACGAGATACAATGTCAACGCTGCTAGTGTCGCCACCTACGAAGAGTTTTGCGTAATGTTCCCTATGGAAGAATAGAAGAACATAGTGAATAACACAACTTTTGTCGCGAACTTGAATCACACGACGGTCGATTTTTCTCAATGAAAGCAAGTGTAGCTATTAGGAGGTATTTATTTCTGATATATACAACAATTACGGAAGTACATAACATTGACGAGTATTATAGTAGAGTATTGACTGGCAACGCAGGCCGTGCCAGTGTCTTGCAGGCTTTAAGCCTGCAACACACTGGCGCAGCCTGTGGTGGCGGACCATAGTAAATTTGACAGCTAATGACCGCCGCGCCAGTCTGTAAGAGGCCTTACACTGCCATACATTTCGGGTTACCACCATGCGTTTTTTAGGGTTCCGTACTCAAAGAATAAAACGGGACCCTATTACTAAGACTTCGCTGTCCGTCCATCCGTCCGTCCGTCCGTCCGTCCGTCCGTCCGTCCGTCCGTCCGTCCATCCGTCTATCTGTCACCAGGCTGTATCTCAAGAACCATGATAGCTAGAGAGTTGAAATTTTCACAGATTATGTATTTCTGTTGCCGCTATAACAACAAATCATCATCATCATATCAGCCGAAAGACGTCCACTGCTGGACATAGGCCTCCCCCAAAGAGTGCCACAATGGCCTGTCCTGCGCCAGCCGCATCCAGCGGACTCCCGCGACCTTTACCAGGTCATCAGTCCACTTTGTGGGGGGCCTACCCACGCCGCGCCTTCCGGTACGTGGTCGCCACTCGAGAACCTTTCCGCCCCAACGGCCATCGGTTCTACGTGCAATGTGCCCCGCCCACTGCTACTACTAAGCAATTCGCTGCCACTTAAGTTCAACAACAAATACTAAAAACAAAATAAAATATTGATACAACAAAAATATTTTTTTTGCCGTTTTTATAGATAATGGTACGGAACCCTTCGTGCGCGAGTCCAACTCGCCATTTTCCTGGGACACGACTCGCTTGACAGACTCTAACATGCAAGTGTGCTCTTTCAAAAATATCGGATACCCTTGTTCAGATGTTTGTGAGCAGCTGTTTAGCTCCGAAGTATCTGTACTCTTGGCCAATATTTTCGTAGAACCTTGAGCTTTGGAACAAATTTCCCTTCTGCGTTCAATAGGGCAGCATAACTGCATGGGGATGATATTCAGTGATGATTATGACGTAGGCAATGCACTATCATTTGTCTCGAAGAGTTACGTTCTCATACTGTCTCGCTCTATCACCTTTCATTCCATAGCCTCTCTTTCTGCCCGATTTACTACTACTACTCTGCTGGTGTAATTGTATTTCAGAGGTCCAGTTCCGGATCGTATTTTTGACCTATTGAAATAATCTGTGAATCGTCTTGGTTCATGTACTCATTCCGACGTTAGTGCATAAGCAGGATGCACTGACTGGATTGGAATGAACTTGATTAAGCAATTACTAGCTGGTAAACTTTACCAGCTAGTAGTTAATTGCCTAATCAATGGTAAAGGGAGACCCTTACTATAGTCAGCTGTAGAGAAAATACACCTCCCTGCATACGAAATTCTATGTAGGTATGCAGTGCAGGGTTCCATACCTGTAAACTTTACATAAATGTGTGGGTAGTACCTCCTTATGACAAAATGTAAGTTTGTAAGTTTTTGTGTAAGTAGACGATAAGTGAGTATATTTTTAAAACCATATCTCTACTTATCTTGTAACTTGCGTTAATATCGATGGCATACACAAGTGTGTTTTAATCTAAGAAACAATTTTATTAATTGTTTATCTATCCGTCTCAGCTACTAAGGGCGGGCTCCATCAACCCAAGAACCGGAAAAACCCTTTTCAGGCTTAAGTCTATCGATTTGGTGACCCTATCAATTTGGTAACCTTAGGTACTGATGGGGTTACCCTATTGTTATGGTAAGCATATCAGATGTGGTAACCATAAGGTAACCCTAACAAAACCCTATCGAGATAGGGTTTTTTAGGGTTTTGTTAGGGTTACCTTATGGCTACCACATCCGATATGCTTACCATAACAATAGGGTTACCCTATCAGTAAGATTACCTTATCATAAGGTTACCATTATTGCTAGGGTTTTAAAACAACTTCTAAAATAACCCTAAGGAAAACCCCAATAAGGGAAACCGGTTCCAGTTCCTGCATCAACCATCACCACAGTTTACAGACTTGGTAAACGTATTAACGTAGCTGCCAACTCACAGCTAAGTTGATGTGCAACGAAAATTACGTGGTATTTTTCGAAATACCTCAAAGTCTTCATCTCCTTTCGCTTCGCTTATTTTTAACTTATTTTCGTGAACAATGTTTAAACATTTAAAATGGCCACCAGTCACCACTCGCTCGAGACTAATTACCGCCACCACCACTATTCCTGTTCCTCGTTGAGCACGCCGCATTTGCTCCGCAGTCGACTCTAATTTTGTTAATTAGTTGCTGCCGAGAGCCATTGACGAGAATGTTGGGCTGGGGAGACACAGGAAGCTTGGAGATTAGCTTGATTCAGTGGCGGCCCAGGATTTTGGTTGGACATTGGGGCTTGATCCCGGAAGAGAAGGCTTTTTAATACTGATGATCCCATCAGGGCGTTTTCTAAAACTTTCTCTTCTTAAAAAGATGTGGGAATATGTTATGCGATGCTTGCCGAGTAATTCTTCGAATCCTTGTCCCTGGCTCATAGGAGGTAGGAGGATATGAGCGTTTCCGTAAAATTTTCCGTGAGATTTATTATATTTCCACTAAGTATCATGAGCTGTTCTTTCTATCCTATTAGGACAAAAATTTGTCCTAAAGGTATTTTAATATTGTTTTACCATTTCCTAATTGCTATGGCGCTACTGCCAGATAAGGAATGTTCAGAAATATATGAAAATGTAGGACACTTTTCAGGATTCCGTACTCAAAGAGTAAAACGGGACTCTATTACTAAGACTCCGCTGTCCGTCCGTCCGTCCGTCCGTCCGTCCGTCCGTGCGTCAGTCCGTCCGTCCGTCCGTCTGTCACCAGGCTGTATCTCACTGATACCGTGATAGTTCCAGCTGAAATTTTCACAGATGATGTATTTCTGTTGCCGCTATTATATTATAGCGTTAAACAACAAATACTAAAAACACAGAATAAAATAGTTTTTTATAGATAATGGTACGGAACCCTTCGTGCGCGAGTCCGACTCGCACTTGGCCGGTTTTTATCTCTTTTTGGGATGAAAATAACTCGTGATTATGAGCAGAGAAATAATATGAAAGATGTCGTCGCTTTTACACCTTCTTATAATGAACAAACATCTCTAAAATAGAACTCGTCCAAATAGAATTCCACTCCACTGGAACAACATCTTAACCTAAAACGCGTTCTCATTACTTCGAAATCGCACGATTAATAACGAGTCCGTCTGTCCGTCCTAAACGATGCCGAATCGTTTCTGCGCCAACGTGCCGTGACAACACACACACAAACAAACACACATGCGCACACGCACAAATACTATAAATAAAGACACATGTCGTGTCATTCATAATTGATTTACTACAAATCGCTTTTGTGCCGGCAGTGTTTGAAATTTCGGAGATTATTTGAGGATGTTCGTTGAAATGCAGTAGCGCTCTTATTATTTAATATTGTGTGTATTATTACTAAATGTTTAATCTTAAAGACATGTTTTTTATGTTGACTGTCTATTAAAAGGTAAATGTAGGTAAATGTTATTTTACCTAATTTAGGGCTGGATAAAGATTGTAAGGGATCTTAGACTCAATTAAAGTAATCTAAGAATGCAAATGGCACCGATAGTTTTGACTACCAAACTACAATTATTGCACGATTCCTTTTCCACAATCACACATCACGGCGACAGAAAGAACAAGCGAATAGTATCGGCCTTTTTTTATTTTTGTTTTCTATAACGTATTTACATCTAGTCCCTGGGTGACCGAGCTCTGCTCGGGTGAAAATGGAGAAAATACGGAGAAATCGAATTTTCCCGGACATGAGACCTATCTAGATTGATTTCTCGCCCCCGTAAACCCCTGTATTCCAAATTTCATCGAAATCGTTAGAGCCGTTTCCGAGAACGTGATTGCAAATATATATATATACAAATATTGCTCGTTTTATAATATAGGATATATAAGTATATATGTTTATGTTCGTCTAGTACCCATAGTAACTACAAGCTTTGCTTAGTTTGGGACTAGGTCGATTTGTGTAAGATTGTCCGCAAATATTTATTTATTTTATTTATTATTTTAACTAAAATACCCTGACAACCCATAGTAAATGATGCTAAATGGGAAAGTGGAGTAGAAAACATCTATCATATTGCTCCGTCTTTTTCTTCAGCAGGTAATTAAATTTCAGTATAGGACATTTCTAATTATTATATTTAAAAAAAAAAATTTTCAAAAACGGAATTGACCAAAACATCCTTAAAATAATAGAACCTGCTCACAACATTTTACGAGAATAGGTTGAAAAGTGCGACCTGTAATAGAGGAGAACAGCCGGACATACGAAAGCATTCTTGCCTTAGTCACTTGCATGCTTGCTTACATTTCTTTTAGCTGAACAAGATATAGGTACTTAGCTGCTGAACACAAGCCTCCCTCAAAGAGTGCCAAAGTGACCGGTCCTGCGCCACCCGCATCCAGCGGACTCCCGCCACCTTTACCAGGTCATCAGTCCACCTTGTGGTGGGCCTACCCACGCCGCGCCTTACGGTACGTGGTCGCCACTCGAGAACCTTTCCGCCCCAACGGCCATCGGTTCTACGTGCAATACCTACTTAGCTTAGTTGTCTCAATTCATAAGTGACCTATTCGTAAGTTTGCATGATAGTTTGACAGTTCTCTACGAGATGACAGCCGCCATATTTAACGTTTACCGGTAAGTAAAGTAGCAATCTCCCCTATGCATGTGAGGGCCTATAATGGGACATGCCAGGAATGTCATCGGTAATTGCGGTCCAGTATTAGCACTAACTGGAAGAGATGGAGATAACGATGAAGTATTGTGTCTTTTACCGTGTGACATGCGTATGGTTAGCAATGACGGCAAACGACGGTAAAATTGTGCGAAATGAAAACATGACAATCACTGGCCGTTTCGACCACCGATCCTGACTTGACCCTGCATGCGAAGCCGATGATGCTGCTAAATTGATGGTACGGAAGACCAGCGCTGTCTGCAAATCCAGCATCATTCTGAGTTGAGCCCATTTCGTGACATGGCACCATGGCACAAATTCACTTTTTCTTTTGTCTTTGTCTTGTATTCGTGTGTCACGAATAAATGTTAGCACTCCTTGGGGGAGGCCTATGTCCAGCAGTGGACGTCTTTCGGCTGATATGATGAGGATGATCATGAATAAATGTTTGATTCTGATTCTGAATTCAAGGCCCGGTAAGGTATTTGATTCGAAGTCGAACCATACTACCTAGACAGTTCAACTTTAAAGCGGTAAGTACCTAACTTGTATGACGGAAACGTACCTACTTGTAATTAGTAAAAAATAAACCAAACAGTGAAGGAGTGAAGGGGAATTGCAGTTATGTCTTAGTTAAGTTCTTTTCAGAATACAAACTTACCTGCTAGTCCGAAAAATCTACAAAACTGTTAAAAACTACTTAGTTACTTCCTTACTTTAGAACTACTCGTACCTAATTAGTATTTTATTAAATCCAATGCGAGTAAACAACGAGTAGCATGAAACTCTTCATAAATTCATAATTTTTTTCAATCCATTGCTGTCGCTACTCCGTCAGTCAGTCGTCCATCAGTCACGAGCGGCGAAGCATAGCGCAGATTTATCTGCTACCAGTACATCGGAACAGTTAACGGAGCATTGTGAACCTTATTTAAAGCACATAAGGTCTAATAATCGTCAATTAAGTATTCCTGTTTGTACATGTCATTCATAAACCGGCACCTACTCATCTAAGAACTCGTGCCTATTATTATTTGACCCTAACTATTTTCAAAAACAGGTAGAACAACTTGCCCTGGAGTTGCAAGCGTCCATAGGCTACGGTAACCACTTACCATCAGGTGGGCCGTAAGCTTGTTTGCCACCGACATAGTATAAAAAAAAAAAGAAAACAACTTTACGTGTTCGTTCTAGAGACAGAGAAGCACAGCGGAATGTCACCCACCATGCTTCGTATTTGGAGCCCAACTGGGGAAGTACCTCCACCATAAAAAAGACTGCAGTCAAAATGACACAACTGATTGTTTTCTAGGTTGTGATGTAGTGAGAGACAAATCCTCAAATAAATAAAGCTTTATAGAACGGGTTCGACGACTATTATATAATCTGTGGCACGGGCTCAAAGGTTAGCTTGATGCAGATATCCCTGATAAGCATAAGGCCGCCTTTCTACTTTAATCTTCTAGGGCAAACATTTTGTTTTAACTTGTTATTATGTATACATATTACATTACACTAAAGTGATGCATTGTTGTGAATCTACGGTATAAATACCAACATGCGGGCCGTGTGCTTGTTGGTCACCGTTGTGGGATAAAAAAACCGGCCAAGTGCGAGTCGGACTCGCGCACGAAGGGTTCCGTACCATTATCTATAAAAACGGCAAAAAAATCACGTTTTTTGTATGGGAGCCCCCTTAAATATTTATTTTATTCTGTTTTTAGTATTTTTTAGGGTTCCGTACTCAGAGAGTAAAACGGGACCCTATTACTATGACTTCGCTGTCCGTCCGTCCGTCTGTCTGTCACCAGGCTGTATCTCAAGAACCGTGATAGCTAGAGAGTTGAAATTTTCACAGATTATGTATTTCTGTTGCCGCTATAACAACAAATACCGTCAAACATGCCTACTTTGCCACCAGGGGGAACTTTGCCCAAGAGGAAAACTTTAAAATTTGCTTCTTGGGCAAAGTTCCCCCTGGTGGCAAAGTAGGCATGTTTGACGGTACTAAAAACAAAATAAAATATTTTTTTAAGGGGGGTTGTATGGGAATACAACTAACGTGATTTTTTTGCCGTTTTTATAGATAATGTTTTTATGTACGGAACCCTTCGTGCGCGAGTCCAACTCGCACTTGGCCGGTTTTTATTTTTATTATTATAGCAGCAACAGAAATACATCATCTCTGAAAATTTCAATTGTCTAACTATCATGGTTCATTAGATACAGCCTGGTGACAGACGGACAGACAGACAGACAGACAGACAGACAGACGGACAGCGGAGTCTCAGTAATAGGGTCCCGTTTTACTCTTTGAGTACGGAACCCTAAAAACTAAGTCTTCATCTTCGGAGGTAGGTAATATTCTGGTTGGTACAAAAGCAGCCGTAGCAACATCTGTGAACACCTTAGATCCGAGATATTGACTCTCCGCTTGTCGACTACAGCCCCACTATTCTGTAGCTTGTTTTACTTTACCGTTCATCCGCAGATATACATATCTTGACGCCGCGATTCGTACTAACTAAGCGTAATCAGAGGTCTAGTTTCGTTAAACCTGACGAGTGAGGGGCACATTAGCGCGTTATGAAAACAGCCCTGCTGTGATTCCGAGGTGATGTTTAGATAAGCCACATTTAGGACTTAGGGTGACTAGTTTTGTTTTCTTATTTTTGACGAAGAGAATAAAGTCAGTGCATGTTGCAGCAATTCTAACCAAACGCTATAGTTCGGGCAACGAAACGGTATAGAGGCTTGTAGCCAATGTAATCAACTTTTACTTTGTTTTGAATATAGTCACGTCACTGGGACGCCTAGTTTCCCAGATATAAGTTCGTATGTAAAACCGAAAAATGGGACCTTCAAACCCCCCGGTGCAAAGGCTACCGGCGGCGGGGACTTTTGATATGTTCATCTCCTAACTATGTAGTCCAAACAAAGTTACGAAAGCAAAAATTGCGTTGCCTGACCTACTAGGTATGTCTCTCAAAAAACAGTAATTTTTTTTATTCTCCTCTTCTTTTTCCCTTCATATAAATATGCCTTAGGTATCATTTGGCATATGCAGTTTTTTTTCATATCCCCTTAATTCGTCATGCAAGCAGTCCTAAAGGTACTTCTAAAATGAAAAAAAATATATTTTTAAATTTTGTATGATCCCGCCCTTTGCTACCCAACACACATTGTAATTATTACGTACCTAACTTTATATCTTACAATAAAACTCAGCATGTATTCCATAAATATTAAATAAACCTCGAAGCCCGCATTACTCTAATTCGCTCATCCACGCTAACTTGAAATGCCTATAATGCCATGCATTTTACTGAAAGGATGGATTTCAGCGTGAAACCTAGGTCACTTACGCCCTTTAGGTGATGAGGGGCACACATTTTGTCTAACCGTCTGTTATTATGATACCGTGCGATATTGTAATGTCATTCTCGTAATAGGACCCCTTAATGGGACCGATTTGCTACTAACCAACGTAAAATGAACTACCGCACCTCTTCCGAATACTATTACAAAATATACTTGTTACTTTCGCTTGAACTTTAACGAAATAGACATTAGAATCAGTGTTGCTTAACATGGGTCGTCGGATCTCTGTCTAATTTTAAAGAGAGGTGTTTTAATACCAAATCGAAGGTCCAGTTAAATTGGTTTTACTTACAACATTAAGTTATTTAGCCATTTCGGTTAGTAGCAGCGCGTCGTTTTGAAATATCAATTTGTACGATATAATTTTGTCACGGTAGAAGATAGTAGCTCGATTAGATATTTTCAGGGTTCTCGAGTAATAAATAAATGATACGCTTGAAAGGTTTCATTTGTTTTTTAGTATTTGTTGTTATAGCGGCAACAGAAATACATCATACGAAAATTTCAGCTGGAACTGTCACGGTATCAGTGAGATAAAGCCTGGTGACAGACAGACGGACGGACGGACAGACGGACAGCGGAGTCTTAGTAATAGGGTCCCGTTTTATTCTTTGAGTACGGAACCCTAAAAAATTGTGTCTCTGAATAGGTACTTTTTCCGGAAACAATGCTAATTAAATACTTAAGTCGTCTTGCAGAGTGTTTAACTAAAAGTACCCACCAACCGTTGAATGAGAATATACTATGACTACCTATGACTACCTATGAGTGTTTCCTGAATAAAATTTCACCGGCGAGGCAAAGTGCAGTGGGAAAAGTTGACGATAAAATAAGGTAAACGTCCGAGTGCTCGACGCTGTACTAGTATATGGCATGGGCACTTTATGTCAAAGCAATATGGGTTAAATTCGAACTAAGAGGATTTTTCTTCATTCGAATTTAAGCCATGTCACTTTGACATACATAGGGTACCTACAGCGTCGAGCACTCGGACGTTTACCTTAGTCATTTGTTGATCGATCTTACATAATTTCAATTTAATCCTCGCCTAACCCAACAGAAAGCTGCATAATTTACCTGCGTTCAGTCGGAAATATTGTCATAACAATGAACATTTGGATTAAAGAGACATCTAGAGGACATTGAATGAAACACACGTCTTATATTAACGCCATCTGTGGATGAGTAGCGAGACTACCAAGCTAGCTTCATCGCTATCGCAATAATAACCTTAACTGACTCTTGAAATAATACTACTAAATAGGAATGTTGATACACAAAATGGGTTGGATGTGAGCTATACTATAATCAACTAGCGCCACTACAGAGAAAACTGTGTACTTTTTAAATCGGTAGTGTTTGTTGGGAGTGTTTTGACATTAAAATGTCAATGACGTCCGCTTGCTTGCTTTTGCCAAAGAGAATATAACCACTACGTTTAAGAGACGGAACTTCATAGTACTTCACCTCACTGAAAGCTCGATCGGGTATACATCTTACCAACATAAGAAATATCTAATGTTGCTATATCTACTCATAAGGGCCATTATACACCTACAAGATGGAAAGAGACAAAACACATTCAATTCATTCACTTTTAGGCAGCTGGTTGTGACAGATGGATAGGTGTATAATACGCTTAATTTACCAAATTTAGTGCTGCAAAAACCGGTAATAGTAATTTCAAGAACCGATAATAGTGATGTCAAGAACCGATTATAGTGATTTCAAGAACCGATAATAGTGATTTCAAGAACCAATAATGATTGCTAAAAGCATTTCTATTTTTGGATTTGCGTTGTCGTATTTGTCCCTTATAAATGAAACAATATAGAGTTAAGGTGCAACCCTTATTTATTCCTTCAGATTATACATTAAGATTGCCAAATAGGTAAAGCATAATTTTAAACTGCCAGAGGGCCTACCGCGAAAGAAAAACGAACATCTTTCTGTCGCTCGAACTTACAAGTGCGACTGAGAGGGAGATACACAAACAAAGCTTGTGTTCGTTTCTCGGTAGCCCCTCCGAATACACTGAAACCTAATTCAGTACGCTGATTTGCGACCACTTCGATTGAGACGACCTGAACTTTGCGACCACTTCGATTTAGACGACCTGAACTGCAAGGATATTATATCGTTTTCATAGTAGAAAGAGATATTTAATAAAGATACGCAATATCTTTAATTTTAAAAATAACCACCTTGTCAGGTGTTCGTCGAGGCTGGGCTCACACAGTCTGAGATCATGCACAGAAAACAGAATCTGGTCCACTCAAGAGAAAGATTGTATTTTAGTTATTAAATTATTTAAAATATTCATGTCATGCTCCCCGGCAACCCCACTTTCGATTTCGGGATTTCTGTGCATGTGAAAAAATTGTACCAATATTGTACCGAATTAGTACTTACTTAAAAAAAATTGCACCTCAATAGTTTCGAGAGTACAATTATTTTAAATTGGGGTTGCTGAGGAGCATCTCTCCAGGAAACCCAATCTTAAAAAGAAGGAATTTCACGTAGAATCTAAGTTTTTTGTGTAAAATAAGGCCCAAAAAAAGTTGTATTCTCGTGTTTACCGTTGAACGAGATAGCTAGGCTAGTTAAATCACCTGCGCCAGAAAGCGAACGCCTGCGTTACACGGCAATACGAAAAACACATGTATTATTCCATATTTTGCAAATATTTTTCATAAGGCGCAAAAAATCATTGCATTGCACAGCAATAGACTGCTGTAACATTTGGGCAAATGCCTCATTCGACCAGCCAGCCAGCAGCCAGCGTTCTGAAAGCGCCGTCGATGCCGAAAAGTTTATCTTAGTTTGCCGGGCCGGAGGAACTCAGCCTAACCAACAAAAACTTTACAAGTAGCATATGACTGCCACCAGTAGCATGCATTAGGCTGGAAATATTGTACTCATTGGTTTTTAACGTTGAATGAGTCAGTTTATGGCCAGGTACTCGTAGTTTTACTTATTATTTTTAAATTTTTTGCGCCTGATGAAAAATATTAGCAAAATATGGAGTACATGTGTTTTCCGTATTGCTGTGTCACGCAGGTGTTCACTTTCTGGCGCAAGTTTGGTAATTTAACTAGCCTAGCTATCTCGTTCAACAGGAAAAACGAGAGTACAATTTTTTTAGATTCTACGCGAAATTACTTCTTTTTAAGATTGGGGTTGCAGGAGAGATGCTCCCCAGCAACCCTAATTTAAAATAATTGTACTCTCGAAACTATTAAAGTACAATTTTTTTCAAGTAAGTACTAATTCGGTACAATTTTGGTACAATTTTTTCACATACTCAGAAATCCCGAAATCGAAAGTGGGGTTGCCGGGGAGCATGACATGAATATTGCATGCCCAATGCTGGTCCAACATAAGTACTAACATAAGTAAACTACTTTATACCTTATTACAGTCAGATCTGTTTTATAACTATGTCCTGGCAATAAACACTTTAAACTTTGAAAAAAAAGGAGGTTTTTGTAGAGATTCTGCATAAAGTGTGACGTTTTATTTGCTCTTGAGGATTCAGATTATGATTCCGTGACTGAGTTCCGTTGTGTGAGGCCAGCCTGAACCTGGTCGCGTAACCGGCATAATCACCACCACTTACATTATCACTGATACAACAAGGATTTATTTACTAAAATGTCACATATGCTAAATACAATTTAATAAATTTCTAGCGTCTGGTCAGCACGAGGTATATCCAAGTATCTGCCAGATGAATTTTGATCTGGTTATTTTTACAAGCTTAATAATACTTGTTAGTTCGTTTGATCGTTAGCATTAGTATGTGCGGGTCAAATATTCCAAGTCAAGTTCCAAGTTCTAATTTAGTAAGTGTAAGTCGGATGGCAATGCCATCCTATGGTACCATAAAATTAGTCTGAAGATAAAGATGGAAGGTGGCCATAGCATCTCCATAATTAAACAAGATAAACTCTTAAAGAGTGGTTGACGACTAGGTAAAAAAACAGCGCCAGAACCGGTCATTGTGGCACTCTTTGGGGGAGGCCGATGTCCAACAGTGGACGTCTTTCGACTGATATGATGATGATGAATCATTTTTTTAACTACTTAAACACTAACTATTTGCAACTTTTGCAAGGGTGGTCGCCAACTAGCTAACAGGGTGGTCGCAAACCGACTAAAGCAGTCGCTATCTAGAGTATCTAGCGAATTCGCCATTTTGAAACATTTCCTATATGTTTTCCTAATCTATGGATTAGAGTGCTATATTTTATTATTAGTTTCAAAACTTTACTATACTCAGGGCCTATCCGAATACCATCTATTATGCGTGTAAATTTAAAAATCAGGTATACATTTACTAATCTAAAGTGAGCAACTCGGCTAAGTGGTCGCTAACCGGCGAAGCGACCCTACCTAGGTTTCTTCGTAGCGTACCCTCAGAGCGAAAAGTCGTCGACTTGATGGCGAGTCGTAGATGTCATCTAATTCGATTACGGCAACAATAACATATTATGGATTAGGCCAAACATGATTTCAAATACTAGAAAGAGAGGCCTAAACCCTCCTACCTGTAGATGTTACCGTCAGATTATGAACACCGTCAGTTTATAATCTTACTCGCGATATTATAAACTGTCGAAAAATTAACAACATAATTTTTCGGTAAATGTTTAATATATCAATGTGAAATCGTCAAATTGTGAACTGAATCAAATTGGCACGACGCGGACCGCACACCGTGTGCTGATTGGTTGAACAAAGTATTCCACTTGCATCAGCTTCCACGTACCTACGTCAGAACATGATAGTTTTTTTATCCAGCAATTTTATTCCATTCATTTCGTCATCCGGTAGTATCGACGGAGCCCCGCTGCGCGCTGATATTGTTTCAATGTGCTTGTGACCTTAAATTTGTTTACGATGCCATTCGAACCAGTTTTTGTAGATGAACAAATGTTTGTATGGAAGCAACTACATTTAAAGGACATTAATACCCAAAAAATCGAGTTAAAGACGGACCTCGCTGACAGCAGCCGAAACGCTTCATACTGATTGGCTTTAAAGTATGACGTCACGCCGTGCAATTTGTACTAACCGTTGCATGGAAAATTAAGTAAATTGCTGTTTCGGTCGCGAAATACTGCGTTTAGGTCCATAGTTGTCATACAAATTTGTTTCTATAAAAGCGTATGGATTCTATTGGTACCTTTAAATTTACTCTTGGTCAGTAAATAAAAAAACTTTTTTTTCTAAACTTTCACGGTTCATATCTTTTTATGATTTGAATTATATTTTGTAATTTATACTTTATTACAATCATTTGATGGTTTACTATCCATTTAGCAACACGACGTTATCAATTTTAACACCACACAACAAGCCTATTATGTAAACTTATATATAAGTACCTTGACACTATCTCTTTTTGGAATATTACCTATATTTTGTTTGCAGCTAAGTTGTAGGGACCTATTACATACAAAACCTAAAGTGTATAGGTCCCCCGACTGCAAACAAAATATAATATTCCAATAAATATTTTTCTTTGCAACTTCACTGTTACCCTATTTAATCCTTGCATTAATTAATGTCCATATTTTTTAGTTTATCACTTTGTTGTCCATCCGTTCGTCTGTCAAGACCCTTTTTGTCAGGAACGCGTGGAGGTATCAAGCTGAAACTTATATCAAATACTTAAGTCTACTGTCCCTTGGAGCTGTGCAAAAATCAAACTTCTAAGCCAACGCAATCAAAAGATACTTACAGGCGTTTACGCTGCGTGGGGCTCCTATTTCTGGGCGGTTTGCCCTTCGGGCAACTGAAGATACCTAACTAACCTAACCAACCTAGTATTTGTGTACGTTCCGTAGCAAGTTGATTGGATCTCAGTTCACAATTTGACGATTCGACATTGATAGTTGTTTTGACAGTTCACAATTTATCGACAGTTTATAATATTGCGAGTAAGATTATAAACTGACGGCGTTCACAATCTAACGGTGACATATACATATAACACGTCTGGCCAAGTCTACTGCTACCCATGCAATAGAATAGAGTATAGCGAGTTGGTTTTAAGATGTCCGAATGACCATAAACCATTGAGGTATAATGTTCTAACGTACTAGAGAAGACACACCGAACAAGAAGTTTGCGCTACGCGTTGCGGTCCATGGGCCGCACCGTCTCAGTCAGTTCTATGACAAGCTACCCTCCCCCCGCATACCCCCCGCCTTGCCGGCTGGCGCACAAATAATGTTCGGGTTGTCTTCTCTAGTACGTTAGTACATATTACCTCAATGCCATAAACAGCTTATCTTTACGACAATGCTTATTGTCTCCTTTGTTATCTCCTACCATTCATTATCAGTTCAAAATGAAAAAAAAGCTAGTAATAACTAGTAATAACTATCTGAGAGAAATAATGAACTGTTAGTCCAAACAACATTAATATTATTATCAGAACACTATTGTCCTGATTATATTATAGGTAATAAGGTCGTATTTTTCGCCGAAATATTGTCTTACGCATAACCATTTCGGCGATAAATATTATACACAATAATTCTTAGGCGACGACGTTTCATTAGTTAAGTGTGTAAATAGATTCGTTAAATACATTTCTGCTTGAAGCATAACACAGGTATAACGACCAATGAAACGACGACGCCGCCCGCCCCGCCCGCTTGTTACTCGCTCGGCCGCTTGAGCGATGTTGTTCATAGAGAGCTAGACGAATAGGCCCGCCACGCGCCGCCGCCGCGCGCCGTACTCCTGACCCGGCCCGCTCAGTAGCCGGATGGGTCCGCCGTGTGTTTTGCGTTTGCGCATTAGATTTTATTCCCCTAACCGTTGCGAATTTTTAGACTTATAGCACTTGTCTGGTAAATCTCCTTTTAGATTTCATTCCTTTTCATATCGCAATCTGTGAACAAAACCAAAAAATCAACTTGTTAGAACATAATCAACATAATTAGAGGCGAACCACAGGCGGTCTTCTCGTTACAGAGTGATCTCTTCCTGACAACCTTAGGATAGCGGAAATAAAATCTCATCATCATCATCATCATATCAGCCGAAAGTAAATCTTTATTTAAAGACCGCAGAGTTTAGGACTTATATTGACAATACCAAAAAAAGTGCGAAAATTTCGTGGTTTTTCGAGTGCCGCAAAGTTAGCACAGGTTTTTGAAGCTGCAAACTTGGATATACGGGACTGGTAGTGGTCCTAACAACATATTCAAAAAGCAGAACTAGCCGTTAGCTTGCGATTTTTCGATTTTTCTGGTCAAATATGACTGGCCTATAATGTCCTACAGGACCCATACTATCACCCCAGTGATTGCCTAGTTAGTAGATAAATCTGTATTTGATCTAGTGAAAATCCCTGCTGCCCTTAGGTTAGCTAGAAAAAGTACACACAGGTGCAAGACACAAGCAAAATTAAAAGATGTAGGTACACACCTGTATCGCGATCGAGTGTTCGTTTCTTACATTTAAGAGTAGGTACCAACATGTTCTGTCAGTTTTTTGCTGCCACCAGCCAAAACCGCATAGACCCATCTGAAAAAAAAAAACAAAAGCCCAAGAGATGTTCCCAGATAAACTTATATTTTAGATTCTCGTGGTACACAGAACGCAAGCGAAGCCACGGGATAAAAGATAATGCGTCCATTCCAAAGGTCTTCTCTATATATTGGTGAAAGAATCTTTATAATCGGATGAGTAGTTCCGGAGATTACCCGCTACATACAAAGTAGTAAAGCGACACACATTACACCTTTGTAATATTATAGTATAGAGTTACGTTATAATAATAAGTAATATAGTCCTGTGTCTAACAATATTGATAATGGTATTTATAAGCGTTAAACAAAATATTAATATTACTGATTCTTGTAATGTATTGTAGAATAAAGTCCTGATAAAGTGGCCATACACTTAATTCAAACGTAAGGATTTAAAAGAGGTCTACCTTCACATTACTCTTATCTAAATCTAACACAGCGGAATGTCATTTCGCTCACATTTAGAGTATTTAGACCAGCACAACTGTGGAAGTACCTACCACCTTATAGAACAAAGCAACCAGAATAACCTTGCTCTGTGGTGTTGTGTTCCTGGGTGAGTAAGGTCGCCAGAGGTCCCGGGTGAGGGAGCCGCGTTTGTGTCTATGCATCAACACAACGAATCCTCAGATCAATAAAGGGTTGCCAATGAATTTCTAATTCTTCGGGAATCGTAGGCATCCATAGGCTGCGGTGTCTGCTTACCATCACGCAGATTGTATGCCTATTTGCCACCGTCGAAGTTAAAAAAACACAAATCAATAAAGGGTTGCCAATGCGTTTAAGATTCTTCTGGAATAGTAAGCGTCCGCATAGGCTGCGCTGTCCGCTTACCATCACGCAGATTGTATGCCTATTTGCCACCGTCGAAGTTAAAAAAACACAAATCAATAAAGGGTTGCCAATGCGTTTAAGATTCTTCTGGAATAGTAAGCGTCCACAGGCTACAGCGTCTGCTTAACATCACGCAGATCGTATGCCTGTTTGTGGGCGTCGAAGTTAAAATAAAAAATTGGCCAAGTGCGAGTAGGACTCGCGCACGAAGGGTTCCGTACCATTATCAATAAAAATATTTATTTTATTTTGTTTTTAGTATTGGTTGTTATAGCGGCAACAGAAATACATCATCTGTGAAAATTTCAACTGGAACTATCACGGTATCAGTGAGATACAGCCTAGTGACAGACAGACGGATGGACGGACGGATGGACGGACGGACGGACGGGCAGCGGAGTCTTGGTAAAAATTAGTAATAGGGTCCCGTTTTACTCTTTGAGTACGGAACCCTAATAAACACAAATCAATAAAGGGTTGCCAATGAATTTCTGATTCTTCTGGAATCGTAGGCATCCATAGGCTGCGGTGTCTGCTTACCATCACGCAGATCGTTTGCCTGTTTGCCACCGTTGAAGTTAAAAAAAAAACAAATCAATAAAGGGTTGCCAATGCGTTTAAGATTCTTCTGGAATAGTAAGCGTCCATATGCTACGGTGTCCGCTTAACATCACGCAGATCGTAGCCTGTTTGCCACCGTCAAAGTAAAAAAAAAAAACAAATCAAGAAAGGGTTGCCAATGCATTTAAGATTCTTCTGGAATAGTAAGCGTCCATAGGCTGCGGTGTCTGCTTATCATCACGCAGATTGTATGCCTGTTTGCCACCGTCAAAGTAAAAAAAACCACAAATCAATAAAGGGTTGCCAATGCGTACTAAAAACAATGCGGACGGTCGTAGACAGACGGACGGAAGAACATGAAGACGAACAGTGGACATCTGAAAACAGGCACATAAAACCACAAATACATGTTCCTTTGGTGATGATTTCCGAGAAAACAGGTATTCTATCTCCTTGTCTGGGATTCAAACTTACCTCTTTACCGAATTCGAATATTGCACGAGGTGTGTGTGTGTGTGAATACTCGGATCTAAATCATGAGTTCATGAGTGATCGAGGTGCCAGCCAGCGCATTTAGCACTGTGCGCCTGTTCTCGGCCCGTCGGCTTTTCAGCGCGGGCAAGAGCGTTGTTCAATGTTGGGTTACACACATTGCTACGACATGTTAAAGTCACGTCCACTTCACACTAATCACTGACATAGTACCCAAAACTATTTTCCAGCGGGGTGACACAGACCATACAGAATCACAAGCGCAAATGATACTTAAAAATTCTTATTACCATTCATATTTTTAAGCACTGATCTTGAAGGCACAAGTTGAGACTCCATGGGAACAATCAAGTTCACAGCAGGCGTAACTGAAATACATTGAGAGACTTAAAAAATTGTTCATGAATCATGTTTTCATTCAGCGAATTCAACCATCAATAATTTGACAAGGAAGTGTGACAGTGTTTTCATAGTTATTATTTAATTTTTAGTTTATATTAATAATATATGTATGTTAGTCTTTAAGGAAGTAAGTAAATAAATTACAAATGACACCATAGCTCAGCCACAGACGGACTGACGGACAGATGGACAGACGGACATGGCGAAACTTTAAGGGTTCCTTGTTGACTACGGAACCCTAATCATCAGAGATCATCTTTGGGAAAACTGGCAAAGAAACCTCCCCTGAGGCTTTCTCGGACGCCACACATTTCACAGCGTCTAGTTTTACCGACAATTTCTGAGTCACCAAGCACAAGTCTCTTTCTCAAAAATATTACGTATACACGCGCTAGCGCGAGCAGGGGAGTTTTTTGCTCAATTCATCTCCCCGATCGCCATGAAACTTTCAGAAATCCTGAATTTATAAATATAATTTTCACTAAAACATGGAGAAAACACGATGACAGACGTTAGAATTTGAAGTCTTTGAAGGAAAGGAAGTCAAATATAAAAAAGAAAGATATATATTGTCAATTTGACAACGCATGAGTGTCGCCAACCAATATATTTGTCTAGTAGGTTGGCAAAACCCGCTCTCGCGGCATACATTTTGCTCTTTGTATGGGAGTTTCTGAGGACTGGCTTTTGCTTGACGTTTTGCAGCGGGAATGTAGATTGTAGAAAGAAATCTCGTTTGTTGATTCCAAGTGATTGTAAGTGTGCGATACGGGGCCGTATAAATAAAAAACTGCTATCATAATGCCACCGAGTAGCTTACGAGTGGTCTACGCGTTCGCCAGGGAAATGCATCCGAAAACAACTGATATCTTTATCGAGTATGGCACGGCCGGATTCCGCACAAAGTGAGTCTTATTACATTATTCATACAAGGTTTTTCCATTCTAATAAGTAGGAGCGGTTATTACAACATAATTTTGTAATAAACTAAATATTTGGTGCACCTTTCTCTCAGACAACGCGTTAAATGTCACGTCGCCAATTTTGTCTTCCGATTCGCGTATTTCCTTTTGGGACAGTGCTGCATTGTGAGTCATGATTTCAAATCGTATTTGGGTACCTATAACGGGAAGCCGTCGGCGTAATTATGGTCAATGACTCCGTGATAGGGTGATAACCAGGGATTAGTCATTCATTCATAGATTACGAATTTGTGCTATGATACGTAACATCATTGATTTAGTGAAGTCTAGGGTAATGAATGCAGCCTTGATGCAATTAAAATATCATTGCAATTAACCTCAGCATTGAGGATATTATGGGGTCAACTTTATAAATAAACTAGTGTTGCATAAAGTGTAATAATAAACACCTTTGCTTGTATTTTTGTTTTAAATTTATATGCTAACAAAAGTGTTGCAACTTGCAATGCAATTAAAAGTAAAACTTAAATTTTTCATAAAAGAGTGTGCAAAATAATTATTAATTGCTTGACTTCATCACATTACAAAATAATAATCTAAACTCGTTATTTGTAACTTCTATGGGACTTTGATATTTCCATAAAAAGGTCTAAGTTACACAGGTATTAAACACATCCATAAAATAATATACAGATATCCATCCTCACTCAAACTTTATAAAAAATATTCTTTCATCTTTATGATTTTTAAATATCTTCTATCTGGCTCAGAGCCAAGCACTCTTCAATATTTGTTTTTCCCATCATAAAACACTTTCAATATTTTATTGGACAACATGTTGTTATCACTGTACTGGCTGGTTCAATCAACTTTGCCACCAGAAATAAAACATCTGTTTTTAAAAATAGAACAAGGAACACACATGGTAAAGAAATGGCATCAATTGGTTTTGCCAATTGTGAAATCATTCTGAATTGTACTTCATCTCAAATGAATAGAGATTATTATCGTTTGCTGGTCATGCTTGGTTAACTGTAATAATAGACAATAGAAATCCCTTGATACCTATTTGATGCTCAGCGAGTTGATGAAGTATTCTTTTGTTTTATTCCTTAATGTACTGGCATGATACATCTTATAATGTCTGTAAGCATTCATAATATTTAGCAAAATATGTTACAGTCCACAATAACTATGCAAAACTAAAAACAAAAATATCCATGCACATGTATTTTTTTCCTACACATATTAATGTTCTTGGCAAAAACAATACATACACAATTACACACAGTATGTGTTTTTTTATGTATTTAATAGCACAATATTCTTTCTAAGTGGAAACTTATAATTTATACCGAGTTTGATTTAAGCTTTTTTGTGTGATCAAGTGAGCTAGTAGAATAACTATTAACAAAGCGAATGTTCCTATAATTATTCTTTAATGAGAAAAAACTATGAATGCTATGACTCATAACATAGATGTAATCATAGTCAAGCCATGCAATAGTAATTATTAATACAATCGCTTAAGGTACAAAATAACGTACAAACCCAACACTTATGTTAATATCCAAGATAGATGAGACTAATAATGTAGCTTGTTCTTACACAACGTAATTACAATCTAGTTTGTATTTATGTCAGAATCACCACAGATAATCTCATTTTATCAACAAACACATCACAATTTATAAAGATAGTTAGTTATACACAACACAAGCCTAACTGAGCTTACCGTGGGCCTAGGTTGATTTGTGTAAGATTGTCCCGTAATATTTATTATTATTATTTATTTATTATTTATACTGGGCGTTTTCCGCAAGTCGACATCCATTGTGCCTATTTTGCGTGAAACGGCGGTGTGGCGCTACTCTAACCACCCCAGCTCGTCCCGTAGTGTGTTTGGAGAACCTAGGTGCTTCATTCTGTATACTTCTACCTCCTTGCAGTCCAGTAGTATATGTTTAGTCGTTTCTTCTGCCTCCATGCACGCTCTGCACATGGGGCTGTCTGTGATACCTAAGTTATAGAGCTGTCTATTTATAAAGATAATAAGGACACTTACAATCAAGATAATTGGCAATAGAGTTGAATCCATAGACATTTATAAATTTTTGTTATTTTTAGGGTTCCGTACCCAAAGGGCAAAACGGGACCCTATTACTAAGACTGCTGTCCGTCTGTCACCAGGCTGTATCTCGTGAACCATGATAGTTAGACGGTTGAAATTTTCACATATAATGTATTTCTGTTATTTAAAAAACACAGAATACAATAAATATTTAAAGGGGTTTTTATAGATAATGGTATGGGACCCTTCGTGCGCGAGTCCGCCTCGCACTTGGCCGGCTTTTTCTTCCTTTTTAGTGTTCCATATCAAAATTGGTCCAATGGAACACTTAGTGATCACTCGGTGTCTGTTACAAGCTTTTTTATATTGGAATACGGCGTAAAGTGTCAACATATGTTTGACATCGCCCGTATGACAGGTTTTCTACTGCGAGCCGAGGCGAGGATAGATTTAAAACAGTCATTTATTTTATAGCCACTTGTCCTCCCTTTTTAGGGTTCCGTACTCAAATAGTAAAACGGGACCCTATTACTAAGACTCCGCTGTCCGTCTGTCTGTTTGTCTGTCTGTCTGTCTGTCTGTCACCAGGCTCACTCACTGATACCGTGATAGTTACAGTTGAAATTTTCACAGATGATGTATTTCTGTTGCCGCTATAACAACAAATACTAAAAACAGAATAAAATTAATATTTTTATAGATAATGGTACGGAACCCTTCGTGCGCGAGTCCGACTCGCACTTGGCCGGTTTTATTTATTTATTAACAAGAAAAAGGTACATAAATACGTATCCACCTTTTCCTTGGGCTATTGTATGCATATTAAGCAGAAATTTAAACGGTATCTCCGATTTTCCAGTAATTTAACGGACATCCTGTCTGACCTGTATCTTTGTTGCCAGTTAAATGGGCCCCCATTTCCTGAATTCCATTGGGAGATATATTTAGCTTCTATTTTCTTGGCATAGGTCGCTCCAGGTAGAATGGAATTGTGTTGATTTTGCGTGAAATTTATGACATTTCTGTGCCAGAATTAGTAAGTTATTTTTGGGCGAAATGTATGGAATTTTAAGTTACTGACGTTACTGTAGATTTGTGAATTTTTGTGATTGAAGACACTGTCCGTTATGTGTTTACTTATAACACATTGAACTGACAAGACCAAATTTGTTGAAATTTATATTATTTAAGCAGTTGTTTAAGAAAAACTGTTTGTTCTAGGACATCAAAAAAAAATATGTTAATATTCATCATATTTCCAAGACCGTAGACGGACTCAAAACATAATTGGATGAAATCGGCTCGATAGAAAATAATTGCAAAGATTGGTCTTAAAATCATCTTAAACGGTCCTTATTTTTTTGACGTATGGGTCTGCAATTAAAAACATGAAGTCCACATATTCATACCTAAACCGTAGACGAGCCATATTTCACAAACACTTTTTTTATTTCAATTTTTATGAATTATTTTCGTCTAAAACCTGGCCGCTCAAGTAACACTCGCTCTCGTTTACTCCGATACAAATAGACAGTGTGCGCGTTTTTGGTGTTGACAGCGCCTTAATCACATTTAACTAATGTGTTTGACTTAGTGTCCGAACGAAGGTTCGGTTTCGGCCCAAAAATCATGTTTCGGCCGTTAGTTTCGGTTTCGGCCAAAAAACGGCCGAACCTTACGATACGGTACTTCGGGTCGCATTCGGCTAACTTCGGGTGCGCTCTTGCTAACCGGCAATATGGCGTAGCACGCCGGCCACCGGCTCAGTGAAGTGACGCTTTCTTGTTTTATGGTAACTTGTAGTAATTAAACCTTGTTTTATTTTATACAACCTTCACGAGTTTCAGGTTACATTGTTAATATGTGTATAAAAGCGGTTTTACGCCATTTTTTCAACGAGTTTAACAAGTCCACAAAAGGTTCGGTTTCGGTTTCGACCGAAACTAGAGCCAAAACCGAACATGCGGTTTCGGTTTCGGCGAAAAAACATGTTTCGGTCGAACACTAGTTTGACTTTATTAGGCGCAACCACACACCTGTCAGCTACACTATACCACAGTAAAAGTGAGCTTCTGTGGACGCGCTATTAAACATTTCGCTCGGTCAATTCGCTGCCCTTCCTCAAAATAAGTTTCTGTAAAAAAAAAATATCACAAGTTTTTGTGGCCGTCTGAAAATGATTTTTTTTTGATAACGTAGTTACAGGTCATAGGTAGGTACAATATTAATCATACTTATGATTATTATTTTATTACTTAAATACTATTTAGGATCATATAATTACATCAGAATAGGTAGACTCAAAAATTCGTCATAAGTATAAAATAATTAATAAAACTAATAAACAGATTGACTATAGTTTGAATTGTTTGCCCTAGAATTGAGGCTCTCTGTGATACGCATTATTCAGGATAAGGCTATTAACAGTCATCACGGGACTAATCTAAGACTCACTCACGTTTCACATCCCAATTTCATAACAATGAGATTAGCTTTCTCGCTGCCACGCGCACTGGATAAACATGCCAGAAAGAGAGCGCGATACATTTCATCATCATCATGTCAGCCGAAAGACGTCCACTGCTGGATATAGGCCTCCCCCAGAGAGTGCCAAAGTGACCGGTCCTGCGCCACCCCCATCCAGCGGACTCCCGCTACCTTTACCAGGTCATCAGTCCACCTTGTCTGCCCACGCCGCGCCTTCCGGTACGTGGTCGCCATTCGAGAACCTTTCCGCCACAACGGCTATCGGTTCTACGTGCGATACATTTATATATACTTAACTAGCTTTTGCCTGTGACTTCATCCACGTGGACCTCGTTTTTATCGTACCTCCATAACTTTCGCCCCAGTCCACACTTGCGGGAACAAAAATAAACCTATTTCCTTCCCTGGGTCTCAATGTCTAAATAGGTTCATCGGTTAAAGCGCGAAAAGGTAACAAACAGGATGGTGGATTGAGACAGTATGGATATGGATAGTATGAATTGGATTATTGTAATATGTATGAAATTAATCTAAATTTGGAATGCGAATCGTAAGTCTGATTGAACCCCAGGCCATTAGCGAAACAAGAATGCGTGGTAATAAACTCGTATTGAATTACAATGATACACGCCTAATGAATCATGATGGTGGGGCATGTTAATTTAATTTAATTGGTCAACTTAGAATATTGTCGACAAGACTTTATGTTAAGTTCTAATTATACCTACCCTATTTATAAAATACTAGCTGCACATGCGGCTTCGCCCGAGTAGACGCGGGATAAAATAGCATATCGTCGGGGATAGTGCAATACCGCGTAACTAGCACTGGTAATTACTGCGTAATTACACAACAGCCATAGGGCAAGTCAGTCCTTGTGCGAGGCCTACCCACGCTGCACATACGTAGATTTCCCCAATCTAGGCGGCCAAAAACATTTTATCGTATAATCGAGTTTAATATGGGATATTTAATAAAAAACCTTGTATTCTTTTATAATTAAATATTATTTCAATAAATAAGTAAAAAAAAAAGTAGGTAATAATTTTTTTTATATATAAAATTTATATCAAAAATTAATTTAAGCTATAAAAATACACTTTTGCATCTTAGTCATTTTCATATACAGTATAAAATAAATAAAAGTATACAAAAAACATAAAATTTACAGAATATGAGAATACTTTTATTATCTATTCGGCTCAGCAGCCATTAATAATTCCATTGCTTCGCTGGAAAACGTCTTGTGTGCCCTTTTGTTTTTGGTCCTCGTACTGCTCAAAAGTGGGTCCGAAGTTAGCAGTAGCCTGTGGCAAATGTCCAGGTTACACGCTTCCCTATAAAACTTTCTCGCATAGTTTTGCCTGTAACTCCGAAAATGCTTATTCCGGGCTTCTGCCGCTTCCTCAGACAGTTGACCGATTGGCAATATCGCGTTTTCTATAATTTTCGCACCATGTATTAATACTTTGTGCATAGTTGGCGTCATGGGATGCCAACCATATTCATTAACCATATTCATTAGCTTAGCCGTGTCCAAGGCATATGCGTCGTATTTTGTTGCATCAATTTTGTGCCCACTTGAAATTGTCTCCAAAATAACTTTACACCTATGAATTAATTCGTGATTAATCCCTGTAATCTCAGCAGCCAACTGCGTGTTTTCAAAAAATCTTCGACTTGTGTTTCCGTCGTTAGTATTTCCAAAGTTTGCCCTAGGCATATCTATCAACAGGCCAGCTTCTGCCCGAAATCTCTCCTGAATCTGCTTCCACAAACATCTGGAGTGCTTCAAAAGGAGACAATGGTGCGATTGATTCTGATTCCTTATTACAGCATTTCTTGTACTTAGTGGCTCGTGTTGGAGAATTCGTTATTTCCTTGAGGACTTTTGAAGCATCTCTTTTTCCACCTGTTTGTAAACACACTTGTGCAGCATGGACTATGATATCATCATCTACAGTAGCTCGGATTTCTTCTGTTTTCCTCCTTTTGGTCCGTTCACTCGATTCCGCAAATAATTTGTTGGGACGACCCTGCCGATGAATCGTTTCACAAGGGATTTCGAAGGTTCCTTCCAACCAAGCCTGATTTTGAGTTAAAAACAGATCTTCTCTCCTCTTTGCAGTTATCCACCTTTGCTTTATTTGTGCCTTAAAGTTCGAAAACTTACGTTTGAGGTTCTTTTTACTTTCTTCGGTGTGGCCATAACACTCCAAGAGGGTAAATTCTGTTCTTTTATCTGTTCATAGAAATATTTACGAGTCACTTCTTTAATACCAGAAGCACTGGATAACTCTGAAATAAAAAAAACGAATTATGTTAAAGTAGAAAAATGTGAAGACGTTTTAGAGTTTTTGCCCTGTTAACTTAGATTGGTTTAGAAATTGCGAGTAGTACGTAGTAGCAGCCGTTTTCACCGGTTTTGTTATGTTTAATATGTAACTAAAATTTTAAAATATTAATGGTCGCTGAGACGGACTAAAATGCATTTCAAAACAACCTTTAAACTTTGATAACTAAGAAAAAGTATCATTAAAAAAGGTCTCAACTTTAACTTATCATTAAGTATGAAAATAAGGTGAAAAGAATAAATTTTATGAAGCAAATACATAGATTCTTACCTGAATTATTAGAATCCATCACGTTAACGTCACTTTAGATCGTAAAAAAATAATTATGAACTTTGTAAGTAAGAGTAAATTTAACGCTCTTAAAACTGACATGCACACTGCTAGCGATGATCTAGTTTTGAATACCTGTTGATAAGCACATACTTTATCAAATAAGTTAAATAGGGTGGGGGGTGGGTCCCCAGGAATGTCAACTATATAAGGTAATTAGTAAATTATACCGATAATGAATTCCACTAATTGGACTTTTGGTCGCCTAGATTGGGGAAATCTACGTATGTGCGCTGCGCCTACCACGGAATAAGGTGTAGAAATGTTAACATGTACTCGACGCCGACTGTACAACTGCAGCCACAAATACCAGGATTTCGCCTTCCGTAGTCTTTATAATATGTACAGAA
The DNA here is from genome assembly GCA_963854355.1 of Epinotia brunnichana. Classification (NCBI taxonomy): domain Eukaryota; kingdom Metazoa; phylum Arthropoda; class Insecta; order Lepidoptera; family Tortricidae; genus Epinotia; species Epinotia brunnichana. The sequence continues at coordinate 11,219,039 of OY977957.1, forward strand.
TTACATACATCTGTTTCATTCTTGCAATCCGTCGTTCACCGCTAGACGAGACGCCAACAAAGTTTACAAACCCATAAATGCGGCATTTGAAATAGAAATGTCAGAACGAAAGTAAATGGTCTACTTCGAAATGTCAAGATCACGAATGGACTGGGTTCGACACAACCACGACACTATAGGTATGTTGGTGTCTTAACGCACCTGACGGGCATTAGGACAAGAAGAAAAAATTGTACTACATACCTACTACTACTTACCTACGTATACAGAAGGTCCCCTGTATGACAGCTAAAACAATCTAATCATGGCATCCCACTTGGACGCGCTTGCCGTATAGCATGTGGTCTTTCGTTCCTACTTAGCTCAAAGTGAATCGGTTGTACCGACACCTGTGGGCTTAAAATGGTTGCCATTATATCACTTATCATCGTGGGTAAGTCGACATCTGTCAACTCTCATTCATGCATACATGAGTGACAGAACACAGAACGTGACAGATGACTTATCCACAGCGATAAGTGATGACATGACAATCGCCTGCACCGTTTGGCCGCAAAAGAAACCCGAAAATATTTGCCATACATTTTTTTAAAGCTAGTTTTTTTTTTTTATCTCGGGATCCCGTAGCCCATAGCCTAAGCTCTCTAGGACCATTTTGAAAATTTCGTGAAATCTACACGCAGCTCCCTATTACATTTGGTCGAGCACCCCTGACCTAGGTTTGGTCGTTTAGCCAGGCCGATGACCAACTTTTTGACTTTCTGGAGGTCACCTCGCCGGCCTATATACTACCTGGCATATTACACCTCTACCACGTCTCCTTCCGGGAGATCAATTGTGTCAACGGAGATGAATCGTATTGCAGTCTCCAGCACGGTCGACTCAAGTCGATTCTCCATACAAATGTAATTTGGTTCACATTTTGAAACGGCATGCTGGAATCACATGAAACTTTTTATACATATTTTATGCGTGATGGCGACCGCTGGGGGGTTGCGCGAGAGCCTTGTTGCCGAAGCGACAAGAGGCAGGCTTGGGTAGTACGCAATGAGTAGTGGGGCGCGTCGCAGACTGAACGATCTATAACGAGTCCAATCCAGTTTAAATACACGGTAATAACCCAGTGAAGCTCCAGTTAACGCGGCCTGCCAAGAATGCCAGTAAAACGGCGATTTATATTTTACGATATGGGAAATAGGCCGGACTATAAACGTATAAACAAAACGTGCGGTTCATAGACCGGAACCGACCGTGGCCGATGCTCACAAGTATCTGTGGAAGAGCTATATGAATGAGAGAAAAACACTTTAAATATCTTCCTTTATTTATTTCCCATCAGTAGGTACCTGACTGGGCTTCAACATGACATAATTATGTAACCCCAACAAAAACTCAACTTAGCTCACACTTCAACACTGTTCTAGCAAAAAAGGCACGGCCGTATCATCCTTTTCCCGAAACCATTCAGGCCATTTTCGACCCCCTGTAACTTAGTTGCGGAAAAGAACTTAGAAGCCCAAATTTTCAGTAACCGAGAGGGCATTATTACCAATGATCGGATTTCCCGGTGCAACACGGAGTGAATGACCCCAAACTTTATGTTAATATGGATATGCTCCGGGATTCCGGGACTTAGATTTTTATTTGGAGGACAGTGATTCTGATCATATTACATGAAATAAAATATATGAATAAATAAGAATCGTTCCTAGTGATATCTTCAGGGATGAAAGAGGTCATGAATACTCCCTATTACTTACTAGGTTATATTTATAGTTTTACACTGTGTAATACCCCGGCCCATTGCTCGACGATTCCCAATTCAAAAACCTAGTAAGACTTTTTGACCACGCCAAAACCTAGCAAGTCCCAAACACTTACTAGGTATGTAATGGCTAAGGTGAGTTACTATGTTGTAAACTGGCAAAGTGATAGTTCTAATGGCACTTGCTAGGTTTCAAGGTATTAATATCTGGGTAATTATTATGATTTTTAAGCTGGTGTCTCCGTAAATTGGTGAGGACTAGGCAAAAATATGTTACGATACTATTTTCAAAAAACAACACTATTTGGTTTTGACATGGGGCAGCCGAAGCGGCTTAGTTAAAAATACCATCATTCTCACTAGCATCTTTTTAAACAAGATTCCGGGATTTTGTCCTATCCATATTAATATTTCTACTCGATATCCCGCCGTGTTGCACCATAAATTCCGATCACTGATTATTACATTTACTTTATTACTTTATTTACTTGCTAAGTGTGTAGTATTGTGTGATTTCTAAGTCAAAAAAAAAACAATAAGTATGCCTAACATGGCCCTACGTAATATCTCACAACTTTTTACGGTGGAAGAGTTTCGAGACTCGGTCTATTTTTTGGTGTCCCCTTATTTCACCGACAAACGTTTCACTTCACCGAATGCATGGTTTCGCTGTATCTTCGTTTCATCGAATTTCTATTACTCAGAAACCGTTAACTTTTTGGGTAGATATACAGCTAAAAGGTCATTCTATAGAACCCATTAGGTTAGGTTTGTTCTATTAATAACATTCCTGAAAAGTTTACTGAATCTGAAAACAATGGTTCTCGATGAAATGAAAATTCTGCGAATCATACATTTGATGGACCAATTGTCGGTAAAACAAGGTACAACCCTATTTTTAACATGATATATATAGTTCCATATTACCTATATCATCATTCATTACCCTCCTAGCGTTTTCCCGTTGTACCCTAAAGGAGACCAGGCCCCGTAGCATGGATGGCCTTATCACGCGATAAGTGACAGGATAGAGCATCCGTCCCTGGCTGACACCGTTCGATAGAACGAGACGACGCGCTTATCCTATCACTTATCGCGTGATATCGCCATCCATGCTACGGGGCCAGGGACTAGTTATACGAAAGCGACTGCCACCTGATGAACTAGACCTTACTGGGATTAGACCGGTTTCCTCAAGATCAAATGATATTTCGTACATAAGTTTTTTTGAAAAACCCTGAGGTACTGGGTTCGAGCCCACGACCTCCTCATGCAAAGTCGCGTGCCGCACCGCACGGCTATAGTGAATCACCACCATATTACCTATAGGCTTACTACATGTACAGTCAACCAATTTGATTTCTGGGCCACTTCGTACCTTGTCACAATGACAATGATATGAGATCTCTAGGGGCTTTCATATTGACTTTCACTGTGACAAGGTACGAAATGGCACAGAAATCAAATTGGTTGACCGTACATACATATACGTACCGGAGGCGCGGCGTGGGTAGGCCCCCCACAAGGTGGACTGATGACCTGGTAAAGGTCGCGGGAGTCCGCTGGATGCGGGTGGCGCAGGACCGGCCATTGTGGCACTCTTTGGGGGAGGCCTATGTCCAGCAGTGGACGTCTTTCGGCTGATATGATGATGATGATGATATTACATATTATCTCGTCTGTCTTTAGGTATGCACTAGCGGCTACTATAAATATTATTTGTTTCGTTTCAGAGCGAGCCTGCTGGAACATGTGGTGTACCGCATGGGGCTACTCGCCGTCATCCGGTCGAGGGTTAAAAATGGTACGATTTACTTTTTTTTGGACCAATTGCTGGGTGCCTTCGCCCTTCTGGGTCCTCTGGGTCCTTGCCCCAGAATCCTCCATCGAACGTCTGTATATTCCCACCATCTCCTCGGCTGGCCACGCCGCCGCTGGATGGAGGAAAAATTTCAGCAATAGGATTTCTAGCCTCGCTCAAACCTCTCTTCCTAATGCTGAATTTATTCCTCGCGCACCACACCGCTGCCACGCACAGCACTGGCTGACACTCACTCACCCCAAATTTAGTATATATACGACAACAAAACGCGTATCCGTGTGCCATGCATTTTATTGTGTTGTCATAGGTATTGGGAGCGGGCTTACGGACTATAGGTATCTGACTCAACCCTAGAAGATCGTTAGGATGTATCAGATATTTTTGCGTGCTTTGTTACGAGCGGGGCGCTTCACCATGGATCTGTAGGCATCCGTTGATCTATGATGAATTTTGTCTATCTGAATACTCGGGAGTCCGCTGGATGAGGGTGGCGCAGGACCGGTCATTGTGACACTCTTTGGGGGAGGCCTATGTCCAGCAGTGGACGTCTTTCGGCTGATATGACGATGATGAATACTCGTCTTATGCTTCCAGGTCGCACAATAGGCATGATGATAACAGCCTCTCACAACCTCGAGCCAGACAATGGTGTAAAACTGATTGATCCTGAGGGAGAAATGTTGGAGCAGAGCTGGGAGGAGATCGCCACTAGGCTCGCCAACGTTAGGTAAGTTCTCTTCTAAGTGTAAGGCCTGAGTGGACGCTCGAGTCGGGCGTGCGGCGGAGCGGGGCGTGCGGCGTGCATGTTAAACAAATGAGGCTCATACTGGTGTCCTTGAGTAGACGCTGCACAAATTGAATGCACGCTCGCCCGCCCCGCTGCACGCCCCGCCGAACGCTCCGCTCCGAGCGTCCACTCAGGCCTTACACTTAGAGTGGCTTGCACCAACTTACCATTACAGACCGATGAACGTTGAATATGGAGCTGTCATCTCATAGAAACTTGCACATTTTCACTATCTAAGACTTTGTTACGGCTTTGATCTACGGCTGTTGTTATCCTTAATACCAATTTAAAAAATATATATATATAAAAAAAAACTTGTCAAACTTTCCTTACTTTCATTCAGATTTTAACGAACACCGCTCACGATTACAGACGGTTTGGTTCAACCCAGCCTTAGTCCTAGTCTTCATTTCTTTGGTAGAGGAGTTGACGAGCTGCTTCCATCACGCCTCCCTGTCGTCAGCTTGTCGGAGCGCTTCGGTCACTGTGAGCCCCATCACCTCTCTCACAGAGTGAGACCACCGGGTTAGGTCGCCCATATGGCCTCGGGGCAATCTTATGGCTCAGCCAGGTCGGCAGCAGCGCTGCTCCTTATGAAAGCGAGACAGCGCGGTCTCTCGCACATATGCATGGTGCACCGCTCGCTGGCGCTACCGCGAGCGCCGTAATAGGGGTGTAGAGTGTGTAGACTCATGTTAAAATTGATAACGTAGTGTTGATAAATGGATCGTAAACCATCAAAATATTATAATGAAGTATAAATTAAAAAAATATAATAAAAATCATAAAAAGATATGGACCTTGAAAGTTTAGAAAAAATATGCATCTTTTTTTATTGTCAAAGAGTAAATTTAAAGCTACCAATAGAGAATCCTAACTCTTTTTAACCGACTTCAAAAAAAGGAGGAGGTTCTCAATTCGGATGTATTTTTTATTTTAGTTTTAATGTTTGTTACCTCTGAACTCCGTCATTTATGAACCGATTCGTACAATTCTTTTTTTAACTGAAAGTAATGCTCCCAGATTGGTCCCATTGTTTCCAAACCCCCAGTTAGATGATGGGAACCATGAGGAATTGAGGGAACTCCTCAAATATATTAGGCACGCGTGTAGTAATTTCGGTATTTTCTATTATAACTCGTGTATTTACACACGGAAATCATAAATTTGGTGAAGTGGAAATGATGATGAAGACCACAGATGGCTTGTGGCTTGTGTGATGTCTCAATGATGTACTTCAAACTATATAAGTACGTCACAGATTCTGATATTATTCCGTTGAAATAGCAAACAATGAAGTGCCAAAGGTAATTCTGAGATCCTTGAGGAATCGACGGAAGTCCTCAAATATTATCGGCCCACATACAGCGATTTGGTTTATTGGTCTAAACATCAACGCTTTTGTTCTCGGAAATCAGTTCATGTGGTAAATTGGAAAAAAAATGTGGAAATCTTAATGTGGCTTGGCGGAGTACTGAATTGAAGTCGGTCAAAACTTTGTTTTGAAAGTAAATTATATAGAAACAAAATTCCATGACAACTATGAACCTAAACGCATTATTTCGCGACCGAAACAACAATTTATTTGATTTTCCATTAAACGATTAGTACAAATAGAGGATTTTGAAGTCATACTTTTAAGTCAATTATTGGATATGAAGCGTTTTGGACTGCCGCCAGCGAGGTCAATCTTAGTCTCAAATTTTTGTGTATTTATGTTCTGTAATTGTAGTTGCTCCCATACAAACATTTGTTCCTCTCCCAAAACTGGATCGAATGGCGTCGTTAAAAAGTCGTAGTCTACACCCAAGCCAAGCCAAGCCGTTACACAAATCGACGTAGCTCCAAGCTTAACAATAAAATCTTACTTCTTTTGAGGTTTCGCTACCAAGATTTCGTATACTAACAAATTAATGTGTTGCAGCGACAATGACTTGGAAGCAACGACGGCGGAGGTGATAAAACAAGTGAATGCGGACATGGGACTAAAGGCCAGCGTTTTCATCGGGATGGACACCAGGTAATATTATTATCACCAACGAGAATATATTAAGAATCATCATCATCATCATCATACCAGCCGATCATCATATTCATGACAACAACATATAAGTGCACATAGATCATCATAATTAGCTGATTGCGCTTCCACTGAGGTGAAGAAGTGGAAAGAGCTCGCTGAAAACAGGGATTGCTGACGGTTTAAAGTTCATGGCGAAGCGTTTAAGATCAAGCCAGAGACATCATTACCACATCACCACGCACAACCATAAAAGGCCTTGTCTCCCACCTTGACACTGTACAGTCTGCAACAGACTGAAAAACCTTTCATGGTAACATCGATGGAGGAGAATGAAGGAGAAAAGTAGTGGAAGTGTCTCGGCAGATATATTCATCATCATCGTATCAGGTGAAAGACGTCTACTGCTGGACATAGGCCTCCCCCAAAGTGTGACACAATGACCGGTCCTTCGCAACCCGTATCCAGCGGACTCCCGCGACCTTTACCAGGTCATCAGTCCACCTTGTGGGGTGTCTACCCACGCCGCGCCTTCCGGTACGTGATTGCCACTCGAGAACCTTTCCGCCCCAACGGCCATCGGTTCTACGTGCAATGTGCCCCGCCCACTGCCACTTAAGTTTAGCGATTCTGAGGGCTGTATCGGTTACCTTGGTTCTGCTAGGGATAGCCTCATTTCTGATGCGATCGCGCAGTTAAACTCACAGCATAGCCCTCTCATTTGCCATTTAGGTGACTTAAGAAGTGTTATTATAGTATATTACTTACCTAGGGCGGTTAAACAAAGAATGTCTCAGATCGCAGGTATTTGACGCCCGAGCCGAATGCAAGGGCGATAAATATGCGCTCTGAAGCTTTCTTTATTACCGCCCGTGGTGAGTACAACATTTTACGTCTCTATCTGGCCAGGAAGTGGGGTTTTTCTGGTCAGATTCCTACTTTATGGTCAGGTATGACTTAAAGAATATTATAATATCAAAGCGAATAGGGGTTTTGGGAAACTGGCTTTACCAGATAGAGTAACCGCTCACTTGATTTCGAATTTAAAATTCCCTGTATATAAAATTCAAGCTGCCTAGACTACTCTTGACAACTACAATTGCCACCGACTGCCATCTGACCTTTAAGCTACTCTTCAATATCAAATGATATTTCGTACATACTTTTAGGGTTCCGTACTCAAATAGTAAAACGGGACCCTATTACTGAGACTCCGCTGTCTGTATGTCTGTCCGTCTGTCACCAGGCTGTATCTCATGAACCGTGATAGTAAGACAGTTGAAATTTTCACAGATGATGTATTTCTGTTGCCGCTATAACAACAAATACTAAAAAACTGATATTTTTGCCGTTTTTATAGATAACGGTACGGAACCCTTCGTGCGCGAGTCCGACTCGCACTTGGCCGTTTTTTTATTAAACTCATTGTACGAGCTATCAGGTTTTGAACCCACAGTCTCCAGATTAAAAGTAGCTTAGATACAGTGGATTTTTTAAATTCATAACTGTATGTGCCACAAAAGACCATAATAATATTTGTACTATTACCAGTGCGGTCAGCCTCACAAGTGCCTTAACACCTTTGTACTATGTCGCATTAAACGTCATGTTAAACCGCCATATGAAGTTGTCAAACGATTGAAAACGACAAGGTACTTATACCCTGTCTATTTAACAGAGTTAGCAAAGCGTTCTTTCTGTTGCACTTTTGTATGAAAAATGAAAGGGACAAGAAACTGCCAGTGGGCGTCAACAATCGCACGTCGATGGCGGGCTCGGCTTACATGCCGCTTGTTGGAATATCCGTAATATTTCTCGTGATTTTTGTTTGTAGTTAGAGGCACCTCAAATAATTAACTTATTGATAACATGACATTGTCATGTCATGTTTATTCATCCATAAATCATAATCATCCATGCACAATGGCTTTTTTTCGTCACATTTGGCGGGTTTTCCATATTTTAACATAACGAAAAATAGTCCAATAACAAGCCGAGTCACAGAAGAAGCAGAAAACGGGTGTGTAATGATCGGTATAAAAACAAATAATATAATTTCATTGGATATAACCATTTTTTATATAATTTCAAAGGGTAGAATCATTCATTGTATAAAATAAACGTTTGGTATAAATATATAAAGTGTATACAACTCGAGAATTATATCAGATGAGCGTTATTGCGAGTAATATTATATCATAAATATTTATAGCCATCGTTGCGCACCTGCAGAAAACAGTTCGATAAACAAGCCGAGTCACAGGTTAAATAGGAAACAGTAAACGAGCCAGGTAAAAATTTGTAACCAAAGATTAGCACTTGAAAGCGTCCGCACCGTATGAGCGACCGATGTTGACTAAATTTTGACAGGCATGTAAACCTACCTTGTGCCTGTGCATCGTCCTTATCGCTGACCAATTACGTACTGTTTTCTAGTACTAACCAGGGATCGGTACCGGTTTTTTATTAAAAACCTCGGTTTACCACATATTTTTAACTATTTTATACTTCATGTGTAGGACTCAGTTGTGTTTTGAGGTAACGAATACGTATTATTAGATTGCCCAATTAGAAATGAAATAATTAACAAAGAACGAAAAAATAACGTTTTCGTTCCCATACAAAAAATACCGGTTTCCGATCCCTGGTACTAACTCTGTTAAACATAACATGTTAACTGTGTGACATAGGTGTTCAGCAACTTATGAGGCCGGCTGTACAAGAAATAGAGACATCGGATTGTCTTAGATGCGAGGACGTCTATATTTATGCAACAGTTACGATGATGATGTTTTCCTGCGGCGAACCGCATCCGTGTATATAACTGTAACGCGATAGAATTGTTATATGCATTCTCCCTTGTTATCCACTCAAGAAAATTAACGCGCGTTGGTGTAAACTCGACATGTTGATATGAGAGGTTAAACAGGATAATTTTGTCGTGTGTAGAGTGGACTTTCCGAATGGATATATACAGGGTGACTCCTAAGCAGAGTTGGGCGTTATTTAGATAATTTCAAATAAATTTATTCGAAGATTAATTCAATCACAAATAGTGCGTTGACAACTTTTTTATTTAGATAAATTATCTAGATGAAGATAACCGACCTCGTTTGTAATTGAAGTAAGCTTATAATAATAAATGTATATAGAATGTCACGTCGGGTCAAACCGTCACACTGAAATTCATCTTTTATTTAAAATCCCAACTAATTTATCTAGATAAAAAAGCGGCCAAGTGCGAGTCGGACTCGCACATGAAGGGTTCCGTTAAATAAATTGCGGTTTACGATTTATGACGTATTAAAAAAAAACTACTTACCTACTAGATATCGTTCAAACCAATTTTCGGTGGAAGTTTGCATCATATATTTTTTTTAGTTTTATCATTCTCTTATTTTAGAAGTTACAGGGGGGGGGGGGGACACATTTTACCACTTTGGACGTGTCTCTCGCGCAAACTATTCAGTTTAGAAAAAAATTATGTTAGAAACCTCAATGTCATTTTTGAAGCCCTATCCATAGATAGATACCTCACACGTATGGATTTGATGAAAAAAAAATTTTTGAGTTTCAGTTCTAAGTATGGGGAACCCCAAAAATGTATTGTTTTTTTTCTATTTTTGTGTGAAAATCTTAATGCGGTTTACAGAATACATCTACTTACCAAGTTTCAACAGTATAGCTCTTATAATTTCGGAAAAAAGTGGCTGTGACATACGGACGGACAGACAGACAGACAGACATGACGAATCTATAATGGTTCCGTTTTTTGCCATTTGGCTACGGAACTCTAAAAATGAAACTGATCTAGATAAATTCAAAATAACAAATGACGGATTATTTAGTTACTACAAATAAAAGATGATTTAGTTATCTTCCCGGTTTTTCGTAAATAGATAATTTTTGCCCAACTCTGCTCCTAAGCCGTGAACCGAAATAGCATAGAAATAAAATTTTCATCGTTGAAAGTATATATGCTATCTGTTTGCCCTAATGAGGAATGGATGAAAATTTTAGAAATGCCTGATTATTTTGTTGGTGATAGGAATAACCTTCCTTAGCACCAGAAAAAAGTAGCAGACTTTTCAAATGCGTCAATTATTTTTGAAAAATATAAACAGTTTCCTCACTTACGTTTTGTGGTTAGGACGGTGAATGAGACAATTTCCTTGATCCGTCTCATATTACATAAAAATATCATAAAAATCCGTGGTAAACTGACACTGGCAATGATATTGACAGCTGCAGCAGCTATATTGGTCATTGCCAGGGTCAGATATTCAAAATATTTTTTGTAATATGAGACGGATCAAGGAAAGTGTCTCATTCGCCGTCCTAACCAGAAAACGTAAGTGAGGAAACTGTTTATATTTTTCAAAAATAATTGACGCAGCTGACAAGTCTGCAACTTTTTTCTGGTGCTAAGGAAGGTTATTCCTATCACCAAAAAAATAATCAGGCATTTCTAAAATTTTCATCCATTCCCCATTATCACTCTAGGCAGCAGTGAGGTAGGTTAGGACTTGAAAATAATATTTCGGTTCACGACTTAAAAGTCACGCTGTATATATTATATAGGTATAGTCTGGGTCTTCTCAGGTGAATTTTTCGCTCCGAGCCCTAATCTTTCAAACAAAGGCCTTTGTATATATTATCGCATAGCCGCCAGCTACCGAGTAAGCACGTGCTACTACAACGTTCATGTTGAAAAACAAACGGTATCGTCATAGTATTAAGGTTCAAATTTAATGTCACTGATATTCTAGATATTACGTTTTGGTAGTGTAGGACGATAGACTGCCGCGAAGCAATACGGCACTAACATTATTTTGATACTTTGTGGTGTTAAAAATGAAACACGGTTATTTATGATAAAGCGTTGTATATTTGTTATATATAACAAAATCTGAGGTAATACTGGTTGTCTCGTAAACCGAGGATAATCCGTGGACAGCTGATAGGGCTGCTAAATACCTCTCAGAATATTAAATTTTAGGTTAAGTAAAAATGCCTTAAGTTGTCGAGATATAAGCTTTTGTAAGCTATACTATGCTAGTTTCCCGTGTGATTTCGCCCGCTTATTACAAAGATTCTGCGGGATGAAATATAGCTTATATCCATTGGGAGGGTTGATTCTGGGTGAAAGAACTGAAATCGGGTGAGTATTTGCGCATACTATCTTATACATACAAATATACAATCGTACAAACTTTACCTCTTTATGATATTAGTAGGTATAGCCTCGTAAAACCCAATGTGCATTTCAATGACACTCCGTTACAGTGGGATTTGGACTTTTCATAAAACAAATAGCGAAGTATTTCTTGATTATTCGAACAAATGGCATTCAATCCGATTTTATTATCTACATTCAAATTGCCATAGCAAACTTAAGAGGTTAGATAAGTATTGATAACAACAATAATGTAATTTTATAACTTTCCCCAGATATACAAGCCCCAGGCTGGCTGCAGCGGCAGTGCACGGGGTGATGGCCCTAAAAGGCACGGCTAAGGAATTCGGCATCGTGACAACACCCATTCTGCACTACTGCGTTAGATGCAGAAACGATAATACCTACGGCACGCCTACTGAAGAAGGTATACTACTACCACAGAATAAGTAATAGTACTACGTACAGAAGGTTCTCTGTTAACAAATTCCCTGTTTAGGTACGCCAAACGTGCCTAAATGTGGCCATCCCTTTCTATCGCATGCGTTGCGCTGCGACCCGTGCGAGCGTCCCGTACCAACGCGCGGCAACTACAACTACTAATGGGCCACCAATTTGGCGGCTTGTAGGACTTGTAGCGGCGCGACGGAATCACAGAGTCAACCGCCCCTGCTACTATATATAATCTTTAGAAGTTAACAAAATTGTTGAATTTTCTAGAAAAAGGATTAAAAATACAATCGAATGGAGAAAAAAGTATCACAAAAGAATAAATAATCACTAAGTTATAAGTGCCCCAAGTTCTTAGAGGGGGTGTATGCTGTCCTTTTTCCGCAAAACGCGCCTTCATATGAAACGATAGTCATTTACTATGACGGTTGAGACCCGTGACGTCACGAGTCTCAAGCGTTTTCTCCACAGATGTATGAATATAAGGAGATCGGACATGGCGGCCGATTTGTATAGAGTGAGCCTGTCGCAAGTACATTAACCCACACAACGCCCAAGTAATTGACAAGACAAAGTACGCACACATCTAAAACACACACTCTTGTATACCTACACGCTTATTTGACAATAAACGCGCATCATATCAGCATTTTGGGAAAAAACGTAATATTCTCTGCGATCAGCACGCGTGCACAGTATGGCAGAGTATGCCCGTTGAGCATACAGCTGCGACGCGGCCTACGGCGGCTTGTCCTCTCTCTTGTATTCTATGCTCTGAGGTTTTCTCTCTCTAACAAGCAACATTAAAACGGTTGTAGCTTATTTATTTTTTGAGACATTTGAATGGGATTTTTGGCATTAGGCATATTTTTTTGTATATGCGTTTGGTTTAAAAGGGCTTGTCATTTGTATATTGTAACTAGGTTTTGCCCGCGACTTCGTACGCGTAGATCTCATTAATCGCCTTAGAGGATAATTGCTTTTAATGTGTTTCAGGCGTAGGCTTAAATATCGCTCCCCATACAAGTTTCCACCCACTCTCCCTTTCAGTGGCGGCGCGTGAGAATTGTCACTGGACAACCCGGAGCATAAAAAAGGGCTGTTTTTTGATGATTTACGTGTTTTTTAACATATAGCAAGACATTTTAGGCAAGCCGGTGGGAGTCGGCTTGTATGAGCGCTCCGCCACTACTCCCTTTTTAACCCCCGACAGAAAAAGAGTTTTAAGTCATACCTGGCCATAAAGTAGGAATTACCGCACGCTATGCGTGCGGAAAACCCTACTTCCTGTAAAGAGACGTAAAATTTTGTACTCACCACGGGCGGTAATAAAGAAAGCCTCAGAGCGCATATTTATCGCCCTTGCCTTAGGCTCGGGCGTCAAATATCTGCGATCTGAGACATTCTTTGTTTAACCGCCCTTGGTAAGTAATGTACTATTACGTGTCAGTGTGTGGCATCGTAGCTCCTAAACGAATGGACCGATTTGAATGCGGTTTTTTTTATCCGAAAGCTGACGTGATCGAGGTGGTTCTTAGCTACGTTTCAGCAAAATCGGTTCAGCTGTTTTTGAGATATTGAACTTTGAAATGAAAATGATGGGGGGTTTTCAACTTTTCTAAGTTGTAGTTATCAGCTCTTTAAGTGATGATTTCCGAGATAACAACTATCCTATGCCCTTCCCAGAGTCACTAAACCCATGCCAAATTTCATCAAAATCGGTTCAGTGGTTTAAGCGTGAAAGGGTAACAGATATAGTTACTTTCATATTTAAAATATTAAGTACCTATGGAAGTATAGATTCTGAATTTTGCGATATAGGGCCCAGCATCTTTCAAAGGAACTGATTTCAAAACATTTTCTCAGGTTACTACGAAAAGATAGTAGGTGCATTCAAGAACATCCGCGCCAAGTTACCAGTGCACGGCAGTTACAACACCACCCTGTATGTGGACGGGGCCAACGGCGTGGGTGGGAAGAAACTCAACATCATCAAGAAAAGCTTGGACGGAGAGTTGGATCTGGTGCTGTATAACTTGGGGGGGAATGGCGGGAAACTCAATTTAAATGTAAGTATAGTTCATGGACCGGTCACTTTGGCACTCTTTGGAGGAGGCCTATGTCCAGCAGTGGACGTCTTTCGGCTGATATAATGATGATGATAGTTCATTGCCATTGTTCATCAGTTTCAGCTTGACATCGCCCACTGCTGGAATAGATCTATTCCTGTACGCCATCCGTCGATCCTGAGCCAGTCTTATCCAAGAGTGGCCCGCGATCTTCCAGATATGATGCAATTTTACGTCACAACTGGCCATAAAGTGGCTATTACAGCTGCGTGCGGAATACCCCACTTCCTGGCCAGGGGCGACGTAAAGTTTTGTAAATCGCATATCTCAATTCGTTTATGGTAACAACTGTTAGTTCCTAGTTCCTATAGTTACTGATTCGAAAAATCTCTGTATCGAGGGAAACGAGAAAGCTGACGAGCTTGCACGAGCGGGGGCGAGGGACACACACTGCGGACCAGGCCCGTTCTGTGGTATCCCCAAAAGTCTGACCAAGCTCACTCTAAAAGCCTATTTATTGTTTCTACAAGACCATTCAGGCCTGGAGAGCTATCCCTGGTCTGAAACATCCCAAGGCGCTTATCAGAGCCTTTAGCAAAAAGGCGTCTTCTGATGCCATGGCGCTAAGTAGGAACCGCCTACGCATGCTGGTCAGAGTGCTTACAGGGCACTGCTGCCTAATAAGCACATGCAAACGATAGGACTGTGTGACACAAGGCAGTACAGACTCTGCCTTGAAGCAGAGGAGACGCCTACACACATCCTAACCGATTGCCCTTGCCTCATGCGCAGTCGTAACTCCTTTCTGGGCAAACACATCATGTGCCCAGAGGAGATCAAATTTCTTGAGGTCAACAGAATCCTGCAATTCATTGAGTTTGCAGGACTTGACCAAGAATTGTAGTAAGTGGCGATCACAATAGATCAGCGGTGGTCGCAGTGATACAAGGGCTCTGACAGCCCAGAAGCCACTACCGCTTACCAGGATAGTAACAATAATACTGATTCGAAAACATCACAACAGAACAGAGTTTGATCAAAAAAAGCCTTATTTTATTAAAACAATCTACACACGTCCATGCCAAAACCTCTAAAAACCTTGTTGCGTGACAAAAAAGTGTGAGGATCGGGATCGCTGGTCTAATTTAAGTATGTTGTGTCTCATTGTAGTATTGATGCCTCATTGCCTCATATCTTGTGCCTAATTTAATTATTTTGTGACCAGTGCGGAGCGGACTTCGTGAAGGTATCGCAGACGCCACCAGTAGGCGTGGAGCACGCGCCCTTCCAACGCGTCGCGTCTTTGGACGGAGATGGCGACCGGCTCGTCTACTACTACCTCGACGATAGGTGAGTAAAAATAATAATAATATATCTCGACCAGCATCTCAAGACACTCTCGCTAGATGGCTGGGTCAAGGGCCAGATATAAATAGAAAGCGGTACTTCTGGACACTATGTTTTGGATGTATATTTGTATGTGTTATTTGACTTATTTGTCATACCTATGATTCTTGTTATATAATACTATATACAGTCCTTATTCTCTTAACGCTAGAGTCCTATGTAGGACATTTTGAGCATTTGGTCCGCTTGACTGTATATATATGTATGTCAGGTCCTGCACGCTGAACGGTTTGATGGATCTTAGTGAGGAGTTCATAGGCTATGATGTTTTTAAAAAACCGTCGGTTTTCTTTTGGATCTTTTTATTTTGCTGCCACCTAGTGCACTTTCCATGCACTGGAATTTTGCATATATAATATCATTGTATAGATATATTTTGATCAGTGGAACGGCTTCTCAATTTTATGATATCCTGGTAGTTGCAGCAGTTAGAGCTAGTTCGTAACCATGCCGTGGCGAACTACTAAAGTTATGACATCAAACGGCATCTGACGAGAGTTATTTAAGGTGGTTCGATTTCCATACAAAATTGAGAAAATAGTTTTCCTATATATTTTGATCAGCGGAACGGCTTCTCAATTTTATGATATCCTGGTAGTTGCAGCAGCTAGAGCTAGTTCGTAACCATGCCGTGGCGAACTACTAAAGTTATGACATCAAACGCCATCTGACGAGAGTTATTTAAGGTGTTTCGATTTCCATACAAAATTGAGAAAATAGTTTTTCTAAAGTATCACGCCTTAAACGAATTTCGCGAAAAGGGGAAATTTCGCGGCAATGGAAAACCGATTTATGAAAGTTTAAAATATCACGCCGTTAGCCTGCGAATGTCAAATAACGTTTTGTATGGAAATCGAACCACGTTAAACATTACTGGCCATGATCCATCAATGCCATCTAGTGCATTTTTTTGTAGTTTAATACTTCTATATTTGATTTTGACTCGTAATTATAACGGTATAAGGTTGAGTTTAGTAGAACGCTATATTTAGCGTAACAATAACTTTCATTTTCATTAGAATCGATGCCTGTGTCGCACAGCACTGGAGTGCTCCTCGATTTCATGATGTCCTGGTAAACGCGGAAGCTAAACCGAGCAGAGTCTTTCTGCTGTACTTGCTGTGTGATTTGTGTCATACGGAATATTTTTGAGGGATTTTGTATTACCACCACTGTAGCAAACAAGCAAAGGGCTTGCCTGATAGGAAACTGACACCGTAGCCTATGAACCGTTGTGATTCGAAAGGAGTCGCCAGCACGTTGCCGATTCATTGTGTCTAAAAAAAAGATTACCTAAAATATAGTTAATACCTCATAATGTAGTTATAAGTGCAATGCTATGAATGAGGGCAATTCGGTATTTGACAAAAGTCAAATCAGGGAATTTGTATGGATTACTGTGTTGTGATCAAACAACGTCCTTATTGTTAGTTTTTATGAATTTAAAAGCCTTTAAATAGGAAACATAAATGAAAGCTTGATATATACTTTCCTAGTATTTTCGTAATGTTGTTGCTAATGAAAAAACAATTTATTTTCACTGTTGTCAAATACTCAATTATTAGGATAAACATTATTTTTGCCCGACTACGGCAAAGCCTCGGCTTTGTGGAAGGGATATGTTTTTATCAGTCTTTGTTTGTATTTACGTGTATTCCACCGTAGCATGTCAGATACTGAACCGAGGTGACATTAACGCATTCACTGCCACCTCCTTTTCCTGGGCATTCGCCAGGTGCCACACTTTTTAAAATGTACTTTATGTAATGCACTTTACGTAATTACGAACGCGTCTGTGCGTCGATGGCACACGGTGAAAGTCACTGGAACGCACATACGCGTCGGTGGCAGTGAATGCGTTAAGCTACCTTTTGTATGAAAGAAAGAGCCTTTATTCAGTTAGTTCTCCGTAGTCGGGTTACAGTTTCTTTAACTTCTTACGCTTGTTCAAATATACAAGGTGACTGCCGGCTATGCCGTGCTATGCCTGCTGCATCTATCGGTGCACTGTTCTACTAAAACTAGAACCACCACCAGTCTATGCGACCCTAGTACACGCGGAAGCAAAAGCGAACCGCAAATGCAGTATGGGTTGAGAGTATTTCGTTAGAAGTATTCATACCGACCGACGATGTAAAAAAAATTGGCGCAATCTCATGGTGCAATGGATGGCCTATGAAGCTTAACTTTGCCTATTCTTCTCCCGGCTAGAATAAAAACAGGTATAAACAAAAAACAATGTTTTAAGGTAGGCAGAGGCACAGTTAAGCTTCATAGGCAATGTTGCAGCATTTGACGATACGTTATAAAGATAACTCTGACAAATGTCAACATTGTCAACCCACAATAAACTTTGGAGGATCGAATTTTATATACCTTACCATGATCTAATGTCAGTGATTTCAGTTATTGACTTGTTACCGATGCATTGCGTGCCGAATTAATTTGTATGACGCTATGGTAAATAAATAATATATAAGGAACTTTCGGTGTTTACCTTAACAATCAATTGTGGAGTTCCTATAATAAAAATTTCAAAAAGCTTAAGGCAATCTTTCTACGCTGCCCGCGTATTACAATAGTAGTTTATGCAATCGTTATATAATGGATGCTTTTTAAGTCGAGTACCACGTTTAGGCCACGAAACTTAAATAACTATTGTATACAATACTTTTTCTACGAGTCAACGGAAATAATAATTTATTAAACAAACTTGGTATCTATTGAAAATCGCCCTGCTGAAATGAAGCGCAGCAGCTTAGTAATTTTGCGCGTTGATGTCTTCACAGTTATCTTATACAGCTCCTGGATTCATAAGATGACTGCTGGCGGTTATCTTATGAAACCATACGAGTTCGTGACGAGCTCGTGGAGCTCCAGGATTAAAAAGTATGTATCGTGTACGAAATCTTAATTCAAAGATTAAAGTCGACGAGTAGAAAAAGATTGTAATACGCGGTTAAAAGTTTAAGTAGTTTTTACAGTAGAAAAATATAATACCGATGGCTATTGCCATCTCCTTCCGGTTATTACCCTGAGAAAATTACGGTTTTTTTGGAAATAATTCAATATCAGGCTAATTATTTGTATACGGCTTTTATATGATATTTTAAAAACTTTTACTATGGAAATCAATAATTCTATGGACCGGAAGTTAGGAAAAAAATTTAACCCGCAAGCAAAAATGCTATCAGTATTTTTATAATGAAAACATGTTTGAGTTCACAAATTTGGAGACTTACTACCTGAATCCAAAAATATATGCATCAGGAAATAACAGCATTTTAATTAAATGTTTACGACATTGAGATTGAGATAATATTGAATTTCATCTGGCCTATAGAAAGGTTTATTCATTAACAAAAATAAGTGGATTATGCGCGTATCCCAAAGAACGTATATAGACGTAGTCAATTATAAAGTAAAGAAAGTTTATACCATTTTCGCCTGATTTTTACGGAATTTATAAAGATTACCTTTCATTATTTTTTACCGTTGCGGTATTCAATTTAAGTGGATTATTAATGAATATTTAGTCAAATTACGCAACCTATTTTTTGGTTTAAAAATATGGCTGATATCGATATATTGTTGTGTTTTCATAGAGCGAAACCGTAAAGTTCTCAGGGTATATTTGTTATCTATCTTGTCTAGATATAAAATAGATCCTGTTACTAGGTCACCATATTCACCTCTTTGCATTTGATGTGGTCCTGGTCAACGCGGAGGAAATGTAGAGGGTGGTTTCGATTGAAACTGTCTGACTTTTAAACTGCACACCTGTTTAAAAGTGTATGTGAATGTGTATATGTGGTGTAGGTACAGTCAGCATCAAAAGTAACTACGCAATCGAAGGCATCAAAAGTTTTTTTTCCCTTTAAATAAAGACTTTTGACGTCTTTCGTTTCCGTAGCTACTTTTGATGCTGACAGTAAATAGTTTATTCGGTTGGAAAGTACAGTAGCTGGTTATGACCATCCCTTTTCCGTATTTTGGATGTCCATCTAGATTAAATATAGGTCACATTCACCTCCTGAATTGTGTGTGACCCTAGTAAACGCGGAAGAAAAGTCGAGGGTGGATTCGATTGATAGGTACTATGAAGCATTAGACTTCATTTCATTAAACATAGTATGGAATTGAAATTGGACTATTCCATGCACTGAGAAAAAATGTCGCTGGAAAAATTGTGACTCGTCTACACTAATATTATACTCGTTCATTTCCTACCCTGAAGTGAAAGAGTTATAGAAATCGGAGAATAATCCCGGAGATTACCACCTTATAAGTATACAAACCTTACTTTATAATATTAGTATGGATTTCATGACTTTTATTGCTTTCACTAAAAACTCGTTGGAAAAGTTAATGAAGTACCAATGAAAAGTTTCCATCAAGTTTTAATACACCCACCTGTTGAGGAACTGTATGCAGTGTTGCTGTCTCTTTCAACCTAGAATCTATATAGACTGATAGACTTAGTGCATCCGGTCCCGTTATTAGGTCACAGTTCATCTCCTACGTTTTATGCAGTCCTGGTATACGCGGAAGAGAATGCGAGCAAAGTTACCACAGGTCGCGTTTGAACTTTGAACTTTGACCTTGGCGTCGTTTAAACTTTCAACAGATGAGGTTTACTCTAATAGAGTAACACCAATCATAAAATCCGGTTCATTATTTACAATGTGAGAGAAAATATTTATTACTCTAATTATTTAAAAAAAGGTAATTGTTCAAAGTAGTACATTTACTTCCCTGATATTCCTTGTTTCATTTCAAATTTCCTCATATTAAGTGTGAAATCAGTGATGATATATGGCACTGAAACGTGATCGCTTACAATGGGCCTCAAAGGAAGGCTCAAAGGCACCCAAAGGGCAATGGAGAGGGCTATGTTGGGAGTTTCTCTGCGTGATCGCATCAGAAATGAGGCTATCCTATATGACGACCGCTTTAGCCTAGTTGGTAGTGACCCTGCCTACGAAGCAAGAGGTCCTGGGTTCGAATCCCGGTAAGGGCATTTATTTGTGTGATGAGCTCGAATATTTGTTCCTGAGTCATGGATGTTTTCTATGTATTTAAGTATTTATTTCTCTATATATATAAGTATCCATATAGTCGTCTAGTACCCATAGTACAAGCTTTGCTTAGTTTGGGACTAGGTTGATTTGTGTAAGATTGTCCGCAAATATTATTTATTAATATTATTTTTATTATTTATCCGCAGTAGAACCAAGGTAACCGATATAGCCCTCCGAATCGCTAAACTTAAGCGGCAGTGGGCGGGGCACATTGAACGTAGAACTGATGGCCGTTGGGGCGGAAAGGTTCTTGAGTGGCGACCACGTACCGGAAGGCGCGGCGTGGGTAGGCCAAGGTAGACTGATGACCTGGTAAAGATCGCGGGAGTTGCTGGTTGCGAGATTTGGGTGGCCCAGGACCGGTCACTTTGGAACTCTTTGGGGGAGGCAGCAGCAGTGGACGTCTTTTGGCTGATATGATGATGAGGTGTGAAAAGCAACCACTCGGTGGCAACTTTATTACCGTATTGAACGTAAACATAAACACTTGAATCGTTACGCTCAAGATTCTACTTTAAAAATGCCTCTCTGAGCTCGGGGTTATTACGTTTTCTTTCTTACACATAACATGTCTATCAATGAAGCATCATTTTAAGATTGGGTGTACTCTGAAACTACCAGTATGTTGTTTGTTGCCCCTCGAAGTAGGTGACCTAGTGCTCTCGTGTCAAGCTTACCACCTACGTTTTATGCTGCCCTGGTAAACGCGGAAGCAAACTCGGGCAGAGTTAGTGGTGAATGCTGAAAAGAATTCCATGTAGAAAAGTTTTGTAGACATTAAAAATAAGTATTCTAGTGGCACATCAAGTTAAATGCATAAAATAGTGTCTAGAACATAAGGATAAGTTTCGCAATTGATTTGATAAACTCCACACCAAAGAGAATATAAGAATAAGAGACGGGACTTCGAACAAGGTTTTGGATGACAGTGACATTGTCATTTGATTTTGACATTACAACTCATTCGAACTTTAGCTAGTTTGAAATACCACAATACCAATAAAAATAAACGCTAGTACGGAAGTAGACTTACCAACCTAACGAACGAGACTTAACGTTATCGATATCGATAATATTAGAACCCAACGTTATCGATATCGATAAGTTATGATTAGGGACGTCGTTGGGCCCACTGCATGAACAGAAAATTGCTTTACAAAATCTAAAACTAATCCGATTTAGGTATGAAATAATAAAAGGAGAACAAATATTTCATACAGTTTATTTCACACTTATTTCCAAATCACAGTATATTTACAAAAAATCACCAATCTGTACACATATCTTTGCGGGTCGCAATGAATTCTTTTCGAACTAAGAAACCTCCCGCTTGTAGGTTTTATCCAAGTACCCACCGTTGTTTTTCATAAGTAAATCAATATTGGCGCTTGATATTTCGTTATTAATACTTACGTGTTTTATTATAAGATAATTATTAATTTCATTTCGTCAAAAGCATTGTTTGTTTGACACACACGTGTTTTCTCGTGAAGTTATAATATCCATGGTAAACCGGCCAAAGTCACCATGACAAAATGACAGAAAGAGAAAGTACGGAAGTAGGAGATAGCATGAGTCCGCCATAGCAATAGCACAGATAGAAAACTTGTCACTTGTCAGAACTTGTCAGATTTGATCTTTGAGCAGTTGGACGTCATTCATATTTTTGTTCCTAGTTGCGCTAAACTGCTCCACACGAAACAAAATACCTACAAAAATGTTCAATAAATTGAAATAAAATCTCTAATGTTAAATAAAGCGACTATGATGTGCAAACCTTTTGGGTCATTGTCAGATTTAGGTTCGCGTCTTTTCGGTGGACATTGCCAAAGTTAAGGGCTATAAAGCCTAATTTTTGATTGAACTCTTAATCCGCATAAACGGCGTTGCCTCTTCTATAATTCTATGTGATAAAAACATAGTATATATAAACACAAGCCCGTAACTATTGACCACCGGAAAGATGATTTTTGTTTTTGTGACTGACAATGACCCTTTTATAATTTGTGTAGAATAGAAAATAGGAAGATGTACATGCATTGCACATTTTCGCCGTGGCAGGGAGCGCAAACAGTGACGATAATATAATATACTTGTTTTGTCTATAACCACAACAATCAACGCGCTACTGCGACAGAGTACTGTTAGGACATTACATAATGATGAACTATTGAGGCACACTGTATAATACATACGCTTTCAAATACAATTTTGTAGGTCATGAGTATATTATGCTTGTCCCCTTCCGTTAGCACAGCATCTCTTTCCAGTCTAGACCGGGTCACCTACATAGTGCACTTTGTTGTTCTGGCTAACGATTACCATCGATTTATGCAAACCTGGTATTACACGCGGAAGCAAATAGTTGGCGTTGGATAGTGGATCGTTGATCCCGCTAAAGTAAATGTTATACTTACTTAATAACTTGTTGACACAATTCATCTCGATTTTTGTCTATACAACAAGCAATTTTTTTACGTCATATCTGAATAGACGTGGTCAGGGTGTGACGAAAAAAATGACTAACCACGGGCGGTAATAAAAAAATCCTCAGGCAGCATATTTGTCGCCCTTACCCGTGCCCACTGGGCTCCAAATACTTGCGATCTGTTCTGAGACAATATTTGTTTTACCGCCGATATTATCTGTTTTAGCTGAGTAATGATTGTAATGAACTACAAAATTAGAATCACCTTTTAAAACTCTTTGTTTTGATACCGGATTAGTTAACTAGGTATACATTTTTTTAAATGGGTCATTGTCAGTCACAAAAACAAAAATCATCTTTCCGGTGGTCAATAGTTAAGGGCTTTACGCTCACATATAATATGTTTTTATCACATATAATTATAGAAGGGGCAACGCCGTTTATGCGGATTCAGAGTTCAACCAAAAATTAGGCTTTATAGCCCTTAACTTTGGCAATGTCCACCGAAAAGACGCGAACCTAAATCTGACAATGACCCAAATGTTATTGCATCATACACTACCGGTCAAAAGTTTAAGTTCACTCTTTGTTTTAGGTACAAATGAGTACTTTTGGACAATAATTTTTTGCAGTTTGTAAGCCGAAATTTGTCCGTAACTGATCCGTTATTGTTTCCAGAGATTTGATTAATTAGTCAGACACAATTCACGTACATTTCTAAACAACGCATTCCCTAAAATCTTATAGGAATGACGACAAAGGCTGGGCCATATATGGCCTTGCCACTTAAAACGTACAATGATCAGAGACAATGTTGGTTTTTAGGGAATCAGTTGTTTAGAAATCTACGTAAATTGTGTCTGATGACTAATCAAACACATCTCTGTAAACAATAACGAATCAGTTGGAAAACGAATCAGTTTTCGACATCTGAACTGCAAAACATTATCGCACAAAAGTACAAATTTGTACCAAAAACAAAGGGTGAACTTAAACTTTTGACCGGTACTGTAAATGGCCCTTAAAATTCTCCATTTTGTTTTTTTTTGACGTGAGCGGAAACTTCGGTCGCCGAAAACTATTCAGCCGATGCGATGTGTAGTGTTTACCTAGACTATACTTTTAACTTTTGATTTATACTTTACGCTGGTACATCGAAAGCATAGCTAGACTAAAATAACAGGATAGCCGTTGCAACCGTACCGTTCTAGCCGAAACAATCGATTTTCAGAAATAGGTCACCCAGTGCACTGGAATAGCCTCCTGCATTTTATGCACTCTTAGTCAACGCGGAAGCCTAGGCTAGCAGAGATAGTTCAGTGGCAATAAGTTTACGCCATAGTGTATTTTATTTTACTAAGTTAATCGTCCGTTTCAAGAAGAAACATCAGAGGAAAAAAATTATAAAACAAACTATTCTATACTCTATAATCACAGAAATGAATCACCCTATTAGAAATAATTCACGGCATAAATAATAGATTTTTGGGATGGATGCTGCCTGCGTGCCTCAATACATATACAAAATAGAAAAACACTAAAGGAAGACCTAATATGGTATAAATTAAAGGATATAAAAAGGTTTCTTATAACTTTGTTAAGTTTTAATAACACGATAACTTGTTACTTATGAGACACATACCTAATATACAGTTTTAAAGAAGACATTGTGAAAATCCTTTGGTTTTTTTAGGGTTCCGTAGCCAAATGGCAAAAAACGGAACCCTTATAGATTCGTCACGTCTGTCTGTATGTCTGTCCGTCCGTATGTCACAGCCACTTTTTTCCGAAACTATAAGAGCTATACTGTTGAAACTTGATAAGTAGGTAGATGTATTCTGTGAACCGCATTAAGATTTTCACACAAAAATCGAAAAAAAACATTAAATTTTGTTTTCATCAAACCCATACATACGTGTGTATGTAAAATGTGTCCCCCCCTGTAACTTCTAAAATAAGAGAATGATAAAACTAAAAAAAATATATGATGTACATTACCATGCAAACTTCCACTGAAAATTGGTTTGAACGAGATCTAGTAAGTAGTTTTTTTAATACGTCATAAATCGTAAACCGCAATTTATTTTACTGAACCCTTCATGTGCGAGTCCGACTCGCACTTGGCCGCTTTTTTTTTAAGACTTACCATTGATTGACCCTGGTCTCGCCTGATGCTAAGGAACGAGAGCCTGAAGATAAAGCGCATTGGTTCAGTAATAGCCTATTATGCACTCTTGTTTAGAAGGCACCTAGATTTTCAGTAATACCTCTTCCATTATATGCATGCCTGGTACAAAACAGCGAAAACAGCTGAGTACAACCGTACTAGCTTAGTACACAATCGAATCGGCTGAGTGCAAACTGTACTTGCCTACTAGGAGATGGGTGATTTCGAGGCCGGCTGTTTGACAACCAGAACTTGCGCCGCGCGTCGCCCCTTAACGAGTTATTGTGTTATACCTATTATAAGTTTTGCATCAATTTTTTTATAAAAACACATAATTAATAAATATAGGTTAAAAAATATAAACTAAGACTAAACACCGAGAGATAAATAAGAAAACGAAATTAAAACTAAAACCAGAAAATAAGATTTATAAGAAACAAGAAAGAAAATGACATAATAATAGTACTTTACTGCAGAGGCCTGGAAGTATGGCCGGTCGAGTACAGTGGCGGAATGAAAAGGTTGACCAGTTTTCAAATCAAGTCAATTACGCGTTGCAAGCACATGTTACCTTTTTAAATTGTGTATCAGACGAGAGTGTTGTATTGAAAATTATGTTCAACTGTTTGACAACAAAGTTCAAATTTACCCTTTTTAGGGTTCGGTAGCCAAATGGCAAAAAAACGGAACCCTTATAGATTCGTCATGTCTGTCTGTCTGTCTGTCTGTCCGTCCGTATGTCACAGCCACTTTTTTCCGAAACTATTAGAGCTATACGGTTGAAACTTGGTAAGTAGATGTATTCTGTGAACCGCATTAAGATTTTCACACAAAAATCGAAAAAAAATATTAAATTTTGGGGTTTCCCCATACTCAGAACTGAAACTCAAAAATTTTTTTTCATCAAACCCATACTTCTATGGTATCTATGGATAGGTCTTAAAAAATGATATTGAGGTTTCTAAGATCATTTTTTTTCTAAACTTAATAGTTTGCGCGAGAGACACTTCCAAAGCGGTAAAATGTGTGTGTGTGTGTGTGTGTGTGTGTGTGTGTGTCCACTGTAACTTCTAAAATAAGAGAATGATAAAATAAAAAAAATATATATAATGTACATTACCATGCAAACTTCCACCGAAAATTGGTTTGAACGAGATATAGTGAGCAGTTTTTTTTTAATACGTCATAAATCGTAAACTGCAATTTATTTTACGGAACCCTTCATGTGCGAGTCCGACTCGCACTTGGACGCTTTTTATTAGTTTGATCTTGCCATTACGTTGTGTCAAGTTTGATAAATCTAATGATTAAATCCTCTTCGCTTAAAATTATTAAAACTATAAATGTCAGTAACAGGTCCTGTCAATGTCATCATTGCTATTTCTTGTATACGGTTTTTTTCTTTTTTTAACTCGTTTTCTAAAATTCAAAGAGGTCAATTCTCATAGTGGACGTATCTGTAGGCCATGTAGTGGAAATGACATTCATTATGACGGAATGTGTCTGACACTCGGTCGATAAAGCAGATACTGATAACTTACGAGTATACTGAGCAAGCAAAAACAGATCTTACAATGGTCAACCTTTTCAATCCGTGACTGTACATAATATAGAAGGCCGAGCGTAGCGAGTTCGAAAAAAATACAAAAAAAATATATAATTAAAAATTAAAAGCCTTATCTCGAAAACTATTGGGTCTACAGAGACAATTCTAGTCTCATATTGTAGCAAATAAAAACGTCCTGAGACAGCTCCTAGTCTGTATGGAATAGAATTTCCCATAAAAAACATTCCATGTAAAAAATACACAACTTTACTGCATTTACTAATTTTTGCATAGGAACCTAAAACTATGTAAGTGTGATTGCCAAGTCACAAAATTTTATTTAGTAAGCAAATAAAGATTAATAAGAATGCCTGCGGCGCTACCACGAACTTCGAATCTCGAACTACGTATATCTCCGTCTCTATCGCACTTATGGTGTATGGTACTCGAGCGACCGAAACGGAGATATACGAAGTTCGAGATTCGAAGTTCGTGGTAGCGCCGCTGACTTGGTTCTACGAAATATCTCACCACTTTTTACTGTGAAAGAGTTTCGAGACTTGGCCTATTTTTCACATGGAATGTTTTTATTTTTTTATTTTATTAATTTATTTTTGTAGACTTTGTATGGGAATGTTATTTTACCAACCGCAAATACCGTTTGTATAGTTTTGCTGGAAGAAACTGCAAAAGTTACTTTGTAATCGCATGTATTTGTATAGGATTACAAACTTACTTATGCAGTTTATATATCTCTGAAACGTGACTGAAATTGCAATATTTTTAGGTTTTTTTATGAATTATTAGGCTAAAAACTAATTACATTTGAAATTTGGAGCTTGTGGGTCTGCTAGAAGTACCTTAGAATTAGCGTGATAATTATCAGTGAGTATGTCAGTGACAAAACTTTGACGGACAATAGTTCTTAAACTAAAAGTTCAAATTGAATGTTATTGATATTATATGTTAGCCATATTAATAAGATTATGTTTACGTGTAATATTTTTATAATATTATAAATAAATTAGTATGAGTATGCCCTACATGTTCCTGAAAATTCAGGGTTCTAGCTTTAGCCAGCACAAAATTACAGGATGTTGAAAATGGCCTGAATGGCTTCGAGAAAAGGATGGTATGGTATGGTACGGCCGTGCCTCTTTGTTTTGCTCGACTTGGTGGGGGCACTGCCGTGCCCCCAGATAATAGAAAGACTTTATTTCGCAAATAACACTACATTTTTACATTTACACTTAGATGGCTCGCTCGTAGCCTATGTTAATACTACCATCGGTATAATTTAGATAGGGAATTCCACGTGACACAATTACTCGGGTACTATCTGTATTTTCGTAAGTTTTGTAAAAAAAAAACATTTAAAATCTTTAACTTCTAATTAAAATCTTCTTCGAAGTAAGTAAATATATCATCGATCGGGGGATTGTTATGATTCTAGCAACAAGATGCACCTTCTGGACGGCGATAAGATCGCGACCCTTCTCGCTAGCTACGTCACAGAACTACTGAAGGCTTGCGAGGCCACCGAGCTGAAGTTAGGCTTAGTGCAGACCGCGTACGCCAATGGAGCCTCCACCAAATACATCACCGAAGATCTGGTGAGTGTTCTAGTCCTAAGGTAGTTTTTTTACTGTATAGGTACGCATTTGACCACTACCTCATCATCATCATTACTTAAGAGCCTTGCTCTTGTCGGTGGAGTAACCGCCACTTTTCTCTATCCATTGCCAGCCTCTTGACTTCCTTATATGATTCGACATCAGCTTTATCTATTATTTGGCTAAAATATGTTAGCCTAGGCCTTCCTCTGCCTTGATCCGAGTTTTAAGTAACTGGGAAAAGGTTTGCCTGAAGTGAGTTCCACTCTAGCTGTCCTCGCGAGAAAACTGGAAGCAAAGCTGGAATTAATTATCATGTCCTTCAATTACACTCACTAACCGACGGCACGCGCGGCACTGTATATGGCAGGATCGCCAAGTAAGGTGCGGGGTTCGGAGATGAGTTGAAACGAGTGTTCAAGACAAATGATGCTTTACTCGCATTTCTGCCATTATACAATATGTGTAATAGTTCTATATATAAGTGTCCTATAAGCTACAGTGGCGGAGCGCCCATACAAGCCGATTCCCACCGGCTTGCCTTCAATTTCTTGCTATATATTACCAAACTCGTAAAACATCAAAAAACAGCCCTTTGTTTTGCTCGGGGTTGTCCAGTGAAAATTCTCAGGCGCCGCCACTGATAAGCTATATCTAGTATACATCACAGATTAGTGCGAATCAGTGGTAAATAAACAACATAAGGGTGGAACTCATAACCGCGCCTAGTCCCAAGATGGCGACATGGTGAGAGCGGGATAATTCGTGTAATCCTAGCGCACACTCTCCGAAATGCCTTTAGGCGACGTAGGTCGGTTTCTTATTTTGTTGGATTCGTAGTAGGCAAGGTCAGTTTCTTTTTTGGCGGTTTCGTAATATGTCATTTCCTTATTTTGCCAGCTTTGAAGTAGTACTGTTTCTTATTTCGTTAAATTCTAAGTAGGTTATTTTTTTATATTTGTAATTTTCTGAGTAGGTCAGATTTTTATTTTGTCGGATTCGTAGTAGATGGATCATCATCAGCATCATCATTTTACCTCTGTGTTAATGAATTTCATGTTCATTCGTGCATTTTACGTATCAAAATGTAGAAATACAATATATAGAAGAGAATATTATTATTATTATAGCCTCTTTATTTCCATAACGAATGGCGTATAAAACATATCAAATTATATATATATTATTATATATTTTTTTCTTTTAGCATGCACAACTTAATTATTAGGAATATTACATTAAAAAATTCTGATTTGCAACTAGCTGTACATAATAAAAATATTAAATTCACGACATTTTTCAGTTGTTCTCTTTTCTATAGTTTTTTTTTTTTTTTATATATTTTATTTTATTTATTTTAGAGAAATATATATATATATATATATGTATGTATTTTTTTTTATACAAGTAAATTTAAATAAGTAATAGCTATTTTTGTAAAAAAAAAAAAAAAAAAAAAAAAAAACATGCATAATAATCAATTGGTAATCGATATGGACCCCTCAACGGGTTAAGGCCTCCTCCATTTTGCTCCACGTTTGTCTTTCCTTCGCTTTTTTGATCCAGTTTTCACCAGCTTTTCTGATTATTTCATCAACCCATCTTTCTTTCGGTCTTCCTCTTTTCCTTTTGTTTATTGGTCCTCGCCACGTAGTTACTCTCTGTGTCCATCTTTCTTTATCCATGCGTGCGATATGCCCTGCCCATTTCCATTTTTGTTTTTGAGAGTGTTCCAAAGCATCTATTATTTTTGTTGTGTTTCTTATTTCTGTGTTTCTTTTTCTGTGTGTTATGTTTATGTTTAGTATACTCCTTTCCATCGCTCTCTGACATACTTGTATTCTATTTTTAATTTTATTATTATATATCCATGTTTGGGAGCCGTATGTAAGACAAGGTAGTAAACATGAATCCATAACTTTTTTCTTGAGCTTTACGGGGAGTTTTGATTTGAGGGTTTCTTTATTACTCCAGAATTTATTCCAAGTCATATTAACTCTTCTTTTGACTTCGTCCTCGAGTCTCGTCGTAGCGAAAGATACCTGTTGTCCTAAGTAGACATAGCTTTGAACGTATTCCAATGTATTGTTGTTGGCTTTTATGGGTATACTATGGTGGTTCGTCATGACTTTAGTCTTGGTAGTATTCAATTCTAGGCCGATGTTACTGCTTACTTCGTTTAGCTCATTGATCATTTTTTGTAGTTGAGATGCTGTTTCAGAAAAGATGATGATGTCATCCGCAAATCTGAGATTAGTGAGGAGTTTACCATTTATATAAATTCCTTCTCTTTCCCAGTTCAGATTTTTCATTATACTTTGGAGTACAGCTATGAAGATTCTTGGTGAGAGGGGGTCGCCCTGCCTGACACCTCTACAAATGTTTATTTCAGAGCCTTGTCTCTCTAACCTTACACGACTTTTACTCTTGTAATAGATGTCTTTTATAAGATCGATGGTCTCCATTGGGACTTCACATTCGTGTAGAGCTTTCCAAATGCTATTGTGGGATATCGAGTCAAAGGCCTTCGCATAGTCAATAAATCCAAGGTAGAGTGGCTTGTTGTGCTCTATATATTTCTCCATAATCAAATTTAGGGTGTGGATGTGATCTGTTGTGGAAAAGTTTTTTCTGAAACCAGCTTGTTCCGGAGGCTGAAATCTCTCTGTAAAAACTGCTAAGCGATCTTCAAGACATGAAGCGAATAGTTTATATATATTAGGTTGTAAGCTTATTGGTCGGTAATTTCCAATATCCGCCGGATCTCCTTTCTTGTAAAGTAATATTATGTCAGATTTTGCCCATTCATTTGGTATTGCTCTGTCGTCTAGAATTTTGTTAAATAAGGTTGTTAAGTAGGGTGTTAGTATGTGTTTGCCCAATTTTATTGTTTCGTTCGGTATTCCGTCTGGTCCGTTACTTTTGCCGGGTTTCAGAGATTCGATTTTCTTTATTATTTCAAGTGTAGAGAATCTAGTTAAGGTAGTAGAGTTCGGGTTGGTCGTTTCAATTTCTGGAGTCGTTTCTATTGCCGAGTATAGGTCGTTAAAAAATGTTGTTGCCTTTTCTATTATTTTAGATCTTGACAATATTTTTTTGTCGTTTGTATTATCTTTTATGTAGGGTATCCATTGTTTAGTGGTATTAAGAACTTTTAGACCTTTTTTAAGGCTGCCTGTAGATTTCAAGTGTGTTTCAATTACTGTTATTCTGCGTTCTATGCGTTCTCGTTTCATTAATTTGTAGATGTTCTTGTAAAGATAGGTACGTTCCCTTTTTTCTTCTTTTGTAAGAGATTTCTTCTGAATCAAGTCGTTTCTTCTTGTGATAAGTTCTTTTATGTGCGCAGGGATGGCTTCCTGTTTTGCTGTCAATGTTTGTGGAATTGCATTTAAACTGGCGATAATCGTTTTCTTAATCTTGTTATATAGGGACTCTACATTTTCATTTTCTTCTAGTTCCATTTTGCTAATGTTTGTATTCAAGTTTTTTATGAATTGTTCTTTTTCTTCGGTCGTACTGAGTTTAGTCTTATGGTTCTTGTAATTTGCTCTACTTTTTTTTTCTGGTGTTATCTGCAGCGTACCCCTTAAGAGTCGATGGTCACTAGGAAACGTTAGATTTGATATGATTTCTACATTCGTAAATTTGTCTTTTCTATTGGTTAATATATAATCGATTTGACTTTTATTTTTCTTTGGCGATAGCCATGTCCACATGGTTTTGTTGTTCTTTTTGAATAAACTATTTGTAATGTATAGTTTGTTTTCCCAACAAAACTGGAGCAGTCTTTCACCTCTTTTGTCCCTTTTTCCATAGCAGTATTTGCCTAATATTCGTTCTTCACCTGGTATTTGCTCTCCAACTCGGGCATTAAAATCTCCTAATATGATTTTCTGGTGGTTATATTGACAGTGTGCATTCTGTAGTTGTTTGTAGAAGTTATCGATGTCTTGGTTGCTCGCGTCAGCTGTTGGTGCATGTATTTGGACAATTGTAAGTTTAGAGGAATTGAATTTGAGATTTAGAATGCAAATGCGTTCAGACACTCCAATGAAGCTTTCAACATTTAGCTTATATTCTTTCTTTATAAGGAATCCTACTCCATATTGTCCTTTCGTTTCCCCGAAGTAGCAGAATATATGTTTGTCTTCTTCTATAATATTATATCCTGTTCGTCTTATTTCGGCAAGGCCGATAATGTCGTATTTTATTTTTGAGATCGCTCTCTCAAAATCTAGTAATCTTTCATCAGATAATAAAGATCTTGCATTGTAGGTGCAGATGTATAGATTTTGTAGTGGAGATGGAGGGTTACAGTCCTTATCCCCCGCGGTGACAAGCCGTATTGGGAGATGTAGAGGGGGTTCCGTTACTCGTTTTTTGACGGCGAGTGTATCTCAGTCGAGCTCGACTCGGACCCTTTTTTCTGTGGTGTGTTGTTCAAGTAGGAGGTAATGCTGTTTGTTTTATTTTTCTTAGGTACCTGTTTAGCACTCGTTTCGTTGATTGCTGTGCTTTGATGGTCAGGGGATTCCGACAGATTCCGTTTCTTGTTCCGTGTGTCTGCTACGGAGTTCCTATTTTTAGTGTTACCTGGTAGTATTACTATTTTATCGTAGCGCAATACAGCATTTTTTCCAAGCTTACGTTGTTTTTCCACTTCTTCTTGTAGTTCCTTACGTTTCAGTAAGATTTCTTTGGGAAAGTCTTCTTTAATGTTAATGATCGAACCTTTCAATGTTCCTTTTTTCTTTAAAAGTTCGAATTTTCGTCCCATAGTTGTTAATGTTACTAATAAAGGTCTTGTCATGTTCCCTTTTTGACCAAGTCTTCTCACATTTTCTATTTCGGATTTTTCAATAGATATATTCATTTTATTTTTTATGCAGCTTAGTAGTAAGTCTTGTAATTGTTCATAACCGTGTTCAGATTCCTCTACTCCATAGAATATTAGATTTTTCTTCTTAGACTGCCGTTCTAGATAATCAATCTTCCTTTGTTGTTCATTTATTTTTATTTCTAAATTATTCGTTCTGTTTTCTATATATGAAAATTTTTCGTTTATATTATCATTGATAGCTTTGGTAATATTTTCTTCCATACTTTTTATTTCCTGTTTTTGATTAGTTAGATCGTCTTGAATTTGTTTTAGAATTTTCATAACATCATCCATATTTATTGTTTAGGTACTTGTGGTGCCCTCTAGCGGCGTATAGCTGTAATAATATCTTAGTAGTCTAGTTATCGGGGCGCCGGCGTTGTTAAGTTGATGCGTGAACGCAGCTTAGTGCATATGTAGTTTGGCCGCCAGCCACTAGATGGCATAAATGTCAATATAGTTGTGTATTACTTGCAATTTTATTTGGAGGTTATAATAATAACTTTGTGCACTTAATACTAGTTTTTACCAATCTTTGCACAAATATTTCACAGTTTGGCTTCGTGAGATGGCGATACGTTGGTTTCCACTGTAATCCTACTTTTACTGATTCATCACACACAGTTATTGTTTTGATTTTTCGTATGCCGGTATTTTGTTTATTTCTTGCACAGTTCCTATATATTATATAAGTTTCACATGGTTTTAACGTTATTGCACTGAGTTAATCACCTAAATTAACGAACTAATCACTTTTTGTATTTTTAAATTGAGAAATACTACGGAGCAGAAGTAAACACGGACACAGTAGCCAAGATTATTTTTTTATATTTGTAATTTTCTGAGTAGGTCAGATTTTTATTTTGTCGGATTCGTAGTAGATGGATCATCATCAGCATCATCATTTTACCTCTGTGTTAATGAATTTCATGTTCATTCGTGCATTTTACGTATCAAAATGTAGAAATACAATATATAGAAGAGAATATACTTACATATATTATATAATAACTACAAACAGTAATGATCCACTTACTACGAATCCGACAAACTAATAATCTGACCTAGTCAGAAAAAGGCAAATATAAGAAAATAACCTACTTAGAATTTAACGAAATAAGAAACTGTACTACTTCAAAGCTGGTAAAATAAGGAAATGACATATTACGAAACCGCCAAAAAAGAAACTGACCTAAGAATATGACAAAATCAGAAACTGGCCTACTACGAATCCAACAAAATAAGAAACCGACAGGCGTCGCCTAAAGGCCGAAATGTATCCTGTAAAACACCGATAAGCAGGCAACTTTTCTACGGTGTTCCAGTATTTGCATTTTAGCCTTAGATCGGAAGTTTCCTGTTTTCCAGTTCAGTCTACTTTTGTATCTTATCCTCCAACAATTTTTCCTGGTTGTATCCAAAAGGAATCCGGGGTCCGACACCCATTCCCAAGATTTGGCGTACCTAGGCAGTAAAGGTTTTGCAAAAACGACTGCTATCTGTCCTTCTATCTGACTTCCTAAGGGAAAACTAAACCTTGCTGGGATACTTAAATTAGACCGACCTCACGATGTTTTCCTTTACCGAAAAGTTACCGTTAAATATCAAATACTATTTAGTACATAATTTTTGTTTTGAGTGGCCAGTGTTTTGAAAGCAATCCTGACTGAAAGCCAGAGTACTTACTTCGCATCTGAATACTTAGAGCGCCAGGTCTGACATTACTAAACACTGAATTCTGTACCTGTTTCAGAAAGTTCCGGTGTCGTGCGTGAAGACGGGCGTAAAGCACTTACACCACGCGGCGTTGTCGTACGACATTGGCGTGTACTTCGAGGCGAACGGACACGGCACGGTCGTTTACAGCAACAGAGCCAAGACCACCATTCGACGCATCGCTCAAGAAGGGTATGTACCCTTTTAAGTAGTTTTTTGGGTAACCTTAAACTAAAATCGGTTACACACGGTGACTTCAATAATATTTGTTTACTTTTGCAGTGAACCAGAACAGCGTAAAGCGGCCCAACTACTCCTGGACTTCATCGATATCACCAACGAAACAGTCGGCGACGCCATATCAGACTTGTTCTTAGTTGAGACAGTTCTGTGCGCGCGGGGACAGAATGTGAAAGAGTGGATGACGGCTTATACTGACCTACCGTGTCGGCAGCTGAAGGTCACAGTGCAAGTGAGTCCTTATTGTTGTTGTCTTAAGGTGTATTTTAGGTTCCTGCGATATCAGACTTGTTCTTAGTGGAGACAGTACTGTCCGCGCGAGGACAGAACGTGAAAGAGTGGATGACGGCTTATACTGACCTACTGTGTCGGCAGCTGAAGGTCACAGTGCAAGTGAGTCCTTATTGTTGTTGTCTTAAGGTTTTAGCTTCCTGCGATATCATACCTTGTCCTCTCTCTCTAGTATTCTATGCTCTGAGGGTAGACCCGATAAAAGTCGGTCCATTATTTTACTAATTGTCTAGTACACAACACATCACTCAACGAGCATCAAAAGTGCCCTTGTGAGGCCACAATTTGCAGAATAAATATTTTTTTTTACGGCTCCGACAAGTGAGGCATACAGGGTAAAATATTATTAACCGCTCATATTTTTCCTAGCAGTAGGTATCAATAAAAGATGCCATTTCTGAAAACAAAACAGGGGTAAAAATTTCACAATAAAATGTGCTGTCCGAATAAATAGGTGTTAGTAACGTGTTAGTCGGGAGCTGAGTGACGCTCGGGGTTAACGGTGCGGGGGGAGGGGCGTGCCGCCTCCCGCACAGCGCGCTACCACGGTGCCCACGAACGCGTGGTTTTTTAGGATATCTTTCAGCTGCTGTCTCAAATATTGTAGTACCGAAAGATACTGAAAGAAATGCCCTTGCCAGACAAAGAATGAACTACTTTGGTAACGGTTACCCGCAACCAAAGGAATTCAAGGTGCTCCCGACGAACTGCATCATCCGCTTTGTGGAAATGATGGAGCAAGCCTGGGAGCAGGTATAAAGGAGAGGGCAAATGCACAAAAGATCCCACTGGGTCGAAGTGCATCCGAAAGGGCCCTCACCTAGATAAGATAAGATAAGATAAGATACTGAAAGAAAACACACGTATTTTTTATTTTTCGCCAAGGATTCCACTGTGAATGATTGAACGGTCAATATTATTTCACGGTTACCATAATAAATAAAATAAAATAATAGTACATTATGATACAAGTGTGCTAAGTTGGTCATTACACTCGAGTCGGTTTTTAATGACCAATGCTCACGTGTTTCATACGACGTTTTTCAACACATTTGCGAGGAAAAAATAAAAAAAATTAAAAATTAAAATGTTAAAAGATATGTAATGAAAAGGCACTAGTGCGATAATGTAATGTAAAAGTCACGGCATGGGTAATATTCTGCATTATTTTGCTAATATTTAAAAATGTATGTAATGAAAAGGCACTAGTGCGATAATGTAATGTAAAAGGCACGGCATGGGTAATATTCTGCATTATCAGTGTAAATACGCTGTAATAATACCTACTTTACGAGCAGGTGTGTTGAAAAATATCTTTATTTCAGAACATTCCATTCCATACAATACAATACAATATAATATAGGTACATTCAGATTATTTATCTAAAACAGTGCTACTTTAATTCATATTAAATAATTATAAAAATGTCAACAGAAGTGCAGATGTGAAAATGTCAAGGTTTCGTAATTAACTACTGATTTCAAGAAAAACGTCAACAGAGCAATAGGTACATAATATCTGAAAATGTCAAGAGAATGTCTAGGTAGGCATCTTAATTAATAATTTTAACCCAGGTACTCAGGATGGAACCGTCTGATCTATCAGCGATGACCTTCAGTATCCTGTTGTCGCTGCGTCGGATGCGGCTTCGGATAGATGCAACCCGCTTTCGCCTTATCGCATAAAAGTCGTCGGTACGCGCCTCGGCAAACATCCCCGACGCGCTACAAAACCGTGGCAACCTCAACAGGATTCTGAAGGCATCATTATACTGGATCCGAAGAGCATTATAGGCCTTCAGCGTGTAGCTGACCCATAGGCTACCCGTGTAGAATACTTGACAGAAGGCCTTAAAAAGGGTGACTTTAACTTGTTTTGAGCAACGGGCAAACCTACGGGCCAACATATTGCTTCTGCCCGCTAACGCTCTCCGTTCCCTCTCCAAATCGAGGTCGTCCTTAAGGTCCTCTGTCAAATAGTGCCCAAGGTATTTAAACTGTGAAACCCTCTGTAGGTAAATACCGTTCAAAACTATAGAGGGCACATGCTTAGGGTTCATTTTGCTTGACTTGAAGACTAGGACTTCGCTCTTTTTGGAGTTGTATACTAGACCGTGAGTTTCTGCGTAGGCCTCACATACACTCAGCATTTTCCTGAGTGCACTGACAGAGGGGGACAGCAGCAACATATCGTCGGCGTAGCTTATGTTGTTCACGCTAACACCGTCGACATAACACCCGACCGGCATTCTGCTGAGCTCCTCTATCAGCCCGTTAACATACAAGTTGAAAAGCTTCGGTGAGGTTAAACCCCCCTGCCTCACCCCGCAATCCAACCTGTCCGCCTCCGACTGTGCTGCCCCCCACCTAACCGTATTGGTCTGGTTGCCGTTCCAGTATTTAAAAATATCTATCATTTCACGCGGGACTTTACTCAATGATAGTTTATCCCACAGGACACCATAGGACACCATGTCAAAGGCTTTAGACAGGTCGAGGAAGCACGCATATATAGGTGTGCTCCTGTCTGTGTAATACTTGACGGTGTGTTTTAGACTTAAAATGGCGGTCTCAGTAGATAATCCTGCTCTAAAACCGAACTGCGCATCATGTAACTTTAGATATCTACCAAGTCGCACGTCAAGCACACCGTCAAGTACTTTAGCTATTATTGTAGCCAATGAAATGGGCCTATAGTTACCTGCGTCCGACACATCCCCGGTTTTATTTTTAACTATTGGTAAGACAATTGTCCAATTGTCCTCAACAAAACAGCATAGTTAACACTCTGGGTAAGTGTACTCCAGCAGCTTGCAAATGCTCGATACTGAGTCCATCGTGTCCCGGTGACTTTCCTCGCGTCATGTGAACTCAGCACCGAACTCAGCATTACATGACTGTACTGTGGTACCCAGCGGTGACTCGACTTTGAATTTATCTTTAAACAAATTAGCTATTTCCGCTGGCTCATTAAATCCATTTACACTCACCGGTAGGCTAGGTCTTACATTCATGGATTTAGTGTGCTTCCAGAATGACTTAAAATCAGCCCTTGAGCGATGGGAGGCTAATACATCCATTTTAATTTGGTCCTGATTATTCTGACACCACTTTAACCTACATTTAAACCTGCGCCTGCCATCACACATATCACGGTATAAACCTCCAGATTTGGGTTTGCCACCAGCGACCCACTCCAGGAATTTCAATCTCGCCTCCCTATGCACCGCACTCACATGTTTGTTCCATCCTGTGATATAGCCTCCTTTCCGCTTTACAGATTTTTTACAGCTCAGTACAGATGCGTCAACTAAAATATCCACAATTCCACCAAACAGGTGATTTATAATTACATGATGTTCCATATTGTCACAATTTATATCACAACATTCTCTGAGCTCCACAGGCAAGTCAATATCACGCAGCCTGCTGTTGCATGCGTCATGGTACTCACTTACCTTTTCTGAACTTCTCTCTCCCCATATTACATGATTTCGAGGTATATTACTCATATTTATATTTACTTTACGTCTCACAATGTTTACATTAATTTCTAGTTTCATTGGAAAATGATCAGACCAAAATACATCATTATCTATTTTAATATTAACAACAGATTTCAACACCGACTCTGATACTAAACAGTGATCCAACCAACGTCTAGATCCGTGTGCCTCACTAAGATAAGTGTAACTGTCAGAGAGTAAACCTAACTTTACAATATCAGCACAAGTTAAACCATTTTCTAAACAAAATTCTAAAAATTCTCTACCAAAGCTCTCGCCAGGATGTGCATTAAAATCACCCAAAATTATCACAGATTCTACGTCAGCTGTTTCAATTACGGCACAAATTTCCCCAAGACACTGCGTAAACTCCAGCAAATTCTCACCTATGTCCACAGGCATATATACACTCATAATCAACAACTGCCGATCAGTCATGGTCACTTTAATACCAACTAACCGCGGGCTATCACACTCGATTATTGACACCGATTGACAGATATCCTTCCGCCACAAGAGGGCGACACCTCCATGGGGTCGACCGCGCAGGACCCCCGCTGCGGTGTCCACCGCCGACGAGCCCGTATGCCCAAAGCCCTCATGTATGCTCCCCAAGTATGGTAGGTCGTGAGGTAGTAGCCACGTCTCCTGCAAAGCAATGATGTCACATTTCTGACAACACGCCTTAACAAAGTCTACAGATCTCTTTATAGACTTACAATTGAAGGACAAAAGTCTACATATGTTATCATCCTGAGTCGTACTAGACATGCGTTAAGCTAGGACTTCTTCTCACTTTGCTATCGCGAGCAGTCTCCCGGTTATTCGGGTTACTGCTTTTGAAATACACGGGTCATTGTCAGTCATAAAAACAAAAATCATCTTTTCGGTGTACAAGAGTTAAGGGCTTACGTTTACATATAATTTGTTTTTATCACATAGAATTATACAAGGGGCAACGCCGTTTATGCGGATTCAGAATTCGACCAAAAATTAGGCTTTATAGCCCTTAACTTTGGCAATGTCCACCGAAGAGACGCGAACCTAAATCTGACAATGACCCACACATATTTGCGGAATCTTATACCGTCTGGCCATAGATTATCCTTCAAAAATATATCTAACTTAGATTTGTTTACAAAAAGCTTGTAGGTATCATAACCTTTATCTCGCTTCATTGTAATTTTTTCAAGTTTTACAACTTCATTTGTTCTGTTTCTTATGTATTCCGTTATATCCGCGCTTGCTGTATCTCGATGTACATTTGAAATAACTAGCGGTAATTTGGTTACAGCCGCTTTAAATTTCTCACTATAGGGCTCGCCTTGCCAGTATTTCCAATAAATTGATTTCGCAGTTTCTTCCTTTGCATCAATATTTACTCTGCTTCCTGTTTATTGTTATTTTCTTTCCACGTCCCGTTTTTTTGCAATATCAGCAAAAGTACTTGACTTTATTAACGGTGTAGGACTTGTCGTTTTCATACGTGACGGCGGGGTTACTAAGATTCGATCCGCGCGGTCCGTTTCGATATCGACTATGCGCTCACTTTTCCTCGCACATGGTTTGTTTACGATTTCGCCTGCGCTTTTAGCCCCGTCATTGGGTGCAAGTGTGATGGCTGCGTTATTGCGTTGTGGCGCGAGCGAGCGAGACGACATATGCTTCTCAGCGTCCCGTTCGCACGACTGCTGTTGCGCCGGCGGCGAGCTAGCCTCCACACCTGATACGGAATCACCACAGTGAATCAGCCCGATCGGCCCGCTGTCCATATCGTTTAACATAAATGCACCGCGTTTTTTGTTTATATTTCGGTCACAGATTAACGAGGAGTACCTTCCCTCGTAAATAGAGTTCTTGACCTCCTCCAACTGAGACGTCGTCACATACGACTCCTTGATTTCTTTTAATTCCGACTGCATAACAAGCAGGTCTTTGAGCAATCTGGTAACATCAATATGATCAAACGTTACTGGAGGTAATATATGTAAATCTTTCGCTACGAAGGTCGGGATAAGCTCATCGTCAGTTTCTTGGAACAAAGTAATGATGTCCTCTAGATCCCTCTGCGCTTTCCCTTGGTTTCGGCGCGATATCTTCCTTTTGTTCACAGTAACGGATTCAAAAAGTAACGACTTCGCATGAACAATTTCCTCGGGTGTAAAAGCTGTAGAACATATCCGGACAATACTATCATTGTCCATCACTTCACGTTTATGCTGTACAAATGTCAGCAACTCGTTAACTACAATGTTGCAGCTCGCGCACTTTAATACTTTAAAATTCGACATTTTTACGTAATGACCAACGTTGCGCGCACCCGCTCGGAACCGCGCTTGCGCACGGACTGATAATGTTTACTTTATAATCGCAGGACCGCAACGCGATATCCACAACAGACGCGGAGCGCGTGTGCGCGGCGCCCGAGGGTCTGCAAGCTCGCGTCGACGAGTTAGTGGCCGCGCACACGCACGGGCGCTCCTTCGTGCGGCCCTCGGGCACCGAGGACGTGGTGCGGGTGTATGCGGAGGCAGACACACAGGAGGTACGCATATATACACCAACGTAGTAAGTAAGTATGTTAGTGGCCGCGCACACGCACGGGCGCTCCTTCGTGCGGCCCTCGGGCACCGAGGACGTGGTGCGGGTGTATGCGGAGGCAGACACACAGGAGGTACGCATATATACACCAACGTAGTAAGTAAGTATGTTAGTGGCCGCGCACACGCACGGGCGCTCCTTCGTGCGGCCCTCGGGCACCGAGGACGTGGTGCGGGTGTATGCGGAGGCAGACACACAGGAGGTACGCATATATACACCAACGTAGTAAGTAAGTATGTTAGTGGCCGCGCACACGCACGGGCGCTCCTTCGTGCGGCCCTCGGGCACCGAGGACGTGGTGCGGGTGTATGCGGAGGCAGACACACAGGAGGTACGCATATATACACCAACGTAGTAAGTAAGTATGTTAGTGGCCGCGCACACGCACGGGCGCTCCTTCGTGCGGCCCTCGGGCACCGAGGACGTGGTGCGGGTGTATGCGGAGGCAGACACACAGGAGGTACGCATATATACACCAACGTAGTAAGTAAGTATGTTAGTGGCCGCGCACACGCACGGGCGCTCCTTCGTGCGGCCCTCGGGCACCGAGGACGTGGTGCGGGTGTATGCGGAGGCAGACACACAGGAGGTACGCATATATACACCAACGTAGTAAGTAAGTATGTTAGTGGCCGCGCACACGCACGGGCGCTCCTTCGTGCGGCCCTCGGGCACCGAGGACGTGGTGCGGGTGTATGCGGAGGCAGACACACAGGAGGTACGCATATATACACCAACGTAGTAAGTAAGTATGTTAGTGGCCGCGCACACGCACGGGCGCTCCTTCGTGCGGCCCTCGGGCACCGAGGACGTGGTGCGGGTGTATGCGGAGGCAGACACACAGGAGGTACGCATATATACACCAACGTAGTAAGTAAGTATGTTAGTGGCCGCGCACACGCACGGGCGCTCCTTCGTGCGGCCCTCGGGCACCGAGGACGTGGTGCGGGTGTATGCGGAGGCAGACACACAGGAGGTACGCATATATACACCAACGTAGTAAGTAAGTATGTTAGTGGCCGCGCACACGCACGGGCGCTCCTTCGTGCGGCCCTCGGGCACCGAGGACGTGGTGCGGGTGTATGCGGAGGCAGACACACAGGAGGTACGCATATATACACCAACGTAGTAAGTAAGTATGTTAGTGGCCGCGCACACGCACGGGCGCTCCTTCGTGCGGCCCTCGGGCACCGAGGACGTGGTGCGGGTGTATGCGGAGGCAGACACACAGGAGGTACGCATATATACACCAACGTAGTAAGTAAGTATGTTAGTGGCCGCGCACACGCACGGGCGCTCCTTCGTGCGGCCCTCGGGCACCGAGGACGTGGTGCGGGTGTATGCGGAGGCAGACACACAGGAGGTACGCATATATACACCAACGTAGTAAGTAAGTATGTTAGTGGCCGCGCACACGCACGGGCGCTCCTTCGTGCGGCCCTCGGGCACCGAGGACGTGGTGCGGGTGTATGCGGAGGCAGACACACAGGAGGTACGCATATATACACCAACGTAGTAAGTAAGTATGTTAGTGGCCGCGCACACGCACGGGCGCTCCTTCGTGCGGCCCTCGGGCACCGAGGACGTGGTGCGGGTGTATGCGGAGGCAGACACACAGGAGGTACGCATATATACACCAACGTAGTAAGTAAGTATGTTAGTGGCCGCGCACACGCACGGGCGCTCCTTCGTGCGGCCCTCGGGCACCGAGGACGTGGTGCGGGTGTATGCGGAGGCAGACACACAGGAGGTACGCATATATACACCAACGTAGTAAGTAAGTATGTTAGTGGCCGCGCACACGCACGGGCGCTCCTTCGTGCGGCCCTCGGGCACCGAGGACGTGGTGCGGGTGTATGCGGAGGCAGACACACAGGAGGTACGCATATATACACCAACGTAGTAAGTAAGTATGTTAGTGGCCGCGCACACGCACGGGCGCTCCTTCGTGCGGCCCTCGGGCACCGAGGACGTGGTGCGGGTGTATGCGGAGGCAGACACACAGGAGGTACGCATATATACACCAACGTAGTAAGTAAGTATGTTAGTGGCCGCGCACACGCACGGGCGCTCCTTCGTGCGGCCCTCGGGCACCGAGGACGTGGTGCGGGTGTATGCGGAGGCAGACACACAGGAGGTACGCATATATACACCAACGTAGTAAGTAAGTATGTTAGTGGCCGCGCACACGCACGGGCGCTCCTTCGTGCGGCCCTCGGGCACCGAGGACGTGGTGCGGGTGTATGCGGAGGCAGACACACAGGAGGTACGCATATATACACCAACGTAGTAAGTAAGTATGTTAGTGGCCGCGCACACGCACGGGCGCTCCTTCGTGCGGCCCTCGGGCACCGAGGACGTGGTGCGGGTGTATGCGGAGGCAGACACACAGGAGGTACGCATATATACACCAACGTAGTAAGTAAGTATGTTAGTGGCCGCGCACACGCACGGGCGCTCCTTCGTGCGGCCCTCGGGCACCGAGGACGTGGTGCGGGTGTATGCGGAGGCAGACACACAGGAGGTACGCATATATACACCAACGTAGTAAGTAAGTATGTTAGTGGCCGCGCACACGCACGGGCGCTCCTTCGTGCGGCCCTCGGGCACCGAGGACGTGGTGCGGGTGTATGCGGAGGCAGACACACAGGAGGTACGCATATATACACCAACGTAGTAAGTAAGTATGTTAGTGGCCGCGCACACGCACGGGCGCTCCTTCGTGCGGCCCTCGGGCACCGAGGACGTGGTGCGGGTGTATGCGGAGGCAGACACACAGGAGGTACGCATATATACACCAACGTAGTAAGTAAGTATGTTAGTGGCCGCGCACACGCACGGGCGCTCCATCGTGCGGCCCTCGGGCACCGAGGACGTGGTGCGGGTGTATGCGGAGGCAGACACACAGGAGGTACGCATTTATACACCAACGTAGTAAGTAAGTATGTTAGTGGCCGCGCACACGCACGGGCGCTCCTTCGTGCGGCCCTCGGGCACCGAGGACGTGGTGCGGGTGTATGCGGAGGCAGACACACAGGAGGTACGCATTTATACACCAACGTAGTAAGTAAGTATGTTAGTGGCCGCGCACACGCACGGGCGCTCCATCGTGCGGCCCTCGGGCACCGAGGACGTGGTGCGGGTGTATGCGGAGGCAGACACACAGGAGGTACGCATTTATACACCAACGTAGTAAGTAAGTATGTTAGTGGCCGCGCACACGCACGGGCGCTCCTTCGTGCGGCCCTCGGGCACCGAGGACGTGGTG
The DNA here is from genome assembly GCA_963854355.1 of Epinotia brunnichana. Taxonomy (NCBI): domain Eukaryota; kingdom Metazoa; phylum Arthropoda; class Insecta; order Lepidoptera; family Tortricidae; genus Epinotia; species Epinotia brunnichana. The sequence goes on from OY977957.1 coordinate 11,263,874, forward strand.
CGGGTGTATGCGGAGGCAGACACACAGGAGGTACGCATTTATACACCAACGTAGTAAGTAAGTATGTTAGTGGCCGCGCACACGCACGGGCGCTCCATCGTGCGGCCCTCGGGCACCGAGGACGTGGTGCGGGTGTATGCGGAGGCAGACACACAGGAGGTACGCATTTATACACCAACGTAGTAAGTAAGTATGTTAGTGGCCGCGCACACGCACGGGCGCTCCTTCGTGCGGCCCTCGGGCACCGAGGACGTGGTGCGGGTGTATGCGGAGGCAGACACACAGGAGGTACGCATTTATACACCAACGTAGTAAGTAAGTATGTTAGTGGCCGCGCACACGCACGGGCGCTCCATCGTGCGGCCCTCGGGCACCGAGGACGTGGTGCGGGTGTATGCGGAGGCAGACACACAGGAGGTACGCATATATACACCAACGTAGTAAGTAAGTATGTTAGTGGCCGCGCACACGCACGGGCGCTCCTTCGTGCGGCCCTCGGGCACCGAGGACGTGGTGCGGGTGTATGCGGAGGCAGACACACAGGAGGTACGCATTTATACACCAACGTAGTAACAAAACAAGTTTCTTGTCAAAAAATTTAATTTTTGGTACAAGCTTTTATTGCCGACTGTACTTTTCTGCATACCATCATTAACTACTCATTGAGACGATTCTAACGAGCCCAAACTCGATGGGGTTGTGTCGTTTTATTGCGGAGTTCCTATGGCCACCTTCCAGCTCCAGCATCAGATCAGCTCCATGTCATCATAATATTGCATTGTCATACATATGCATGCAAAATTTCAGCTTAATCGGAAACCGGGAAGTGTGTCAAATTTAACTTGCAAGATTTGATTACAGACACAGACAACGGGACAAGTGAAACTAAATAAAAGCTTGTAAAAAAAAACTTTTTCGCGGAGCGCGTTCTGGATATAAGCATCTGGGGCCACGGTAGTGCCCCGCCAAGGGCGCCAACTCAAGCAAAAGGGCACTACGTTCTCCCTTTTCTCGAAACATTTCGTCATATTTTCAAACCCTCCTTGTTCCTAGCAGTACCCAGCACTCCTTTGCCTTACGAAACACACAACGCAAGGTTTCGTTGCTAGATTCCCGTGAAATAATATTCGACAAGGTATCCGGAAGGCGCGGCGTGGGTAGCTGATCTGATGCTGAAGCTGGAAGGTGGCCATAGGAACTCCGCAATAAAACGACACAACCCCATCGAGTTTGGGCTCGTTAGAATCGTCTTAATGAGTAGTTGATGATGGTATGCAAAAAAATACAGTCGGCAATAAAAGCTTGTACCAAAAATGAAGAATTTTTTGACAGAAACTTATTTTCTGTTTTATTGCTTAGACTGTACTGTCGTATACATCTCTAAGAACATTAGAATGATTTTTAATTGTATTTGGACGCTCAGATACCTTATACATCTCTGGGGTACTAAATTAATATCAAAAACTTATTGTTAATTCTGATATAGACCTTATATCGAATGCAATAGGCATGATGACAATAATTGAAAAATGGACCTATAATGTCCAGAAATATATACTATTTACAATGAATAAGATATTTCTGCAGAAATTAAAAGTTTAGTAGGAAAAAAATGCAATTTTAAAATAATAATTTAAATTTCCCCCTAAAACGCTTGTTAGTGTCATGGCGTCGCTTGTGACGTCACGTTTGAGTAATCAAAACGTAAACGCGCTGCGCTCGTGCAAGAATTTAGTTATTTTGTGTTATTAAATATGAATTCGAAAGTGTATAGGTGGTGTGGGGTCCCCCAGTGTGAAAATACATCCATAAAAACTCCTAGTAAGCTATTTGTGTTCGTTCCTCAAAATAAAACAATACGAAATAAATGGCTTAAACTTGCAAGGCGAGATTCAAAAGGAATATTGCCCAGTACTCACCTTTATTTTTGTGAAGATCACTTTGACGTAAGTTTTTACATACTTTTGTAGATTCTAGTATATAGTATTTGGTAATAATATTTTGTACGAGGTCTAAATGTAAAAATATAAACAATCTATTTCGAGGTTAGGTTTCATCTCTCATTGCTTTGATATGTATTACGTATTTTATTCATATTTCAGTTACCTAATGATATGGATAATTATATGGAATAATGGAATATTATTTGATGGGATAAGAAATACATCGTCAAAAGTATATTTTAGGGAATTATTTTATAACTCACATGATAAAGTTTTTAATTATTATTAATATACTTACATAGAAGTTTTAACATTTCTAAATTCTGCTGAACAAAAGTCTTTATTTGATGACAAAAACTCTCCCAGCATTATTATGTCGATTTGAGGCAAATTAGCGCTGTTTGCCTTAGTAAATCCTTGATCCATGATTCGTGTTATTTTATATTCGAATTAATAATATTCACACTCAAATAGTACTCGGTATTTAAACAAAAATAATAAAAACACAAGATGTTCGTGCGTGTTGCGTATGCGTTTACTCAAGCGTGACGTCATGCGCTCTGATTGGTGTTCAAGATATCATGGCGGATTGCCTTATTTTGTAGTTTTATTTTATAAAAATAAATAGTAACTTATAATAAAAAAAACAATGCGTATTTTATATTCCAAGCTTCAAGTTTTATTCAATAAATATAGTATTTTAGTAGTTTTTAATTACTGTCATCATGCCTATTGATAATATTTTACAATTTTGTTTTTTTTTTATTTCATTTAGTGACATTTAGTTTGTTAACCGTTTACTATTGGTTAAAATCTGCAATTTTGAAATGATTATTGTGTAAGATTATTATTATTGTATTGTAAAATACCATTTGACACGTAAAAGTGCCCTTGTGGCCTATTTGCAGAATAAATATTTGATTTTGATTTTTGTATAACTAATTAGTATTGCCTCTTTCAGTCCGCGGATAAGTTGGCAGCGCAAGTGGCCCAGGCTGTGTTCGATCTGGCTGGAGGCGTAGGGGACCGGCCACAGGCCTAAACATGGGCACATTGGGCCAGGTGGACTAGACAGACTAAACAATGGAGGGTAACTATCCTGCAACCTCGGCCCAGACTAGCGTAAGATGACTAGGTATAACCACCAAAATCTAAATTGGGTGTTCGGATACCTCCGTCACGAATGATAGAGATAGAGATTTGCGAACTACGATATTCGATTATCGCGGTAACGCCGCTAAACACAAACTTTGATGGAACCTAAATAAGAAAGAGTTGATAATATTTCTTGCTAAGGTCGAAACGGAAACATGTACACTACTTCCACCGATATGAATCGCATAAAATGAGCGTTGGTGAAGTAATTTTATACCCTATTTGGTTAGGTATTTAACTAAATGTAAACAAAAAATAATCACGTGACTTGGTCATTCAACCAATCATAGCAACCTTTTGTATCTGTGGTATTATCTTATTGGTTGAATGGCCAAGTCACGTGGTTCTTTTTGTATAAATTTAGTTAAATACCTAACCAAAGGGTATAAAGTAGAACCAAGGGGAATCAAATCTGGATTGTATGGAGTCGGTTTTGGCATTATTATTTATCTAATTTAATATTATATTAGACGCTCGGTAAATCATGTCGCCAATCTTTTAACCGAGGTGCCTGTCAACTTGGTATGGAATTAAATGTTCCTCTGCGAGGGTCAACCTGTCTGGTCAGATAAACGTTTTTGTAAGCATGCCTTCGAATCGGCGAAAAGAGTAAAGAATGTACAATGTGGTGGGTGAAATATATTTACGGAGTTAGGAATAGGGGGAGATGTAAGTCCTAGAAATTGAAAGACAGAATTATTCTGCTCACTAATAGTATAAGGAAAGAGAAAGTCATGCAATGATTTATTATATTGACAAATATGCTAAGTAGTGTATTGAATGAAGGATGTTTTGAATTGGATTTTATTCCTCAATGGTTTGAAATAATAACTTATTGAAATTACACAAATACCTGCCTTGTGTGCATTATTAGGAGTGTTGCTTGGATATGAGCGAATTATTTAAAAAAGTAAAGCAAATGAGACAAGATAGAAAAATACGTGAACTGAAATGAATGTACGGTTGAGATTATTTAATGTGGCCTACTTTAGAGTTGTTTTTTGAATGATGCAAGTCGGCCAATTCAAATAATCTCAAGTATAATAGCGTGCAATTGGCATTGCTTTTAGATACAGGTGCTGTACTGAAATTGTAACATATTTAATTTTTCTGTACAGCTGGCAACAAATATTATCTGTAGAATTTTCAGATATAAAAAAATGGTGTGTAAAAATATGGGTGCATACAATTTACTCATAAATATGTCCCAGCGCTCTTATGCCAGCCGATTAAGGTTTGGGTACATATTTATGAGAGGATTAAATCGATACATATTTTTGCACTTGATTGTCCTATTTATGGACAAAACCACAATTTACATGATTTTAGTGTAGTGAATCACTTGAATTAGCAATTTTAATTAACACGAAACCACTTTTAACAGTAGAATTTACCCCTTTTTATTGCATGTAACTTATTATTTAAGTCGAATTAATCAAGCTATTTTGACAGTGGTTATCGATTTGGAAATATCAGATAAGAACATATTTTAGACTATAGAACATTGTCAACATTTGTTGTGCTGTTTCTTTATTCGTACGTGGTACGTTTACGTCGTAAAAATTACCGTTTTCACTGTCAAAATAGGTTTTTAAACAAATACAATAATCTACTCACTGCCTCTATTACTAGTTTTAAGACACGTTTAAATTGTCATTCGAATTTAAGTTAAAATGTGAGATTGAGCGGAATTGTAGTTATAAATACGATTTCGGACGAAAATGGTTTTAGAAGTTAAGCTCCGAGTCGTTAGGTGCCTGTTTCATGAACAGCAATAGTAATTTTTTGTAACCAGGGATTGTAACCGGTTATTTTTGTATGGGAACTGTAACCGGTTTTTTTGGTTCTTTGTTAATTATTTCATTTTCTAATTGGGCAATCTAATAATTCGCACTCGTCACCTCTAAACACAACTGAGTCCTACATATGAAGTTCGAGATATGTGGTTAATTCGAGGTTTTTGGAAAAAACCGGTTACAATCCCGGTTTGTAACGCAAATTCTTGCATTGGCATATTAATGGATTATAAAGTATTAGAAGTGCTATGACATCACAACTAGACTAGAGTCTGGCCAGGGAAAGATGAACCTAGAAAAGAGCGAAAAATAAAATAAAAAAATGTTTGTTCTTCCAACGGGATAAAAAAATAATGAAACTGGAATAATTAATATTTTTCTATAATACACACAATGCAACTGATCAAGCAGAAGGAAGTAGAGTTATATGAAATAAAACTCTTTAACTTCATTCTACTTTATATTTAAGAAGATTAATCAACACTACTTTCAAAAATTGACGAGACATAATAATTGAACTTTTCATGATATTCTACAATGTAAATAATATTAGCAGTAAGCGACCCTTCAATTCTCTTAAAAATTAAAAACAGTTTAATATATTATGGAACAGTTATTTTCTTAGTTACCATATGAAGTATCAAGATTAGGACATCATACTAATTTAAGACGTTTGACACATTTGACAATAATATTACTGTTGTCAATAAATCTCAGGCTCATATTTCCGTGGCCGGACTATAAAACAGGGTATGTTATAATAGTTTGATAACCAGTTACAATACTATTAGCGGCGGCTAGAGGTACAGTCAAGTACAAAAATAGGTACAGTCCACGCATTTGACAATAATATTACTGTTGTCAATAAATCTCAGGCTCATATTTCCGTGGCCGGACTATAAAACAGGGTATGTTATAATAGTTTGATAACCAGTTACAATACTATTAGCGGCGGCTAGAGGTACAGTCAAGTACAAAAATAGGTACAGTCCACGCCAAAAATATGTTTACACTTTTGCACCTTATTCCATTGTAATAAGACGAAAACTGTAAACATGTTTTTGGCGTCGACTGTATTTAATCCTCTCATAAATATGTACGAGCGATTGGACTTATTTATGAGTATGTTATTTGCACCTATACGAACTTGACTGTATTAACTTTATCAGACTGAAGGGGGTAAATACACTTGGTATTTCATCATCATCATCATCATATCAGCCGAAAGACGTCCACTGCTGGACATAGGCCGGACTTGGTATTTACCCATCTCTAAACGCCATGTACTGTTATTTATAGAATCATATAAATTTAAAACACAGTTTTATAGCATGTTGTGACTTAGTATTTCGAATGATGGACCAATTTTCGTTTGAATAATATTATTATTTATTTATAAATTCATTTTTGTAAGTAGGTAATCGTTTGTTGTAAACAATTGAAAGTCATCTTTTTTCACTGGTGAAGCGAACTAATGAAGAAAATACAGTTTTGTAAACTGACTTAACGCTGAAACGGTTTCCATCTGATATTTAACGCAAAAAAGTAATATTGAATCTTGATTTTATTATATTTTATATTAAATATGCTCCGGATAGTTCAAATCATCAAATTGACCTATCCGCAATATTACAAAGGCATTTTTTGTTTAATCCATTTTCTGGTGGCACAAATAGATTTTCACTTTCATAAAAACATATTTATCGAATTGTTCACGGATTTGAATTGAAGCTTTATCACTAATTGTTAGAATTAAAGCATTAAGTCATATGTCAGTAGGGTTATAAGACGAATATTTTATTTTGTGATATATAGCTATTACGTAATTCCAAATTGCATTTTATTTCATCGAATCGTTTTTTTTTGTAATTGATCGTGTTTTGTAATACTCATTTCTTAGTTTCTGCTACTTTATACTTCTGTCAATATTTGTATACAAGCTGTTCGGAATAACTATGTAGGAACTTAAGGAGGTGATACACTGGACTATTCCGCACATCCTATATATAATTACGTATCTGTTCACGTCACAATCGAATTGAAATCGTGCTTGAAGTGTATTGGAATTGACACGACGCGTTTGCGAGAGTGAATAGCCATACAATTAATATTCAATTATGATTCGATTTTGTGCGGTTACACATGCCGATTTTTTGCACCGATACAGACTCGATACATTGTCACGGCAGGTCATCTTAGATGGTTAGTGTCGCGATAATAGCGTTTACGTCATACCTGGCCATAAAGTAGGAATTACCGCACGCTATGCGTGCGGAAAACCCCACTTCCTGGCCAGATCCAGACGTAAAATTTTGTACTTACCACGGGCGGTAATAAAGAAAACCTCAGAGCGCATATTTATCGCCCTTGCCTTCGGCTCGGGCGTCAAATACCTGCGATCTGAGACATTCTTTGTTTAACCGACCTATAGGTAAGTAATGTACTATTGTGTCGCGGCAAAAAGTCGGAGTGTGCAGCAAACTTTCATTTCAGACTACTTTCTTTACTACGCAATATTTTCGTATTACGTATATTCCATCGCCTGTACTGTATCTCTTCTTTATCATTGATAACTCTTACGTGTGATAAGTCATCTGCTCGAATGTTGATAAGGGAACATCGCAAATGAACCCTTATCTTGTACATGTGCAAATATTTAGACGTTCTAAGATGTTTGCAAAATTATCAATGGCAGCTTAGAATCATGCTAAATCATATGGTTTAAAATAATAAGCCTGCTGTAGTTAATTTCCTTATAGAGAGGTAACTTACTATTAACTCCAAACTAACTGGCAAAATTTGAAAATTCGGCCTCGGTTGCGCTAAATAGAGCATTAAAATAACGTTCTAGAAAAACATGTAAAAAAGATACGCTGCCAAGTATTTTAATTTCAAATCATTTAGAAACATCTGGAAAAGTATATTTATCACAGCCATTTCGTAGTGGCGTTGAAACTTAAAATTTAGTACAAATTATTGGTTTATCATATCATTGAGTCGTTAGGTGCTCTAGAAGGAATCTATATGCCTTGTTCACATTAAAATCTTGACCAGAAATTATTTTTCCAGCTTCAATCGTAAAAATTTGGTACCATGGGCTTTTGGGTCACTGACGGATTTATCCGCACTACTGGTTCAACGTTATTGACGGATTAATCCGACAGGGCGTGCGGGCCATCATCGACCTTAATACATATGTATAAGGTTCAAAATAGGAATTGACTTGGAAGTATGCTGTCATATATCGCTCGCTAAAATAAATCCATAAGGACACTAGATAAATCATTTCTGGTCAGACTATAACATATAAAATTATTTTACAATGATTATATACAAATATATATTTACATTTGCTTATATTTTCGCTTATTAATTATATTGTATATCTTTAATTCTAGTGTGTGTTTGTTAGTAGTTCGTTTGGAGCGAGATTGAATGTAGAAAGAAAATTCTAAAGACCTATATCTATATAGCTCCTTGGTTTTACATGGTGAAGTAAATTGACTGTTGGGGCACATAATTCACAAACTTATATAGCAAATGATGTATAGTACTGTAGAACCAACAAGGCTTCATTCACGCAGGGTCACTAATGTGCATGCTCAGATAGAATACGCGCCATAGGGAACATTACGCAAAACTCTTCGTAGGTGGCGACACTAGCAGCGTTGACATTGTATCTCGTTCCCACTTGCGGTATTGTCTATGCTAGCATCCTTGTCACTCATTTGACAATCAATTGTGCATGTGTGTGTGAATCCCTGTATTCCAATACTGGTTTACTATTAGTGGTAGTTCTGCCTCTGGCTGCAGAACATTGCCGTAATGTTCCCTATTATCTACGCCTGGATATCGCAGGGTCTACTTACGTGCCTGTCATTATATGCATGGTACCATACATGCGAAGTACATGCCTACTTAGGAAAATTACTTCAGCTTCGCGGTACGACATAATAATTAAAAAGTACACTCGCATGTGAGTGATAAATTAGTGTTTTCCACATGTGGATACGAACACAATATCACTGCATAATGTTACGGCTGCAAGGTTGAAGTTAACCTAATGTAATGGATACAATTTAGTAGGTAGATACCAGTGGCGACGCGTAAGAATTTTCACTGGACAACCCGGAGCCAAATTAAAGGGCTGTTTTTGATGATTTACGAGTTTGGTAATATAAAGCATGACATTTTAGGGAAGCCGGTGGGAATCGGCTTGTATGGGCGTTCCGCCACTAGTAGATACCCATCGTCATTTTCTAGTTTGTGAAATAGGCGTTTGAAATCCGAATTAATTAATTTACGTCACACCTGGCCACTTCCAGGGGAGGTCTAAAATGTTGTACAGTCAGCATCAAACGTAGCTACGCAAATGAAGACGTCAAAAGTCTTTATTAAAAGGGAATAAGAACTTTTGACGTCTTCGATTGGGTAGCTACTTTTGATGCTGACTGTACCTACTCAATACGGGCGGCAACAAAGAGGGCTTCCGATTGCATATTTATCGCCCTTAGCGTAAGATATCTGCAATCTCAGACATTCTCTGTTTTAACCGCCCTAGGTGACTAAAATACTTGCTAGGGTAGCTCGTGGAAAATCCATATAATTGTGCATATTATCGATTTTGTATGTAACAGCAACAGCTGAATTTGAAATCTTTGCTTTCTTCGAGTCCTAGAAGTTGGCAAAACTGATAGATTTGTGACAATTTTGTAATATTTCGATCAACATTGGAAATTGTGTATGAATGTTGTCTAGCTCCTAGCGATTTTTAGTTATTAGTTAATTATGCTACTGTTATTTTTTAATAAATCAATTAATTACTATTTGTGCGTGTTATTTTACTTTAAGCCTGAACATACCTAGACTGCGAAAAATGTTTTTAACAAATATATATTTATTTGCTCTCACTGCGCACACTAGATATACACGATGATTTTTAATCCGTGAACAGGAGTGGGAAAATATTAAAATTTAGCCAAAATTAAACTTATTCGGCGAGGTCTGGCGTTATTTCTTCACTGTTTAATTAATTAAAAGTGAAAACATAGTTAAAACAAGTAACCATTGAATACATGGTCATCCTACAGTATAATAAAGTTTAACTACGATACGTCAAGTGCCATCAGTATGGCGGGAAATCTGACGGATCTCAAGGACCAGGGATTGTAACCGGTTACAAATTTACCGGTTACAGAACCGGTTAATTGATTAGGTTCCGTTCAAACTATTTGATTTGGGAGCCTTATTTCGGAGCGCTCTCTAACCGTTCACTCCGTGTTGCCATACGGGATCAATGACCGCCGCCGCTTCGTTGCGGGGCGCTGCGGGTTGCCTAAACCAAACGCGCGCGAGAAGTGAGCGTAGGTACATACCTAGCTACAGTGTAGCTACCTACTCTGTTTATTCGATGAATTCGTTCGTGTTCCGCCGAACGCCCTAGTTTTCTGCTCGCCGCTCCTACTTTCGACGATAAAAATATTGAAATAAAATTTTCACACCTCTCATTCAGAAAAGTAAGTTTTGGTCCCCGAATCAAAATGCTACTTTTCTGTTCAAGCTACTTTTTTTAATTTATTCATTGGCTTGTAGCATTTACTCGTACGCGATGTGCCAATAGAATCTTAATAAAATAATCGTCTTAATAAGTAATTTTTTGTTCTTTCTGTTTGTTTTTTCTTGTTTTGTTTTGTTCTTTTTTTAGTTGTTTGTTTCTTTTGTTTTTTTGTTTCGTTTTTCTTGTTTTTTGTTTTTTTTGTTATTTTTTGTATTTTTGTTGTTTCGTTTGTTCGCTGTTTTTAGGATTTTTATTTTTTGTTGTTTTATTTTTATTTTTGTTCGTTTTTTTTTGTTTTTTTTAGTTATGGTTCATTTTTAGTTTTTTTTTGTTTAGTTGGTTTTTTTGTTAGTTTTTTTTCGTTTCTTTTTTCGTTTTTGTTTTGTTCTTTTTTTGCTGTTTTTGTTTTTTTTTTTAATTTTTTTTGTTTGTTTCGTTTTTTAGTTTGTTTTTTGTTCGTTATTTTTTGTTGATTTTTTTGTATTTTTGTTTTTTTTTTGTTGTTTTTGTTCGTTTTTTTAGGATGTTTTTTTTTGTATTTTTTTCGTTTTTTTTTGTTTTTTTAGTTATGGTTCATTAGAAGTTTTTTGTTTCGTTGGATTTTTTGTTAGTTTATATTTTTTTGTATTTTTTCTTTTTTCGTTTTTGTTGTTTTGTTCTGTTTTTGCTTTGTTTTTGTTTTCTTTTTGTGTTTTTTTTTTTTTTGTTTTTTGGTGTTTTTATTGTTTTATTTTTGTATTTTTTTAAATATTTTTTTGGTTAATTTTATTTTATTTTATTTGTTTTTTTTTTCGTTTTTTTTTTCGTTATTTTTTTGTTCTTTTTTGTTTTGCTTTTCTTTTGTTTTTGTTTTGTTTGTTATTTTTTTGCTGTTTTTGTTTTTTTTTTGTTTTTTTTGCAGTTTTTCCTCATAGTCGGTGTGAAAAGTTACATGTGTCACTCAGGAGCAAAATTATTTTCGTCTTGGGCGTTAACATTTGAATCCCTCAACACGCTCAGGATCCTACGTTAGAATCCCTCGCTACGCTCAGGATTCTATTGTAGGATCCCTCGCTACGTTCAGGATTCAATACACCGCCCTCGCAGTAAATATACAATTTTTCTCCCTTGTGACACAAATAACTATTGTACAGTGTACAGCGTAAACACCTACTCAAAATGGGCAGAAAAAAGAGGAACTACATCTACCAATTTTATGATTATGATAGAAATTAGCACACATCAAAATGCCTAGTTGAAGGTTGTTGTTTTGTTGAAAAAACGAAACTAAAAAGCGAAACAAAAAACAAACGAAACTAAAATACAAAAAACGAAAAAAAAAAAAAAAAAATACAAAAAAAACGGCAAAACATTTAAACAAAATCAAGCAACAAGAAAAAACAAAAACAAAAAACTAAAAAAAAACGAACAAAACAAAAAAACTAAAAGAAAAACAAAAAAACAACAAAACCTATAACAAAAAACAAATAAAAACAAAAGCAAGAAAAAAACAAAAAAAAAACAAAAAAAAAAGAAAACAAAAAAAGAACAACAAAAAAAACAAAAAAATATCCTTTATATATATATATATATATACGTACATTGCACGTAGAATCGATGGCCGTTGGGCGGAAAGGTTCTCGAGTGGCGACCACGTACCGGAAGGCGCGGTGTGGGTAGCCGCTGGATGCGGGTGACGCAGGACCGGTCATTTTGGCACTCTTTGGGGGAGGCCTATGTCCAGCAGTGGACGTCTTTCGGCTGATATGATGACGATGATATATATACGTTTTTCGATTACGATGAAATTACAATCGATTTTATCAAGATTCTATTGGCACATTGCGTAAATGCTACAAGCCAATGAATATAAATTAAAAAAGTAGCTTGAACAGAAAAGTAGCATTTTGCTCCCTCTCGTCGGGGACCAAAACTTACTTTTCTGAATGAGAGGTGTGAAAAAATATTTATAACTCATTATATTTTTTTGGTCCCTACTTACGTCACAGGTAGCTAATGGCTCACTAATTCTTTGGATAAGTACCTACTACCTATGCACGTTAGGTTTGCGATAGGGCATTTTACCATTTTGTCGAACAAATTGGTGTAAAGCCCCTGCTAGACGGTCGCCAACACGCCCCTCCGACCGGATGACCTTGGTCCGCACCGACCGTGTAGACAGTTGTTTGGAGCTAAATTTCTTAAGCCCCTGATAGACGGTCGCCAACACGCCCCTCCGACCGGGCGACCTTGGTCCGCACCGAACGTGTAGACAGTTGTTTGGAGCTAAATTTCTTAAGCCCCTGATAGACGGTCGCCAACATGCCCCTCCGACCGGGTGACCTTGGTCCGCACCGACCGTGTAGACAGTTGTTTGGAGCTAAATTTCTTAAGCCCCTGATAGACGGTCGCCAACACGCCCCTCCGACCGGGCGACCTTGGTCCGCACCGACCGTGTAGACAGTTGTTTGGAGCTAAATTTCTTAAGCCCCTGATAGACGGTCGCCAACATGCCCCTCCGACCGGGTGACCTTGGTCCGCACCGACCGTGTAGACAGTTGTTTGGAGCTAAATTTCTTAAGCCCCTGATAGACGGTCGCCAACACGCCCCTCCGACCGGGCGACCTTGGTCCGCACCGACCGTGTAGACAGTTGTTTGGAGCTAAATTTCTTAAGCCCCTGATAGACGGTCGCCAACATGCCCCTCCGACCGGGTGACCTTGGTCCGCACCGACCGTGTAGACAGTTGTTTGGAGCTAAATTTCTTAAGCCCCTGATAGACGGTCGCCAACACGCCCCTCCGACCGGGCGACCTTGGTCCGCACCGACCGTGTAGACAGTTGTTTGGAGCTAAATTTCTTAAGCCCCTGATAGACGGTCACCAACACGCCCCTCCGACCGGGCGACCTTGTTCCGCACCAACCGTGTAGACAGTTGTTTGGAGCAAAATTTCATACTACAGCGGTCGGTGCCGACCAAGGTCGCTCGGTCGGAGTGGCGTGATGGCGACCGTCTAGCAGGGGCTTAAGTACTCATACAATGTTTCGCAAATCATACTTGATGTTCTATGTAAGTCCTTACCTACCAGTGGCGGCGCGTGAAAATTTTCGATGGGCAACCCGGAACAAAATAAGTTATGAATGAGTTAAGAGTTTTTAACTATTATATAGGCTTGCCTAAAAATAAATTTTAGGAAGGCCGGTGGGAATCGGCTTGAACGGGCGCTCCGCCACTATTACCTCCTACAGTACAATGCCAATATATGAACAATATAAATACTTAGGTAAATCTGGGTACTTACTTAGTAAAATCGAATCTAATACTAATAATAATAATTTAAATGCCTGCACCAAATGTTTCTATTAGCCCAATGGTTGAATGGTAGAGAATGCCTTATGGCATTAAGTCCGCCATTTACTTTTTTTTATTGGGCAATAAAGTATAAATAAATAGTAATAATACTCAAGCGTCTATATATATAGCCAACTAATCCTGTATAAGCTTGCGACTCTAGCGAGCCAGCGAGCGGTCGTTCACCCGTACACGGAGAGAGCGCTCTCTAACCGGTAAATGGTACTTCGTTCCCTGTTTGCGCTCCGACATACGCTCCGGGGAGAGCGGTGTTCTTGCGAGCGTAACCTTTATTATGGGGTAGGCTCTCAAAATCTGGCTCTAACCGCTACGGCAAAATTAACCGGGTTACAATCCCTGTCAAGGACAGGGTTTACTCATAAATTGTCAATTGCTAATAAGTTTGTAAAGAGGTTACAAACTCATTAAAACCGATAAGGTAGTAGAGTGACAAGGATTTTAGGATAAAATTTAACTCAAAATTAAAATTATGATAAAAAAAAACAAGTTTGTTTCCACGTAATTATACTACTTTAACGTAATCCCCATGAATTACTGAGTTAGTAAAAATGGTTCCTGTTCACGGATTAAAAATCATCGTGTATATAGTAACTGTAGGCTCAATCTAATTATCTTTCATTGCAATGACAGCAATATTTTCAATCATAATTAGGTAATTCATCATATATATTTGTATTCCTAATCCTCAATTTTAATAGAAAAGATTAAATTCTGTTTTTGGTGGAACATAAGTGTTCGTGCTAACTGATTGTAATTGTAAGCGGTCCACCTATGAACATTCCTGACCCATTAAACCTTTGTCAGACAGAGCCGTCATATATGACGATATATGGCGGAAGTATGTGGTCGATATATCGACCACATACTTCCGCCTGTCAAACATACGAGTAATTATACCTTAAACATGTATAAATAAGACTGACATTAGATTGTCATTTTTCAAATACCGGCTAAAAAGGGTTAAAGGGTGAGGTTATTTGAAAATCATGTTAAAATATAAAGTTAGGTTTGTTTCATTAATTTTTAACCGACTTCAAAAAAGGGGGAGGTTCTCAATTCGTATGTTTTTTTGTGTGTTTGTTACGCGATAACTCGGTTTGAAAATGTTGTCTTTGTTTGAAAGCATATGAATGGATGAAAACATTTATTTCAAGTAACACAGGACTCGTACAGGAAATTACATATTTAAACTTAAGCACGTCATAAAAATTAAATTAAATTCCTATATAAAAAATAGACACTGTTTGGAAACATGCATTTTGCAACAGTGCCTCATATACTTCCAGATTGGTCCCGTTGTCACCAAAATCTAGCTCTGATGATGGGATCCTGGAGAAATGGAGTGAACTCTTCAAATTTTATAGGCAAACTTGAAGCAATCTGGCTATTGATTTGATGTCGGTTAAAACTTTGTTTTTAAAGTAAATTATTATCACTTTGTATGGTTGGGATCTCTCAAGTAAAATTGACAACATAAATAAAATACTTAACAACATTATATTTTATTTAACAAAAACTTCAATACAATACTATGTCCGGGAAACCATTAAAAAAGACTTAGAGACTATTCTAAGTGAAACCTATTGGTACTTAACTAGGAACTTAAAAATAAAACATTCACTTCACAATAATAATATGTTTTCATTGAAACTGTCCTAGAGATCAAGCGTCAGTTTGTTTTGAATCCATAGCTTATTAATAAAGGCACCATCTATATTTTCCCGATTTCAAAACAATGGATTAATATAAAGGCTATGCATACAGCCAGAAATGTAAACCCACCCCTATTGAGTCACTGTTGAGATGAACGCAACATTAAGAGTACAGCATTGTCAATTCTCCACGCAAACGTAGTCATCTAATAGAAAACGAATTGAGAGAGTAGAAGTTTACTATAAAAATCTTAGTCTCTATTTTTAAGTTGGTACCTATACCTAAATTCTAGCAGCAGAAACTAGTTTTCTACCCAGATATGGGGGATCCGATGGTGTAGGTATATACAAAGTTTCATGTAATTTCAGCATGCAGTCTTAAAATAAGAGCCAAACTAAGTTTGTAGGCATGGTGAGTCGACTTTTGACGAGCGTGCTGAGAACTCAAAGTTGGAGGAAGATTTGGCTTAAATACATTAACACTCCAGCGTATTGCATCCTTCACGACAGTGGCTAATATAATTATGAAGTCATTAAAATAGCGACATAGTATTACCGCATACCTATCAATATGACTGCGTTCGCGCCATGACAACGTTAGAGAACGAATTAAAAATGTATGCGAAACACCAATTTCGTTCGATCGCTTATGCATATTTGAGCGGCAGAGCGGGAGATGTAGGTATACGCGAACGAACGACGTTTACGTTTCTGCTTGTCTTGCTATCCACGCTTCACCTCTGACGAACCAGTATAAGACGAACCTCCGACTACGCGTTGTTACTACAAATCCCGGAATCAAGATATACTAGAGGTAATCAGAGAACTGAGGTGAAACAAGTTGTGAATAACATAGCCGAATAGTAATCATTAGTAGGTAACCCATTGTTCCGACTCTATATTGAAGTCGTAGAATTATATTCTGTGATGGTTTAATTTCAAGACATAATATTAGTAAGTATAAAAAACGAATTCTGGAATGTCAAAAACTGTTTAAAATTATGTAAAATTGTCGATAAAATAATGATAAAGGCGTTATAAACCGCTTGTATATGCAATTAAGTTTAGTTGTATATGCACATGCTAAACTAAGGGGTTAAAGTACTTTGTCACAGTAAAGACCTTGCACCTTGGCTCCGCACAGTCAGCAGATATAGTACCTAATATCTATATCTAAAAAAGCGGCCAAGTGCGAGTCGGACTCGCACATGAAGGGTTCCGCACAATAAATTGAGGTACGATGCATACATCGTACCTCAATTTATTTTTCGTATTAAAAAAAAACTACTTACTAGATCTCGTTCAAACCAATTTTCAGTGGAAGTTTGCATGGTAATGTACATCATATATTTTTTTTAGTTTTATCATTCTCTTATTTGAGAAGTTACAGAGGGGGGGGGGGGACACATTTTACCACTTTGGAAGTATCTCTCGCGCAAACTATTCGGTTAAGAAAAAAATGATATTAGAAACCTCAATATCATTTTTGAAGACCTATCCATAGATACCCCATACGTTTGATGAAAAAAAATTTTTGAGTTTCAGTTCTGAGTATGGGGACCCCCAAAAATTACTGCTTTTTTTTTATTTTTGTGTGAAAATCTTAATCCGGTTCACAGAATACATCTACTTACCAAGTTTCAACAGTATAGCTCTTATAGTTTCGGAAAAAAGTGGCTGTGACATACGGACGGACAGACAGACAGACAGACATGACGAATCTATAAGGGTTCCGTTTTTTGACATTTGGCTACGGAACCCTAATAAAAAAGATCCACATTACTAGTAATGCTCTTATAAAAAATAAAAATAAAAATGTCGCAAAACAAACACAAAATCGAACACTGATTTAAAACACACAATGTATTGACATAAAACTTGTCAATAAAACCCCCACAGACGAACCAGATTATAACTGACCGTATATTGATCTTTTGGGTATCTTCAATAATTATATCTGCAGACTGTATAATAATTTGTTAAATATAAAAATAATACTTTTAAGACTTTCAAATATTAAGAAACAGCCTTAAAGAGTCATTGGTGTCAAGTCACACATTCAAAATTCTGATTCTAAATGAAACTCGTTAAATATATACCTATATATGTATAACATACAGCAACCGTGGGACCATTTCACAAAGCCACAGATTACAATTACTGAGTCTAAATTGGCAACACTGAGAGGCTTGACCATAACAATTGGCTATTTGACTCGTATTGCGATATTGAAACTATTTGATTCGTGAAAATATTTTGAACACAACCGCCACTTTCTATATAAAAAAAATTAATTTCGAGCTTCTAAAATAATTATCCCATTAAACTTGGGTGTCTTACTCAAGAAGTAAACTCAGGTGTAGTAGCCCGTTCCTCGAAGATACGAGTTCATTTACAAGTCTTACCGCTCGGCCACGACTTTGGTCTAAAGCGACCTGCGACCAGCGTTTTATCTGTTCATTGCGCGTGATCCCAACTAACCACAGTGCGTTGCGCGTCTCGACTGCGCAATGAACAGATAAAACGCTGGTCGCAGGTCGCTTAAGACCAAACTGGCGGGTTGGCAGCTTACATTTACAGACCGATCAACGTTAAATATGGCGCCGGCAGCAGCTGTCATTCCATATAAACTTGTCAAACTTTCCACACATTCCGATTTTAACGAACACCGCTTACGATTACACACTGTTTGGTTGGTGCAACCCACCCTAAACTGGCAGCACTGCTCAAATGACCGGACGTTATTGGTCAAGAGCCTCAATTTTGCCAAGTTAGACTTGTAAAATCAGAATTGACAGCTTCGTCAAACGTACCATAGATACTTAGATGTTTTTTTTTTAAATTAAACTCGCTTATTAAATGTGAATACTTTGGCAAAGTGCCTAAGCAGCAAAAAGCTACAACACGGAAAAAAAAAATGTGAATACTGGTGACATGTTTCGATATGGTGTTCTGTACGTGAATTTAACCATAGCATTATTAGTATGCAAATAGTTATTTCATTTAATTTATCATTGCCTTTGACACAGTGTTCTAAATAATTCCCATTTGGTGTGTGGTGTGGACACTTTATAACCTGGGACCTATTGCATAATGACTTGTAACATGCAATTACAAGCAAAAGTCTCTTCCCAAAGGGGTTGAATAGCAACTGTTTGTCACTGAGAGTAGATGAGAGACTGATATTATCTACTCTACTGTTAAGGCTACCTACTAAAGTAAAGTTAAGATTTTCGAAGATAATAGGTACCTATGCCAAATTAAACAGTTGGGAAACAGTATGTGGCAAATGCCGATTCATCCCATCACTAGTAATTTTATACTACCCTTTTTAACTACCTTTTTTTTTTCCTAAGTCCATACATTCACACACCTGAATTGGGGGTAGGAAAAGAAATACTATGACAATCTCTCTACTATTGCGCGCTTCGGTTTGAGCACACGCTCCCTTCGAAATAAAATACCGCTAGTGGACAGCTTCTTGTATGTACTTCTTCTGTACATGAAGTAGAAGACGCGTACGTCGCGTCCAATTACAACAAGCACGCGCGGGGCAAATATTCAGGAACCAGGTTTGCCTCAAAATTGCTGAATCAAAGATCCTGTTCCAAGTCATTCTAAATACAAATATGAATTAATCCTAATAGAATTGACCTTTTTGTGCGTTTGGGCTTCCAACATCTCTAAAAGTATGACAGCAAATGATTGGAGATCAGTAAGACTGAATGATTATACTTATTGGTAACTAGACTCTAAATATTATCAACACTATTAAAATCATTAATTAAATGGTGACCGATAAACATCTTAAACATAGTGCCCTCAATTCAATCCGTAGACCAAAATCACAGAAAATACACATGTGTCGCAAAATCTAGTAATCATACAAACATATTTTTTTGCCCCTTATTTTGTTTGTATTCAGTTAGGCAAGCAATTATATAAAAAGGAAGGCACAAAAACATTTGAACTAATGTATTCTGGCAGTCATAGTAGATTTTGGAGACAGATTATTTACTGAGTAACAACCATTACTTACAGACTTTACAATTTCTAAGATCAAATATTTGTTTCCATTTAATTTTGAGTGCTACTTAATGGACAGTATAATAAGCTGTGGTGACCATCACACACACACACACTTGATGTGATGAAGGACTCCAGATAAGCTAAAATATATATAACCAGTATTGCCAATTATTACTTTAGTTAAACCATAGATATAAAACAGTATTTATGCTTAAACCAGTTGTAAATGTTAACCCTTAAGTGGTTAATGGCAACATATTTGCCATTATAGATGAAACAAAACAATTGAATTTAAATTTATTGATAGAGTTCGCCTAATGCCTGCAATATGGCCACAATTTAGAATTAAAACACACTTGAGATGTGACCATATTGCAGTATGCAATAGAGCCACATCAAAGGTTTCAATGCAAATTCAGTAAATTGTTATAAGCCAGTGGACACTTAGAAACAGAATTAAATCAATGTTTATGGCAATTTTAATTTATATCTAACAATTCAATCGACTCACACCTTTACTTTCTAGTAAGGGACAAACACTATGTAGTACATATACACTACAGGAGCTTGCCAGTTTATTAATAAGTAATTGTATTAGTAATTTTTGTTACTGGATGGATAATAGTGACCCTTGACATATTTCGTGGCAGTTACAATATTTTCAAATCATGATTTATAACTAAACAGTGTATTTCAAATACATTATCAAATTCTTCTAAGGTACTTATTCCTGGTCAATTATTTCAATTTCATAGCTACCTAATAATATAATTTCTACCTATCCCAGCTTAGGACCTAAGTAAGGGGCTTGATCACAGTAAAAACAGTCTGGAGCGACCGTTTCTTGCAGTTCCACTAGATTAGTACTCAATTTGTTGTTAACGGAATAATATCTACATCGCCTTGGCCCTATGCCCTCTATTAGGGTGTCGTAAGGTGGGGATAAAACATCAAAGAATGCTGCCGGCATTTCCAATGCTTGTATCTCATGGTAGTTTGAAACTGTAGGTGTGAGCACACAGGTCTCCGAGTTTTCCCTACAAATACGATCTTGTGAAACCTCTGCAAAAAACCTTCGCTTTAAATGCGTACCATGAGCTAATCTGGCAGCTTCTTGTTTTGCGCGTATAGCTATGTCTATAGCGCCCATTTTCTCAGTCAAGGGGTACTCAGAGAAGCTGCGAATGTTCACGGCGCCTGATATTACCTTCAAAAGTCCGTGCATGTGCGGATGGTCGTGAAGCGGCATCTTGAAGCCTGGCCGTAGCACGAAAATACTCATGTTGATGCCACTGTTTTGGAACACTTGGATGTACGAACAGGGTGCTTTGTTAGGGCTCTTCCACGTCGCTGGATCGCATAGCCGTCTGTCCAAACCCAGGTCCTCGCTTCTTAACGTGTCCATTATCTTTTTCAGTTTGTTTATGTTGGTAGGGAAATCGGCCGCCGTCTTGTTATCGAAGGTGTGTAGCGCGAGCCGGTACGTCGCCACGATTGGCGGAACGCTGACCATATCCATTGTTTTAGCTTCATTTTTCAAATCCATATGAAATTTGCCTGCACTGATGCACGAGAATTTTGTTAGAGACCGAAAAGTGTAAAATAATCTGCACGATAACAAAGCGAAACTGTCAACAAACGTCATTTTCGATGCCCTATTGATTGTTCCAATGTTGATGTCATAGGGTCCAAACCAAAGTGTGATAATTTTACAAATCAAAAGAATAAAATGAATAATTTAATTTAAACTAATGTATGTTTGGAAGAATAAATCTCTTTAAATCATTAATTATTTACTATTGGAGAAATAGGTACTGAAATCATTTCAGTAATCTTTAGTTATAGTGCCATCTGTTGTTGAATAGACGAACTAATTACAAAGCGACATCTAGCGCTCCATTGACTTTGATGGGCCACTAATTTTAAAACAAACTCAAGAAGTTATTACAATTTTCAATAGGTGGCACTGATGGCAGCTAAACTAAATTTTATTAAGCGTAGGTAGGTTGTAGGTAGGTTTATTACCCTTTTGAGATTACTTTCCGTATCTACTTTATCTGATTACTCATTGCATGAGTTGTAACTCATGGCTAAATTTAAACTTGTTTTTAAAATCACCACCAGGTATTGTGTGGTCTGTCGTAATGGCGATATATACCGCGTGTGGCGGGCTGTAAAACCACTTAAATAAATACCTCTGTTTAAACGCGATTTTATTGAGATTCCAACAGTGTTTCGTCTGTGTTTTATCGATACGATTTAAACTGTTTATATCGATTAACTGGAAACTCTAAACACCGTAGATAAATTCATTAAACGTAGGTGGATGGCGGCTTTATGTAGGAATAGAATTAAGAATGACTCACGCTAGAACGGGCCGTATCCGGCCCGGGCCGTTTTCTAAGAAAAACGACGGCGTTTTTGCGCGGCCGAGCCACGGCCGGGGCTCGGAAGCAGCCCGATGTCAGCACGGCCCGGCCGTGGCTCGGCCGGGCTTGGGTTTAGCTCGACCGCGCAAAAACGCCGTCGTTTTTCTTAGAAAACGGCCCGGGCCGGACACGGCCCGTTCTAGCGTGAGTCATCCTTAAGGTGTTGCGCAAGCTAGGATGCGTTTCAGCGAGTAGCAAGACCATTCCCCAAACGCGTTAGTTCTGCGTAACCACAGATTGCGTAGCAGAATTTCCATTCGCGTTTTTCCCCACTATTTATTTTTCTTTTTCGATTTAATTCATATACTTACGCAATGTGTTGACACACGGATTGTTTTCTAGTTGCGTTTTTTCCCATTTGATTATTTTCCGTTATTCCCACGTGTTCATAGACTTATTGTTTTCCAGACGCGCTTTTTTGCGTTGTTCTCCATAACTAAGTTACATTACCGGCATGCCCCTTTTGCCATGTCGGTCGTAGTTCGAAAGAGTCGACGGAGCCCCGCTGCGCGGGGTCCCCATTTCTGGGTGCTTTGCCCTTCGGGCATCTGAAGCTACCGAACAAACCTACCTAGTGTTTCGCGAATTTGCCAGGACTGGTTATGTAGCTTGGTTACGTACGGTGCGGGGTACAAGCTAGAAAAAATGCGTCTGGAAAACTATCACTACGTGGGAAATATGAACTATGTATTCTCGAAAAATAATTAATTGGGGAAAAACGCGACTAGAAACCAATTCGTTTTTCAAGACTTGCGTAATATGAATTAAATCGAAAAAGAAAAATAAATGGTCGGGAAAAACGCGAATCGAAATTCTGCTAAGTACCTACGCGAAACTTAACGCGTTTGGGGAAACGATCTAACCCCCCACACAATTCAAAGAATAAATAGAACACATTCATGTGAACCACGAATCAAGCACGAATCACGAGGTAAGACTAGTCATGCTTTTATCGCTACTTTATCACTCAGTGCTAATAAAGGTAAGGTAAGTACCTAAATGTGGGGGCTGTGGGCGACAGCCTCCCATACGAACAGAACGAAGAATTTAGCACATAATTTATTATTTTGTTTGTAATTCTACCCACTTTGTTGTGCATATTGCGGTGATACTATTAAATAATATTAAGTCTTTTTTAAATGTATTCTTTGCATTCGTATTCGTACACGTTGTTAACTTAGACATTAAGGCATGTTATTGTATTTCTCTAGATAAGCGAATTGTATTCTTTTAGAGAAATAAATTCTTAAACCATAAACCATAATTTAATTTGTCAATAAAATAATGTTACGGGAAAACCCGAGGTCGCTAACCACATATGTATGTAAATAACCGACAAATAAAGAATTCCTTAATCGTATTTCATTATCCCGAAGTTATTAGACGGGCGAAAGCTCCACAATAGGCTCACTTATATTAATGACCCAAAATGGGCATTAAATCATTTTTATAAATTAAAGTACCATAAGTACATTCATAGTGAATATCTTATTAGTAAGATACGGGTCTCAGGAACCCATTAAAATTATCAGATTGAATATCGCTCCAGGGAGAGCTACCTAGAATCGAGGTAGAGACATCGAAAACCGAGTCCCCTCGAGACAGTATCAAAACTAAGTCCGCCTGTTAGCGACGATTAAGTCCAGCTAACATATAGTCACATTAGCCTATCGAGAAACACACCGGAGTCTTCACACACACTTTTTCGGTAAGCGTGGTGGGGGGCATATCAGTGCAAAATTGCACTCTGTGCCTGTATGGGGGCGCGGTTTATAACAATAAACCGGTCATTTTAGCCTTCTTCGGCATTTTCAATTTCCTTCTTGCTGGACATCGCCTTCTTGGCTTACACCAGGTTGGCCTGTCTGCGGCATTTGGAGTGACAGCAGTCTGTCTGCGGCTGCCTATCGAGAAATAACTTACCCAAAGGGGTATATCGGCCAGGTCTAACCGTAGCGAGAGCCACCTACCATTTTCAGTCAAGATCGAGTCGATTAACGTGATTGGCTAATAATTTTGTATTGAGATCTAAAAATAGAACCAACTTGCAGTTGGCAGTCCCACATTCCTCAGTCTCTACTGGTCATATCTTTGTGTAGAATCAAGGTACTCCAATGTTTGAGGCCTCATTAGAAAGGGAAAATAGCCCGATCACGCATAAATAATAAGATTAGCAGATATTAAGAGGACGGAGTCACTATGACCCGTGAAAGGTATTTACCCATCAGCTAAGTTTGTATAAAATATGGTAATTATTAATTTTCTCTAATTAAATCCGTAATGTTAGCGGATAGTCTCATATTGTTTTGTATAGCTTAGATATCGTTTTTCCAAAGGAAGAACTGAGACTTTTCCTAGAATTTTCCTACTGAAAGAAAAAATGTAAAATATTGACTGACCAAAGAGAAAGTGGGCGATGCCCTTTAAAATTGTAAATCCCGAATTCCTCCCATTGGTCGAATCATAGAAAAATCTCCTAGATCCTGAATCCACTAGTTGTGCCAGCCTAACTGGTATAAAACAGGGGGAATTTCTTAGTTGGATTTGTGTTCGCAGACAGCAAAGGTTGGAGCCTCCTAAGTATAAGATACCAGGAGGGAAATTGTGATAGGGAAGTGTTAGGACAGTGATTGATAGGGTAGTATTAAATAAGTAGTTTGTTTCTCAGTTGTTTTTTAATATATTAATTTCATCAGTATTTCGGTTAGCCTCGTTTTAATTTGCCACCACCCCTCCATCCACAGGTACAGCGAAGCTGTTGAGGATTGACACTCCTAAAAAGTGTCAGTACCTACGCCCAGAGGCGGGTCCTGTGTGTAAAATTCCAGGCGGTTCAACCGCTGCGTTTCGAACGCCCATTGTTAGGTGACGGTTGATCACCCGTCTCAGCGCAGGTGCCTGAGAGCAGTGTGTCGTTCACACTACCTATTACAATCAAGCATGAAGTGTTCATAGCCCAGCGGTGCCTGTGAATCGGAAACGATAACGCAGGTAAAGCAAAGATGGCAGCGGTCAGTCCTTGGATGGGTGACCGCCTGTTTGAGTGGTTACTATAAATGAGCGATTCCGTGCTTTGGAAGGCACGCTAAGCAGTTGATCCCGGATGATGACAGTAATCGTTAAGCCGAGTGAGAGGCCTTCGGGCGGCTTAAGAACCTCTAACAGTCGAGTTGCCCACTCACTTGACAAAGGGGGGACAACTGTCACTTGCGTCCGCAGGAGCTACCCACCACAACCCTGCACGTGTCCCCTGGGTGGTACTAAAAAAGTGACAAACTCAAAGGCCAAATAATGTATGCCATACGATTAAATAAATAACGGTTAAGGATCAAGGACATTGAAACACTAACCCTTTTTGTACGCATCTTAGTACAAATTACACCTTTTTGCAATGCACTGGACCCAACACAACGGCACATCATAATCATTTTGGATTTAGGTATATTGTTTAGTGCGTTATCCTTTGCTAGCCAAATGTGCGAGAGCGCAAATGCATTAACCAATATGATTTCAATATAAGTGCCTACATACCTAAGAGGTATGTGGTAGGGTAGGTACAACTTACTGTCCACCAATTCCCCCATGTCACTGTTCGCGCGCGTCAAACCATCGACCATCTTTCAGTTCAATACAACAAGTGATGGGGTAGGTAGTAGGTAGGTACATTGCTTTATTGACTCTTTTTGATCGGGAACTAGCTGACGTCTTCAGATATCGTGCAGCTGTGAAAGAAGCAAGACGGAGTAAGAGTAAAACGGAACCCTATTACTAAGACTCCGCTGTCCGTCCGTCCGTCCGTATGTCTGTCACCAAGGCTGTATCTCACTGATACCGTGATAGTTCCAGCTGAAATTTTCACAGATGATGTATTTCTGTTGCCGCTATAACAACAAATACTAAAAACACAGAATAAAATAGTTTTTTATAGATAATGGTACGGAACCCTTCGTGCGCGAGCCCGACTCGCACTTGGCCGGTTTTTTTTATCACTTGACGAACGCCACAGTACCACGGTAAGAGGCTCGGAATAGCCTCGCTACTGCACAGCGTCGGTTTGTTTGTCAGGTGTACGTGGGTGGCCTTCCCGGAACAGTGTGATTGCTGGTGCTTTAGGGAATTAGTTGTATGCGTGTTTATTTTTAACGAGTGTACGGAGTGAGGCAATGGTACGGTAGGACTACTTACACTACTCGCTCTATAGCAGCACTGGTCATCGTCCTCATAGCGTTGTTCCCGGTTGTTCCTTATTAGGAGCTATACTGGGGTCCGCTTTGCCCCTAATCCCAAGATTTGTGGTAGGCACTAGTTTTACCGAAAGAGACTACCCACCTACCAACCTCTTAAAGCCTCTAACCTTCCAATAAAGAGGAAAATCTATCAATACTTACCTGGTTGTTCCACAATGGTACCTTCTCATTGTTCATTAGTATAGCTCGTGCTCATTCGGGAGGCATAACCTATAACGAACTATGCGCACACCTTAATATTGCGAAAAAGTCCAACATCACTAGTGCTTGGCTCGGATTTTGTGCCCTGTGGCCCCTAGATGGGGTAGAGATCTTCCACAGTGCTTCGCCATCGCGTTCTGTCGTTGGCTACGCGTTTCGCCTCGGACCACGTCAGCCCGATTGCCTTCAATTCCGCTGCCACTGAACGTCTCCTGGTGTCCATTCCAGCTTGCCTTGGTATGTGGTTGGGAGCTCCTCATAGAGTGTGACCGATCCAAGTCCACTTGCGGCGTTTAATTTGGTGACCGATTGGCGTTTCGGATCAAAATGCCAAGAGTTCTTCCTTGGAGATCTTTTCGGGCCAGTACCTAAATACCGACGATCTTCCTAAGGCATCGGTTGACGAAATACGACGCGTGAAGACTCTCCACGTTTTGCAGCCGTAGAGCAGGGCTGTTTTGACATTAGAGCGAAATATTTTTAATTTCACCCTACGTGTCAGCTTCTTAGACTGACACACGGGTCGCAGTTGCGCGATGGCTCGGATTTCAGTGAGTAAAAATACAATACCCCATAATCCACAGGCCCGCAGGATTACCTACTCCACGAAAAAAAGGTACTAGGAATACCTACAGTCTTCAGCCTTCCTTCTCACATTCATCAGAGTTGTAAGCATTCATTAGTTCATTACCGTAGGCGTAGCCTTAATCACCAGGCTAAAATAACGGGCTTAGACGTCATCAGGCGGGGCGTACCTATGTATGCTAGGTTGACGCCATTAAGTATATTATTTAAAAAATAAAAATGGAAGGACGAGTACAACCTGTGCAAAGTGAGTGCCAAGTCTATTTCGGAGCTCAATCATGTCGTAAACAATTTGTTAATAAATTAACGGACGAGGCTGCGAGTTGCGTAAAAATATATTTAATACTTCGTGCCACCACGAAACTGTGGAACTACGGAATTTAGTTTTTACCTGCTGCTGGAAAATTAGCTGAATATTGCAAATAGATCATGTGCCTATTTTACTAGGTATTGTAACAATACTATTTATCTTACAATTAATAACATTTATTTTCTAAAGTAAATGAACAAGATGATAATTAACATTAACTAAATTAAATGAAAACTACGTTTAATCTAAAAAAGGCCCTCGAGGCATTGTACCGGTGATGCTGGCGGCATTTCCTCGTTGAATTGCAATGCTGATGCGTTGCGCGAGAAAGCCGCCAGCTCTTCGGTCACCAGTTACATCAACCAGACGTTTCGCAATTTCCGCAAATAACTTATGCGCACTAGGACCCCAAGGACCGAGGGTCTCGACGAGGTACCTACTTATCTAACAAATTAGCTATATATATACAAATTGCAGTACCTACAGATATTCTCAAAAAATACTTAGGAATATTTTCGAAAGTTTAAACCTAATTCATCATCAGCCCACATACGTCCCATTTCCACTGTTAGGCACAGGCCTCTCATGGATGAGAGAATGAATGGACAGTTTGTCCCCACGCCAGCCCTATGCGGATTGGGGAATACACCGAATTTATTCGCGCGTGTTGTATGTTTTCCTTCATCGAAAAGCTAATGGTAATAATTAAATGTTATTCTGTACATAAGTTCCAAAAAACTCATTGGCACGAGCCGGGATTCTAACCCACAACCGCCGTTTTACAGCTGCATGCTTGAACCACTAGGCTACCGCAGCACAGTGTGGTATTTTCGATCAGTTTTGACTTTATTTTTTAATTAATCTCATTAACCTCATCAAATTAATGCTCACATGAAGCTCCAAAATGTTTATCATGCATAGTCAAAAAGTCGAGAAATGTCCATAGAAACCTAAGAAACATAATTTCTCATTTTACGTGCATCTTTTTATTATTATTCTAATTTAGATCTATTAGGGATGTTTTGAAGCATTCAAAAACAGTTAAAATCTTCCAGGATGGCGATATAATTTATTTTTAACATATTGAAAAAAAAATTGCTGCCCAAGAACCTAATAAAACAGAATAATCCCAAGTCCAACATGAGTAGGTGCTCTGTTAACACACATTAGCAGTAAAAGCTATCATTGCGCCGATTCCTTCAGTATTTGTTTAAAA
This sequence comes from Epinotia brunnichana, assembly GCA_963854355.1. Lineage (NCBI taxonomy): Eukaryota > Metazoa > Arthropoda > Insecta > Lepidoptera > Tortricidae > Epinotia > Epinotia brunnichana. The sequence goes on from OY977957.1 coordinate 11,292,345, forward strand.
TAAATTATTTCTGACCGACATCTGCAATTACACGTATTGGGCATCGGGTTTCCGGACGGCAGCAGTCGCGAAGTAACCAAGACTTGTTATTTTTTATTTCATTCATCATCAGTGCACCAACTTTAATAGGTTACATGACGAATTTTACGGATGTTCAATAAAAAAATGCATTCCTTCCTGAAAATATAAGGAAATTAAAAAAGAAAATCGCATTATGGAAACAGTCGTCTATTTTCCAAGCCGGGTGGGGTCACATGGTTGCGTTTTATGACTACACGAACGTACGCATTTCTTTTCTTTCCAGTTATTTATGTATATATGGGTTATATGTGCGTGAGGACGATGATTATTTAATGCCGGCTTCATACTTATTTGAGACTAGCTGTTGCCCGCGATTTTGTCCGCGTAGAACTTATACTTAGAAAATATAATGCAAACAAACTTCTACTTACCATCTTAAGGGATGATTTCCGAGGCAAAAACTATTCTATATCCTTCGAAGGGTCTCAAATTATCTCTATACCAAATTTCATCTAGGTACATGGATTTTATCCAAACTTTCACCCCCTATTTCATACCCTTAGGGAATGATTTTCGGGATAAAAACTATCTAATGTCATTCTTCGGGACTCAAACGACCTTTATACCAAATTTGATCTAAACGGGATTCATCCAAATTTTCACCCCCCATTTTACCCCCTTAGGGAGTGATTTCCGGAATTAAAACTATCCTATGTCCTTTCCCAGGACTCAAGCTATCTCTATACCAAATTGTATTAAAATGGGTTCCATCCGAATTTTTACCCCTAATTTCACCCCCTTAGGGGATGATTTCTGGGGTAAAAACTATTCCATGTCCTTTTCCAGGACTTAACCTATATCTACACCAAATTTCATCAAAATAGATTACATCCAAATTCTATTATATGTCCTTCCCCGGGACTCAAACTATTTATATACCAAATACCTGCGGGCCTGTGGATTATGGGGTATTGTATTTTTACTCACTGAAATCCGAGCCATCGCGCAACTGCGACCCGTGTGTCAGTCTAAGAAGCTGACACGTAGGGTGAAATTAAAAATATTTCGCTCTAATGTCAAAACAGCCCTGCTCTACGGCTGCAAAACGTGGAGAGTCTTCACGCGTCGTATTTCGTCAACCGATGCCTTAGGAAGATCGTCGGTATTTAGGTACTGGCCCGAAAAGATCTCCAAGGAAGAACTCTTGGCATTTTGATCCGAAACGCCAATCGGTCACCAAATTAAACGCCGCAAGTGGACTTGGATCGGTCACACTCTATGAGGAGCTCCCAACCACATACCAAGGCAAGCTGGAATGGACACCAGGAGACGTTCAGTGGCAGCGGAATTGAAGGCAATCGGGCTGACGTGGTCCGAGGCGAAACGCGTAGCCAACGACAGAACGCGATGGCGAAGCACTGTGGAAGATCTCTACCCCATCTAGGGGCCACAGGGCACAAAATCCGAGCCAAGCACTAGTGATGTTGGACTTTTTCGCAATATTAAGGTGTGCGCATAGTTCGTTATAGGTTATGCCTCCCGAATGAGCACGAGCTATACTAATGAACAATGAGAAGGTACCATTGTGGGAACAACCAGGTAAGTATTGATAGATTTTCCTCTTTATTGGAAGGTTAGAGGCTTTAAGAGGTTGGTAGGTGGGTAGTCTCTTTCGGTAAAACTAGTGCCTACCACAAATCTTGGGATTAGGGGCAAAGCGGACCCCAGTATAGCTCCTAATAAGGAACAACCGGGAACAACGCTATGAGGACGATGACCAGTGCTGCTATAGAGCGAGTAGTGTAAGTAGTCCTACCGTACCATTGCCTCACTCCGTACACTCGTTAAAAATAAACACGCATACAACTAATTCCCTAAAGCACCAGCAATCACACTGTTCCGGGAAGGCCACCCACGTACACCTGACAAACAAACCGACGCTGTGCAGTAGCGAGGCTATTCCGAGCCTCTTACCGTGGTACTGTGGCGTTCGTCAAGTGATAAAAAAAACCGGCCAAGTGCGAGTCGGGCTCGCGCACGAAGGGTTCCGTACCATTATCTATAAAAAACTATTTTATTCTGTGTTTTTAGTATTTGTTGTTATAGCGGCAACAGAAATACATCATCTGTGAAAATTTCAGCTGGAACTATCACGGTATCAGTGAGATACAGCCTTGGTGACAGACATACGGACGGACGGACGGACAGCGGAGTCTTAGTAATAGGGTTCCGTTTTACTCTTACTCCGTCTTGCTTCTTTCACAGCTGCACGATATCTGAAGACGTCAGCTAGTTCCCGATCAAAAAGAGTCAATAAAGCACACTGAAAAAAATGGTTTGTTGGATTTACCAAATTAGCTAATGTTGGCTGAATTACATGGAAACTAAGATAAATAAAACAAAACCTCGCTATTGGACTTACAAAACTAAAAAGGTTGAAGTCGCTACCAGACTTCTGGTGTAAATCAACAAAGAGTATTTTACATTTTACAAAACAAATCTCAACAATTTGGTTTGGTTGATTATATCATAAAAATATAATAAATATAACAAGGCCTCGCGGTTGAACTTACAAAACTAAAAAGGTTGACGTCAAAATATAGTCCCTACCAGAGTTCATGGTGTATATTAACAAAGAATCTTGTACATTTTACCAAACAAATCTCTACAATTCGGTTTGGTAGATTTTATAATAAAAATATGATAAATATAACAATACATCGCGGTTGAACTTACAAAACTAAAAAAGGTTGAGGCCAAAAAATTGTCCCTACCAAAGTTCATGGTGTATATTAATAAAGAATATTGTAAGTTTTACCAAACAAATCTCTACAAGTCGGTTTGGTAGATTTTATAAATAAAATATGATAAATATAACAAGACGTCGCGGTTGAACTTACAAAACTAAAAAAGGTTGAGGTCAAAATATAGTCACTACCAGAGTTCATTGTGTTAATTAACAAAGAATATTGTACATTTTACCAAACAAATCCCTACAAATCGGTTTGGTAGATTTAATAAATAAAATATGATAAATATAACAAGACGTCGCGGTTGAACTTACAAAACTAAAAAAGGTTGAGGTCAAAATATAGTCACTACCAGAGTTCATTGTGTTAATTAACAAAGAATATTGAACATTTTACCAAACAAATCCCTACAAATCGGTTTGGTAGATTTTATAAATAAAAATATGATAAATATAACAAGACATCGCGGTTGATCCTACAAAACTAAAAACGGTAGAGGCCAAAATATAGTCCGCACCAGAGTTTATGGTGTTAATTAACAAATAATATTGTACATTTTCCAAACAAATCTCTACAATTCGGTTTGGTAGATTTTATAAAAAATATATGATAAATATAACAAGACATCGCGGTTGAACTTACAAAACTAAAATGGTTAAGGTCAAAATATAGTCCCTACCAGAGTTCATGGTGTGAATTAACAAAGGATATTGTACATTTTTACCAAACAAATGTCAAGAATTTGGTTCAGTTGATTTTATGATAAAAATATGATAAATATAACATGGCCCTGTGGTTGAACTTACAAAACTGAAAAGGTTGAGGTCAAAATATAGTCCCTAACAGAGTTCCTGGTGTAAATTAACGAAAAAAATGAACATTTTACCAAACACGTCTCAACAATTTGGTTAGGTACTATCAAAAAACTGGCAAAGTGCAAGTCGGACTCGCGCACGAAGGGTTCCGTACCATTATCTATAAACATATTTATTTTATTCTGTTTTAAGTATTTGTTGTTATAGCGGCAACAAAAATACATCATCTGTGAAAATTTCAACTGGAACTATCACGGTATCAGTGAGATACAGCCTGGTGACAGACAGAGAGACGGACAGCGGAGTCTTAGTAATAGGGCCCCGTTTTACTCTTTGAGTACTGAACCCTAAAAACGAGTCATTTAGGGATTACGCGGTATTTTCGATTTTTGGTAAAGTGGCGTTCGACGCTCGAGATCACCAACTTGTATTATTCATTGCGCCAACTTCATAAACAAGTCTGCAAAAAATCAGAAATACCAACCCCGCCAACTACCCCGTACTTTCAGGCGACATAGTTACTTATTAAGAAAAGTTGGATCATTTTCAATAACCGCGATGAGTACGAATAAGGCAAAGCCCATGGTTGTAGGTATATGTTTCAGTTTAAGTTCTAGTGACATTGTTACAAGGTTTATTATTGCAGTTTAACAAGGTTTTACAAAATAAATATCACGGAACAATATACTTAACACAAATTGATGTGGATTTCAGTAGCGTAGATATCTTTAGATATTCAAAGGCATCTTTTAAAATGCTAGTAATTAATAGTGTTAAGAATAAGCAGCATAAATAGTATTAGAAATAGGTAACTCACCTCTTATCATGTTTAAAAATGTTGTAGTATTGTACTTAAGTTACTAAATCTATTTGATTCACTCTAAATATGGGATTTATACAATAATATTGTCATTAGGATAAACTACAGCAATATATTCTCATTTGCGGTAACTTATATAGATTGACATGCTTGGTTATGCTTTCATCTTCAAAAAAAAAACAATTACTCAAACTTAATTTAAAAAAAAAATCATCTCTCTTTCACAAATGTTGTTCCGTTCAATTGTTTACATATCAAGTTATCTAGGTAAACCTGTAATTGGCCATACTACTGTGTATTATAGTATTAGTTACGTACTTTGTATCGCTGTTGGTTTTCTGAATAAATAATAATAATAACTAATGCACTTGCTAGTTAGAGCAACAAAGAGAGAGATAAACGAACTTAGTTTGTTTTCGTTTCGTGGTAGCTCCTCAGACTACACTACGCTTAATGGAATAAGTAGGTACCTATTAGGTATATTGTGTAAATACGTAAATATGAAGTAAATCGGGTTATCTTTCGATTTAAATTATAAACATGTATATAAAAGATACTCTTGGTTTTATTAGTATATAGGTATAATAGTTAATGTAGTTAGCACAATTATTAGAATTACGTACGACTTAGTTTTGCTTCAATCATTATTAAAACGACATTACTTAAGTATCATAACCCATAAGGCATAGGTAACTGTATGCAATTGTATGTAACATTACAAATTAGTAATTAATAAACTATTAACTCTGTACTTATTATGATGTTTATAATCGCACAGACAAACTGTTCCGACAGTTTTGGAGACCATGTTAGTTATTATGTTTATAAACTCTGCGTATTAAATAAAATTAAATAATAATCTAGGCCGCCTTTCACGTTGTATGTAGGTACCTACCTAGCTAACCTATACCCAAATAAATAATTTTCAGAGCCATACCACTGATTGCCATACCTATTCCCAGACAAAAAAAGTAAAGTTGCGTAGGTACTTACTTAATGATTATCTATGTAGTAATTAGGCTTTAACGACGTTAAAGTTTTCGTAGCTTTTCCTTAATACGAGTAAGTAATATCCTTCCTTATCCTTACTAATAGTATGAATGTGAAAGTGTGTTCATTGGTTGGTCCTTGGTGTTTGTTTGGACGTCTTCATAAATAAGCAATATACTTACGTTTGTCACGCGGGCCAAGCCGCTGACAAAATTAGTAAGTAGATACTACATGGTGTACCCATGTAGGTACAGTAAGCAGCAGAAGTAGCAACACAAAATAACACGCTCGAAATTATCTAGAAAGTCCGTATCCTCTTGACATTAGAGCCATGTGTAAGTCATTTTGAGCACTTTGACCCGCGTAGCTACTTTTGCTGCTGGATGTACCTTTAACTTAATCATTGATTAATTGACGCCTTAAAATATACAATTGGTAAATTACCTAAATACCTAATCATTACATAGTATACAACAAAGTCGCTTACGTTTTTTTCAATAGATAGAGTGATTCAAGAGGAAGGTTTATATGTATAATTCATGCATGTATTATACGTATAAACCCGTGCGAAGCCGGGGCGGGTCGCTAGTTATAAGTATATAATCAAGTAATAAATCGTTTTATCTTTACTTGTTGGTCGTAGGATCATTCCTCATACAATCTCATGATTCTATTGCTTTGTTATTTTGCAACCTTTCACGCCACACAAAATAGTATTAAGTACTTACCTGGTCTATTTTTTCCAACAACATTAACACGAAACATTTGGCGTTTAGTAGGTACATAGGTAACTATCTACTCGTACCTTTTGAGAAAGCGCTGCAGTCACTACCAGACCTATACCTTGTTAAAATTACCATAGAGTTTGGTAAATTTAACTAGGTAAACGTCTGGTACATTTTACAAAACAGTACCGCTGCATGCATAGTTCCATCCTACTCAATTTATAAACATAAGAGTGAGATGTGACTATTCCCCTCCCCGACTGCCCTGCGGAGGTGCGCCCCTTCCCCCGGCTACAGCATCTTGCGATGCGCGCGCGGCGCGGCAGGCTTCATTGCGTTGAGGTAGTTCATTGTATATAGTCACTTTGTTTTGTTTGCGTTTTAATGAAATTTTCTTGGTGCGCCATTTCATTACGGCTGGTGCGTGGTGGATTTAGTTTGCAAAGTATAACCAACTATGGATAGTGATCTCGACGATGACTTAAGTGTGGGGGTGACTAAATATTTGAAGGAATGGGGATTATCTCAATCTACCATAACAAGTTTTAAAGGTAAGCATTAAAACGATATTACACTAAAAGTGCTAAATTGGCAACACTGATAACTTACTAATTAATTGTGAATACGAATGATATTGTATGTGAAAAACGTACTTATTCCATTGTTAGTTCTTTTTTGCCTGAAACACAGGGTAACCTATAGTTGACACCGTATATGGATTCCCCACCCATACCTCCTTATTATAAATGATTAAATATAATAATTTTGTGATTATAGTTTAATATGAATCTTTACTCAAGCTTAGATATTGACCTAGAAATATTGGTTACGTATTACCTACCTAATTACTTTGATTAATCTACAAAACGAATTTCAGTAAAATTTACCAAATCGGTTTGGTTGGCCATCGTTGCGTTTGTATTTTGTCTGTATGTAACTAACTGAACATTAAATAATGAGTTTAAAGACTGATAAATTACATATATCTCTTGTTTTCTAGTTTGTCTTATGAATTGACGAATCTAGCAACGTAAAAACTAGTACATCAAACTTATTCATACATTTAAATAATCTCAAATATTTACCAGTGGCGCTAGTCAGTACGTGAACGGGCTCTTTTTTAGATGAAATTTGGGATGTAGATATTTAGCTTGAGTCCCGGCAAAGGACGTAGGATACTTTCATCCCGGAAATCAGTCCGCGAGTCTGACTCTTGACCGCTTTTTAATGTATGGTAACACCCCCTGATAAATAATTTAAATACTTGAATTTCTTATTATTCAATATTTGTTTTTGGCTGACCAAAGCCTGCATCTCGGCAAAACGTGATGGATGAAGAACAAGATACCTAGGCATTTCGCACATCAAGTCAAATACTTAAAATAGTTTTTTTTTTCAGATTGTATTGGATTTTGTAACCAAGTTTAAAGGAACAGAGCTCCTACTATTCAAGAAATGGCCCAACTTCTTTGAGAAAGCGTTTAATCATTTGGAAACGATTAAAGCTGCTTTTGTCTACATTAAATTGATCGAAGAAAATCCAAGTGAAGGTTGGTAATCATAATATTTATTTAAAAATCACGAATATCACCCCAAAATCGAAACGTCGAGGAAATGGCAATTCGTGGATTCGTATTTACGGACAGATTAAGCTACGCTTCGTCCGTCAAACTCTACTCATCCACGAATTGCTTTTTTCCTGCCTCTGCAATAATATACTTTTACGTGATTGGTTATCATTATTCTGATGTTTAATTAGTGTTGAATAGGGTGTTGGCACCAAATAAAATAACCAATATTGTATAAACATAATGTTTGATCTAATTAAGCCAACAAATATGCATCATACATAACTAAATATTTTTTTTTTATTTTCCAGATATAGACTTCTGTTATTGCGCGGCAATTGGATATAAAATAGTTCCACCTGTGAGATTACACTACAAAGATACAGATGACGAAAAAAACCGTATAGCCAAGCATTCAAGAAGCTATGAACAGTTTCATTCTTCATGCAAAGGTATAATTTCATTTTTAACACTATTGTGTGATGACGACTTTCCATACAAACGGCCATAAGGATTTAATATAAACTCCAATTCAAATTTTCACCACCCATTTTACTTCCTTAGGGGATGATTTCCAGGATAAAACTATCCTAATCGGTTCTATCGGAAGACCAGCGCTGGCAGCCATGCCAGCATTATGCTGAGATAGAACCGTTTCGTGACAAACGCTGTGTGTTGTTTGTCTCGAATAAATGTTTCTTTCTTTCTTTCTTTCTATGTCCTTCCTCGGGACTCCAATTATCTCGATACCTACTAAATTTCATCTCCTTCAGCTCAGCGGGTTAAGCGTGAAGAGGTAACAGACAGACAGATATACAGACAGACACACTTTCGCATTTTTAATACTAAATGGTACGCAATTTGAAATAAATTATAGCCTGTCATATTCTGATATATACTCGTAAGGTACATAACTGGAAAGTTTCATAAAAATTCGTCCAGTAGTTTTTGAGATTAAAAGAAACGTACATCCATCCATACATCCAAACTTTCGCATTTATAATATTAGTAGGATTAGTATGGATACGGTTAAAAGTAAACAATATATTTTAATTTCCAGAACGAAAGCGAAGTCCTCACCCAGCTGGAATATCGGATAAAAGGCCAAATGGCTAAGGGACTGCGGTGCCAACCCATCATCATTGCTGTCGGACCGACCTTCGATGCCCTAAAGGACTTATGTTGCTTATGACGACATCATTTATAAAATCGACTCATTCCTGAAAGCGCTGGACGTATGCTTCAAAACTTTTCACTGCCTGGACGCAGAATATGGTTGGCAACATCTCGCTGCCCCAATATTATAAACTTCAAATTTCAAGTTGATAAAATTGCAACATGGAACCTTATAATATTGGGGCAGCGAATTCTGTTGATTGTATGTCTGGAATCTACACAAAGACGTCAGAATACGTAGCGCTATTTTTGCAAACGATACTCCACTGAGAGCCTAGTCTATAAGACTACTCAGCAAATTTTATCATGACTTGTAACTCAGCCTATAAGATTCGCACTTACTACGTATACCATGAACAGGGTATCTATCTCGTAAACTTAAAGTTAAGATATGTACAGCCAAGGAATTTGATTCACGTACGGTCAGCCGCAGAGACTGTGACTTTTATTATAAGAAAGGTTTTGTACCCTACTGAGTAACTGACATAATTTTAAAATAAGTGATCTACAGTTTATTGTATCGATTTGTAAAATAAATTTATTTTATGTACCAAAATTCGGACTATTTTTCTTTAAACCACTGTTTTTATATAGCCCTTATAATATGAAATAAGGTTACTGGTAATTCGACGTTATTCCTTTTAACAGTGTTATCTATTTAAAAAAGGCAATTTGTAAATGTTCACTCTCTAGGAACTGCTGATTTTCGGATAGCCTTCATGACCTTTTCAATTGCAAATGAGCTTTACTATATCTCCCTAAAAAGAAATACGTTGGTTACCAATAAGCCTGCATATTTTTGAAGTGTTTGTCTTAAGGTCTTAAAACATAACTTTTTTCAGATCCTGTTAGCTTTTTTTCATCTACAATATTTTTAGGGTGTGGCTACGAATAATCTTCAATCTACATAGAAAACTACGTAGTTTGAAAATCTAAACTGCAATATAATTTTATTCTCATACCATGTCAGCAATATCGCAAGTTTCTAATTTTCAATGATACCACACCCTATTTATACTCTGGAAATCAAAAATGCGTTTGGTGATATCTACCTAAAAAGATGTGTACATTTTACTACTGTTAGTTTGATAAATTAACCAAACTAACACCATTAAACTGTACACTACTTATTTGGTACGTTTTACTAAACTAAGACCGGTACAATTAGCAGAACAAGCACTGATAAAATCTTGGTAGATATTACTAGTAAACATTTGGTAAAAACCACAGTACAAATCTGTTAGATATTACCAAACCAATTTTGAACACATGATCGATAATACTTAATTATATTTGATAAAATCTGCGATCCACTTATAGTAGATAATACAATATTATCTTTGATATAAAGCACGATCCCATCTGATAGATGATACTAGAGTAACTTTGATGAAAACTGCGTTACATATCTGGTAGATATATCAAACACCTTTAGTAGTAACTAAAATATAAATCTGGTAATTATTACCAAACTAAAGCTGACAAAATACACCGAATGTTATTAGTAAATACAACTTAAATTTGTTTGTTAGAGTTCACCAAATAAATTACATTATACTTACAAGTTAAGTTCAGCTCTTTCAATCAAAATGATTTAATACATTGTACCAATAGAAAGTGCTATATCTACCAAATTGTGTTGTAGATTTTACCAAATTTTCTACTGACTAACTTCGGTAATTTGTACCAAAAAATAGTAACAGTAGAACATGCCAAAGGTATTTGGTAAAAAAAGACGAGTATGTTTGGTAAAATGAAAAATATCCGTTTGGTAGATTACACCAAACTATATACATTGAAAAAAATTATACTTAACTACTTTGATAAAAAGGTTACTAAAGAACTTTGTTTAAAAATGTACTATAGTTCTTTGGTGAAAAACGTTACTAAAGTACTTTGGTAAAAAATATACTAAAGTACTTTGGTAAACAATTTTACTATTTACTACAAAAGATAGGTGTAATCTACCAAATAAATTTGGTACAACACCAACTTATTTAGTTTGGTAAAATCAACCAAAATTCGTGATAGGACCGAAATCAACCGCTAACTTTGGTAACATTTACACGGAATCTGGTAAATCCAACCTAACATTTTTTTCAGTGCAATGTACCTACCTACTACCTACCCCATCACTTGTTGTATTGAACTGAAAGATGGTCGATGGTTTGACGCGCGCGAACAGTGACATGGGGGAATTGGTGGACAGTAAGTTGTACCTACCCTACCACATACCTCTTAGGTATGTAGGCACTTATATTGAAATCATATTGGTTAATGCATTTGCGCTCTCGCACATTTGGCTAGCAAAGGATAACGCACTAAACAATATACCTAAATCCAAAATGATTATGATGTGCCGTTGTGTTGGGTCCAGTGCATTGCAAAAAGGTGTAATTTGTACTAAGATGCGTACAAAAAGGGTTAGTGTTTCAATGTCCTTGATCACATGAAGGGTTCCGTTAAATAAATTGCTTTTTACGATTTATGACGTACCTATTAAAAAAAAAAAACAACTTACTAGATCTTGTTCAAACCAATTTTCGTTGGAAGTTTGCATGGTAATGTACATTACATATTTTTTTCAGTTTTATCATTATCTTATTTTAGAAGTTACAAGGGGGGGGGACACACATTTTACCACTTTGGAAGTGTCTCACGCGCAAACTATTCAGTTTACAAAAAAAATATGTTAGAAACCTCAATATCATTTTTGAAAACCTATCTATAGATACACACGTATGAGTTAGATAAAAAAATTTTTTTTGAGTTTCAGTTCTAAGTATGGGGAACCCCAAAAATTTTTTTTTTCTATTTTTGTGTGTAAATCTTAATGCGGTTTACAGAATACATCTACTTACCAAGTTTCAACAGTAGCTCTTATAGTTTCGGAAAAAAGTGGCTGTGACATACGGACGGACAGACCGACAGACAGACAGACGGACAGCCATGACGAATCTATAAGGGTTCCGTTTTTTGCCATTTGGCTACGGAACCCTAAAAATGTAAACGCTCGTTCTTTCCATAGCCAAAATATTGTCTATTACTGTAACTTGTAATATCTAATGATCCCAAAATATCTGACATTCACAGTAACACAACGAGTAGCTATCAAGCGGATACAGTGTACTAACAAGTCTACAGACAGACAGACGTGCACAAAGGAACGCTTCCTGTGTTTACGAGAGCCACTGGAACGTATTGTTGCTGCTGTTACATAAGAATGGCTCTGTGATCTTTTGATGTCACTAAAATTACATTATTTGATTAGCATTAGGTACAATACGATTAAAATCAGTTAACGATTCTGATGTTAGCTACTAGTAGCGCCGCAAAGGTGTGAGAGGGGTCGGACGGGTATGCGGGAGGCGACTCGAGGCTAACTTCAGACACGCAAACTTTTGTGCAGCGTACTGTATCAGCAGCGGCGGCGCATGAAAATTTTCGACCGGCAACACCGTACAAAAAAGTTATGAAAGAGTTGAGAGTAGGTATGTATATACCGTCCGTCCTTAGCACAAATGATGAATCTGACCACATGTCTATGAGTAATATAGTCAGATGTGTCCTTTTTGAATGAGACTCATAGTCAGATGCGTCTTTTTTGCTTAGGACGTCAATTAAATATAAATTTTAGGCAAGCCAGTGGGGATCGGCTCCGCTACTGCTATTACTAAATAAATAAATATTACGGGACAATCTTACACAAATCAACCTAGGCCCACGGTAAGCTCAGTAAGGCTTGTGTTGTGGGTACTAGGCGATGATATATATAATATATACATACATATAGATACTTATGTACATATATAACATCCATAACTCAGGAACAAATATTCGTGATAAATACACAAATTAAATCCATACAAATTTCCACCCCCAATTTCAGCCTCTCAGATATAAAAACTACCCTTTGTCCTTCCCCGGTGCTCAAACTATCTGTATACCAAATTTCATCTAAATCGGTTCAGCGGTTTAGGCGTGAAGAGGTAACAGACAGACAGACACACTTTCGCATTTATAATATTAATATGGAAGTATGGATTATTAGTATGGATAGTCGCCCGCTATGCGTGCGGAAAATCTCGCATCCTGATCAGGGGGAGACGTAAAATATCATCCTCGGATCACATATTTTTTACTGTTTATTCCTACGTCGCGGTCGTCAAATACTTAGGTGCCTGTAATCGGAGACAATCTTTGTTTTCCCGCCCTAGATGAAAAATAAGTATGTATTTATGATTGATACATTACACCTACTGTTCTGTGCTGCCATCTCGCTAGGTCGTGGTATTGTTATTTTATTATCACATCCTGAGTCCTGGGTGTATATGTCCTGAGTGATCATAGGTACATGCTCGAATATCATAATCACAGGTAGGTAGAGAGAGACTAATTAAATTTAACAGCATTTTAACTTAAATAGGTTTGAACGACGTTTATGAATAAGGCCAATAAATGTTCCACAGGCTAATTCAGACGTTACAAGGAATTACCTAATAAATTTGCTAAAAAACATTATTTGCGAAAGGTACAGAGTCCAATTTTCAAACTAGACCACGAACGTAATAAAAGACTTAGACCTTTTCTGAAATACCCTATTTGTTGATGTTCCTAGTGCCCGCTAACTCCAATAACTGAAGTAGCCATTCTATATCCGTTCCAAAGCAACAATTGCACACCTAGTTAAATCTGGATCTAGGCGTTAGATCTCGCATCCGTGCTAGCGCCGGAAAATAGGTGCCTAATACTCTGCCCAAGACAATGTCTAAACCTCTGTTAAACTTTTAGGATGATATGATGTTGACACGACTTTAGGTATGATTAAGGTAAACGTCCTATTCGCCGACAGTGCACTAGTAAGTATATGACATGGGCACTTTATGTCAAAGTTTGGACATTTTGCGCATCATTTGAGTTTTGGACATGCTCCAGAGCCAAAAATTAGATACCTAGATAGATTTTTAATGCTGAAGTAGCAACACCTTTAACCCGCCCCGTATTTTTTTCCAACCATCGACAATGAAACTCCGTGGTAATAAACACACGTGAAACAAAAACAAGCCACTACCAGTCATCGCACATGCTTCGTTCACCGTTAAAAAACACCACTGACTTTAAAAAAACTTAAAACACCTATTAAAACTGTGGAAACAGGGACAGACGTTGATTATACTGGACGTCACGTGCAGTTCGGGGAACCGGGTGATTATCTTTTGTAAACTAATAAAACGTAATACCAGAATGTTGGAAAAATATAGTTCTTAGGAAATTGGGCCGAGGCGGTAGCGCTACCGGGGGTGTGATTCTGAGGTGTTTCTAAAGAAAAAAACTGTATTGTAAGGAGGTTCTATCTAAAGCCCCACGCAAACGGAACTCAGTCACTGAAATGATTTCAGTGTAATCAGACCACTTAAGAGCAAAAAAAGGTACATCCTTTGTAGAAATTCCGCACAAATTCCTGTTTGTTTTTTTTTTTTGGATGAGTAGGCTAGTTCGAGGTATTACTCCCTATAGACAAACTTACTAACGTTACAAACGTACAGCTGGTAATTACAAGGAATTTTATATTTTTCAAATATATAGGTATAGTTAGGTAGTTAGTTATACTGGGCATCCATTGTGCCCATTTTGCGTGAACGGCGGTGTGGCGCTACTCTAACAACTAAAAAAAATATATGATGTACATTACCATGCAAACTTCCACCGAAAATTGGCTTAAACGAGATCTAGTAAGTAGTTTTTTTTTTAATACTTGTTAAATCGTAAACCACAATTTATTTTACGGAACCCTTCATGTGCGAGTCCGACTCGCACTTGGCCGCTTTTTTTTGTTTAAAGACGGTCTAGCCGTTCCCCAGCTCACAGAGCCACTGGTTCTAAATTAATTGAATATCAGTTTCCTTGTACTTTTTAATGATTAGTAGGTAGTTGAATACAAACCTGCGGTAGAGGCACCGCGCGTCTGCCAATTACTACGCATGTAAACTATTCTTGAAAAGAAAATATTCGCCGCCGACTAATTATTTGTCTATTGTACAATAATTAGAAGGGATCCGGGTTTACGGCCCACGTTACTGCTGTCTGGACATGTTTTAGTTGGTTTAAAGTAAATAACACTGGAAGATATTTCTTCATCTACGTACGGTGAAAACATTTTTGTAGTTGCTGGTTTGCGACCACCTTTATTATGCCGGTTTTCGACCACTTAAATGTGTTTCGAACTGTTTTTTTTTTATTATATAATCTACTGTTTTTAGTGGCTGTAGTTATTTTATTAATCTAAATGCAAGAAGCAACGTCGATAAAATGGTCGTTATCTGAAATCGGAATCGTAACCATAAGCATCGCTGCACTGTCTTTGAAAAAAAACGGTGATAGAAATGTCTCTTTTGCCTATTTTGGTACGGGACAGAAAAAAACTCATTTCTAATGCATTAAACAAGTAATAAACACTCATTAAAGCGGCTTGCCTGGGGTTTAGAGCGAACAAAGCGTTCAGTAGCTCGTTTGATTTGTTTCTACCTGTTTACCGGTAATGTCGGAAGCATCCGTGCTGTCTTTAGTCCGCACTCGACTTCAGCTACTGTCAAGTTACACTTATAATCAAGATTCAAGACATATAATGAGTCTCGCATCTATTCTCCAGTAACACATGATTGTTGGGTGATTATAGGCCAGAATATAAACGAAAACAACTATAAAAACTCATTAAAAAGCCTGTCCGCGGCTTAGAGTGAACAGAGCGTTCAGTAGCTCGTTTAATTTGTTTCTACCTGGTTACCGGTAATGTCGGAAGCATATGTGCCGTCTTTAGTCCGCACTCGACTTTTACTACTGTCACCTAACACTAATAATCAAGATAGAGTTAGTCTCGTATCTGCTCTCCAGCAACCACGGCCTAAGTTTACCAACCCCACTCTACAACCTTGGCTAAAAAGTGTAGACCCGTCACTGGTCGTTAATTATCACCATAAATTCATGTATGCATGCGGGAGTGTCTATGCGACGGCCGGGATATGCCCAAGCTATACTTTTTAGCCAAGATGTAGAATTCGTAGAGAAGTAGGAGACTTGGCGCTACTCACTAGTTGCGATTTGCGATCTGATATTTTTCTTATGCGGAAAGCTATATGAGCTTAGGGAGTCTGGGCAATAACTTTACATGAAATATTTTTTGTGGATTAAAACTTTCAGCTTTCTGCTTACGTTAGATATGCATGTATATGGGTAGTTAGTAGTAAACGAATAGTTGGTACTCAATGTAATGAGACAGTAAACTATTCTACATCACTATACCATTGTAAACGCGGCTTCTTTCAAGCGGATGAGCGAGTTGTCTATGCTCCCATTTATATTTAAATCGGACGCAAAGGTTCATTCCGGATTGAATTCAAGTATGTCAACTAAGTTTTTTATAAGTTAATATTATCAAAGTCACTTTTTATCAACGGTGCTCTAGAAGTCTAGCTAGAGTAATTTGAAATATTTATATTCATATACATTTACTCGTAATTGTCAATATACATGTATGATGAGGATGAGGGTGCATGAGGGTGTCAATAATATCAATAATTTTACTAGAAATCGACATAAGGCATTTGTGTTGCCTCGTATATGGCTAAATTACACAAACTTAGACTGCGTGTTATGAAGGAAGACCAGTTAATGATATAAGGGTTTACTTGAGATTTACCGTTTTAACCATGTGAACTAAAAATACGCATCAGAAAAAAAAAAATTCTTGGGTAGTTTAATCGATTTATCCTCTTTAGATACAAGTACCCCACGCTGGTCCAGTGCGGGTTGGGGACTTCAGATACACCTTTGAATTTCTTCGCAGATGTATGTAGGTTTCCTCACGATATTTTTCCTTCACTGAAAAGCTAACGGTAAATATCAAATGATATTCCGTAGGTACAAAAAACTCATTGGTACGAACCGGGATTCAAACCCACGACCGCCTTTTGACAGCCGCATGCCTAACCACTAGGCTACCGAAGGCACCGTAGCTCGCCAAATTACTACCCCCTTTAATTGTTTAATGTTTATTCTTGATATTGATCGATTGACATGTAACCAAGATTAAAGCTAAGATGAAAGTGAGCTCATTCATATGGTTTTCAATTTAATTTCGTAAACATGTGAAATTATAGACCAGATATCATTCAAAAGCGTATACATTAATCATTAATCTCTCTTTCTGCTAGATCTATTACCCCAAAAAAAAGTATGGGTGTGTATTTTTGAGTAAATTTTTAATACCCGTGTCGAAACGTCAGAAATAAAGGTAAATAAATATCGCGTTAGACCCGGATTAAACAGTATTTAAATATGTGTACAAAGCGCGAGAGTTTAAAGTGTTATAAATATTTAATATTCTTTACTAGACTTTGGTGTTTTGAATTGTGTGTTTATTTTTCTGTTCAGTTACTTAGTCTCATCTTATTTTTTTTACTGTACTGACCGATTTGACAACCGGTTAGCCTAGTGGGTGACGCTGCCTACGAAGCTGAAGGTCCTGTGTTCGAATCCCGGTAAGGGCAAATATTCGTGTGAAGAATATTTGTTCCTGAGTCTTGGATGTTTTCTATGTATTTATATCTATTAAATATATCGTCGTCTAGTACGGATAACACAAGCCTTATTGAGCTTACTGTGGGGCTAGTTTGGGGTTGTGTAAGATTATACCAAAATATTTATTTATTTACTATATCTAACTTGCCGTCCCAATCGGGAGTGCGCCGCACACGTGCGGCCGATTGTTAGCGCTGGGGTTAATTCCGTCGCCGCTAATTGACTTCTAAACGGCAAGTAACGCGAGTGCCCTCACTGATTGAGCCGTTCCCGATTTAAAAACCATTCCGATTTCAAATTGCGTCCGTTATCTGTTTTGAATTTCCAGTTGCTCAGCTTGAATTTGGAATAACTAAATTGTGTTGTTTATAATGACATTAATGACGCTAAATTACGATAACTTTCATCATGTCTCTTTCTGTAAGTATATCTTTAATATATTTTCATGAATTGTTCTTGGATGTAACATGTAGTACCTATCGGCTTTGGGACGAGAGCGTGAAACACACTGAAATCAAATTGGTATGAATAAAGAATGACTCAAATCGACTCTCATAACGATATGTAACAAAATTAAAATTAGTAATTCATTGGTTTTACATAATTAACCGAGTACACAGAAAATTAAAATAATCACTACATAGTATAAAACAAAGTAGCTTCCCGCTGTCTGTCCTTATGTATGCTTAGGTCTTTAAAACTACGCAACGGATTTTGATGCGGTTTTTTTAAATAGATAGAGTGATTCAAGAGGAAGGTTTATATATATAATACATGCATGTATTATATATATAAACCCGTGCGAAGCAGGGGCGGGCGCTAGTACTCACTAAAACACCTCCAGAATTCTTCCAAAGTAGTGTGAGCATCGTTTAAAATTAGCAAATACTTGAATAGCAATTATTCACTGCTTCCAGAAAGTACGTAGGTTTTTTATCATCCTGAATAAACAAAAGGTACGTCTTTTGTTTATTCAGCCACACTACGGGCTTTTTATTCACATCGCCCGCTGAAATATTAACTAAACAAACCGTTGCACTGAAAAATACCTACGAAATATTAACGTCGACCGCTTTTCATTGACGCTTTTGTTCAGGGAAGAGATAAGCTAGGTTATGTATCGAGCGCAATGGATGGTGAGTACATTTTTGAGTCAGCGGTGTGGTAAGAGGAAATTATTAGGTGAATGTGGTATTTCAATGTATACAACACAGTCAATTAATTAGTCGTGATGTTTCTAGGGAGCGTTGTGATTGGCCAGTGTTGTGAATAGAATGTCGGTGCCCAATGATAATAAATAAAGATTTGTGGAATCATTGGCGGGAAAATAAATTGCCATTGACAAGAAAAAAGTACGGGAATAAAATTATCTGTGTTTCTGGTTGATTGCTGAATTTAACGGTGAATTTTCAATCACTGTTTTTCTATTTGAAGTCGTTAAAACGTAGTACTAGTATTTTAGCCCAGGAAGAAGTTATTCCATGCTGGAGTTATAAACGCGAAAATAACTTAGTGTGTTTATGTGTTAGATACCTTTTTGTTTTCATAATTTGTCATTTGATTTTTTTGTTTAATTGTAGGTATTCTTAATAATTTTATGTTAGTTTTTATGTCTGTTCTTTTGTTATTGTTATGTGTTATATGTGTTACGTACCATGTCCTCACTAGATGGACCCAACGGAAGACCAGAGATGCTGAGTTGGGCCCATTTCGTGACACGGCACAGATTCACTTTTATTTTGCTTCGTCTTGTAATACTGTGTGTTGTGTTGTGTCATGAATAAGTGTTTGATTCTTGATTCTTTTACGCGTAAATCGAGGGAAAAAAATGGTGTGGAGATTTGGTCATTGTTCCAGTTGGCGACCACGTAATTTAGTGTGCTGGTTTGCGACCACTTAGGTGAGTTGGTGAAGTGTTGTTAGTAAATTCCATATATATAATCCTAAATGAGTTGCATACGACTCACTGTTTGTGTAGGGTTTGTAAAAATATTATTTCCTTTAATTAAAAAAAACTGGTCATTCAGGTGGTCATAATTCATAATTAATTTATTGCATAGTTATCATGTGTTATAAAATAGGTGTTACATTAGGGTTGGTTCGCACGTGAACCCTGTTAGGGCACAGCAAGTATTCCTTTAAAATTAAGGTACAACTAAGAGTCATACATATTACCTACTCATAATTTTTGGCATATAATCATGTCGTAGTTTTTGGTTTTAAAAATTATAATTAGCAATTTATAGTTACGGGCTAATATTGTCGTTAACTGAATGAAGTTTTTCTATTCTATTCTATTCTAAAATAAATTGGTGCGTTTGTAGCGCGTTAAGAGTTGTGATAGCGTCCCTGAGAATCTACCTACTGTTTAAATAACAACAGAATATCCTTTCAGTTAATCGTCTAAGTCTAAGTGGCCACATACCGGCACACTAAATAAGGCGGCCGCTAACCGGCGCAATGACCCTACGTTCCTAAGGCCTGTTTCACATGTGTATCTGTGTTGTTATTGTAACAAGTGTCCTGAACGCGTCCAAAACGGTTTTATTGTTTAACAGCCGCAATAAATAATTAAAATGAATGCATCGTTAGTCTTAAAATCTCAGGTCGAGTAAGTTTTAAAAGTCCACACGTGCGTGTGTGTTTGTTTGTTCGGCAAGTGTCCGCGTTTTTATTGACGGGCGCAATAAAACGCACGTTTAATTAATCGTTCGTGTGTGGATTTTTTTATATCATGATGGTAGCAAATAAGCATATGAATGAATGATTGAATATATTTTATTTCAGGTCTTCACCGACCCATATAAGAGGTGTTAGTTACATTTTAATTATAAGGTTAGATTACACAATACAAAGCTTACATACAACATAAGCTGACATACACAGAACACAGAACATACACTTACTTTTACTATATTGCAAGGTAGATTTGACTTGCCCAATCCAATACAGAAGTATTTGACAGTATGGCCTGCTTGATGGTAAGCAGATACCGTAGCCTATGGACGGATAATTTGTTAAAACTCCGAATGAAATGGGTTATGTCCCACCGGAGAAGCGAGTATAGATAAATAAGTTTCTGACAAAAAAATACTTTTTGGTACAAGCTTTTATTGCTGACTGTACTCATTGAGACGATTCTAACGAGCCCAAACTCGACGGTTAAGTACTGAATTCCCATGGCCACCTTCTGTCTCGATCATCAGATCAGCTCGATGGTAATACCATTATATTGAATTGTCATCCAAACTATACTAACACCCAAAATTTCAGCTTAATCGGATAACAGTGACTGAAAACAACTTACTTACATAATTATATCTTTACATACATACGAACAGGTCAAGTTAATATAAAGCTTGTAATAAAGAGACGACCCTAACAAGACGTGAGAACATGAGCTATACGGTAGAGTAGAGCGAGATGTCATGAAGACAGTGGACGTTATGTATAGCCTAATATTTCTCTATTTATATTTGACCCTAGCCAAAGAGACAGTGGCACTATCTCAGGGTCAAATACCGGCTTCTCGGGCAACCCCGGGTCACCGGTCAATAGGGAACATTACTGCAATGTTCTGCCGCCAGAGGCAGCACTACCACTAATAGTAAACCAGTATTGGAATATAGGGATTCACACACACATGCACAATTGATTGTCAAATAAGTGACAAGGATGCTTGCATAGACAATACCGCAAGTGGGAACGAGATACAATGTCAACGCTGCTTAGTGTCGCCACCGACGAAGAGTTTTGCGTAATGTTCCCTATAGCTTTTCCTTGACGTTGACGTTGGAGAAATCAAAGGGGCCATAACAAAATGGTCATAATATACAAAGATTGATTGACGGTAGGTAATGTAAGTTTTAACTTTTATTTATGCGTTTAATTTTTCTCAGTTGAGTATTTAACCAATCTTAAAACGACTTCACTAACTCACCTTATTTTGTGAGAGAAAATATCAGAAAGAATATTGCGAGAGAAAACTATTATTTGCAACAGCACAGAATAAGTAATAGTAGGTACTTCGTACAGAAGCTTCTCTGTTAACAAATTCCCTGTTTAGGTACGCCAAACGTGCCTAAATGTGGCCATCCCTTTCTATCGCATGCAACGCGCTGCGACCCGTGCTAGCGTCTCGTACCAACGCGCGGCAACTACTAATGGGCCGCCAATTTGGCGGCCGCCGGCATGTACTTGTAGCGGTGCGACGAAATCACAGAGTGAACCGCCCCTGGCAACAGTTTCACTTAAGGCGCCATAGGTTCAGCGAAATTAAGCGAACAGAGTTTTTAAAACAATATAATGCGTCTGTTTATAATAATATGGTATCAAAACTCCTCTAAATCTTGTTTTTTCGCACTCGCAGACTGCCAAGATACAGGCTTAAGCCTAGTTTGGAGTCTGATGGATATACCCCATAATATCATGTAACAAGTGTTTTTGTGAAATAAATCATTTATTATCATTTATTATTATTAAAAAAAAATACGAACGGTAATCTTGAGGCTTCTCTGCAGGGAGATCAGTGATTCGAAACATGATTCAGCAATTTTCGCTCGATAGAAAAAAATCACGAACATAGGTCCAAAATACACTTAAAACATTCGTAACAAATTATGCACAAAAGCTAAACATATCAAAATTGGTTCTAAAATCGGCAATATCATGTTCGGGGGAACTTAGTGATTACTTTTTTATTTATTTAAACGCACAAAAATTAAAATCAAAAAACATGTTATCCGCGCTTCTGAACACGCACTTCCATCTCGCTCACGCTTATGCTCAGTGAGAGGGAGAAAAGACCATGAAGCTACGGCGCCTTAACCCATTCAGTGCCGCGAATCGCTACGCGCTACGCCCGTAGCCGATCCCGTGGTTTTCCTCGTATCTAGCGGAAAGCGCCGACGGCATAGGGACATCGGTAGCTCTAGTATAAGTTTTATCGATACATATACGTTTTCGAACGCGTTTGCGTTTAGTTTCAATTTGTATGGCAACGCGTAGTTCCTAAAAGTTACCACAAGAGGCGCTGTTCGCGGTGCCATACAAATTGAAACTAAACGCAAACGCGTTCGAAAACGTATTGCATCGATACAACTTATACTAGAGCCTCTGGTTACCGGCACTGAATGTGTAAAACGTCTGCTAGACGGTCGCCAACACGCCCCTCCGACCGAGCGACCTTGGTCGGCACCGACCGCTGTAGTATGAAAACTGTCTACACGGTCGGTGCAGACCAAGGTCGCTCGGTCGGAGGGGCGTGTTGGCGACTGTCTAGCAGACACTTTAGAAAGTGTACCTATGTATGTATATATATAGTGCTGCAATAAATGAGATTGGTTTTACAGTAGCTCTAGTATAAGTTTTATCGATACATATACGTTTTCGAACGCGTTTGCGTTTAGTTTCAATTTGTATGGCAACGCGTAGTTCCTTGGAATAGTTTTAAGATATATAATGTTTAGCGTAGGTATTTGTATTGTGTTGCCTTCCAGGAGGTAACTCATGTAAAGGTTCCGACGGAAGACCAGCGCTGGCCTTCTAGGTTAGCACCATGCTGAGTCGGGGCCTTTTCGTGGACCCTGCTATTTTTACGTTCTGTGTTTTGTTTCTTACACCCATTGTTTTGTCCACGAATAAATGTTTTCTTTCTTTCTAAAAGTTACCACAAGAGGCGCTGTTCGCGGTGCCATACAAATTGAAACTAAACGCAAACGCGTTCGAAAACGTATTGCATCGATACAACTTATATTCTCTAGTATAAGTTGTAACACCGTTCTCGTTTGTTTAATAACCATAAGTAAACATTGTCTAAACAGCAGCTTTGTTCCGAATATTTGTTTTATTTCGTTTGTGCCGTGAGTGAAACGGCTTCTGACAACGGCAGAGTATACAACATGACGTTGATTTGTTAGAACATAGATAAAAAATATAATCTCCGCGTTGCGAAAAGATATCATTCAGTATGAAAAAAAATTGTAAAACGTTGTACCTAAAAGAAAAAACATAATTGAAGAATAAACACTAAATACTATAAGTAACTGAAAAAGTAAATATGTACTTAGATTTAGAGGAGAAAACCTGCGAACCAGGTACCCAATAATCGAAGTTGATTAAGATTATATCTGGATCTGAATGACTGGGTTATGTGGTATTTCGACCCACCAAAACTCCACGACAGCCACTATTGGGTGTCTCATGCGGAAGAGATCTAGATCCCATATTAAACGCAATTTATTGTATCTGTTTCAGGCAACAAAGGCCATAATTACCTTACAGACATACTTTTGTACATAGCAATATTCAAAACTTATAATTCCTTAACAAAATAACACGAGTCCGTGGACATATATGCAGATTCACTATATACCTAAATTCCGTAAGACAATTTATCTGGGGGCACGGTAGTGCCCCCGCCAAGTCGAGCAAAACAAAGAGGCACGGCTGTACCATCCTTTTCTCGAAGCCATTCAGGCCATTTTCAACATCCTAAAATTTTGTGCTGGCTAAAGCTAGAACCCTGAATTTTCAGGAACATGTAGGGCATAATATGGCTAACATATAATATCAATAACATTCAATTTGAACTTTTAGTTTAAGAACTATTATTGTCCGTCAGAGTTCGTTAGTTTTGTCACTGACATACTCACTTATATACTGATAATGATCACGCTAATTCTAAGGTACTTCTAGCAGACCCACAAGCTCCAAATTTCAAACGTAATTAGATTTTAGCCTAATTATTCATAAAAAACCTAAAATTATTGCAATTTCAGTCACGTTTCAGATATATAAAACTGCATAAGTAAGTTTGTAATCCTATACAAATACATGCGATTACAAAGTTTCATATACAAAGTCTACAAAAAGAAATGAGATTCCATAAAAACATTCCATGTAAAAAATAGGCCAAGTCTCGAAACTCTTTCACAGTAAAAAGTGGTGAGATATTTCGTAGAGCCAAGTCAGGCATTCTTATTAATTTTTATTTGCTTGCTAAATAAAATTCGGCAACTTGGGAATCACACAACTTTACTGCATTTACTAATTCATGTACCTAAAACTATGTAAGTGTGATTGCCAAGTCACAAAATTTTATTTAGCAAGCAAATAAAGATTAATAAGAATGCCTGACTTGGCTCTACGAAATATCTAACCACTTTTTACTGTGAAAGAGTTTCGAGACTTGGCCTATTTTTTACATGGAATGTTTATTATGGGATACTTATTTCTGTAACAACTCAAGAGTGTAAGTCGCGTTATTATTACTGTTATAATCTTACTTGTTGCCTAACTGTTAATTTTATGATAATATATTTAGGAATACAGCTTTGAGTTTGTATAGCTTTTAATTCAGTACCTATACTCTATTGTAGTGTATAATCTAAAACCCAAGTAATTTTTGCATGCAGCGTAGGTATAATTAGTTCTGCATTCAGAGAACCGGCCCATGTATATCTTTAATGATACGGTGTAAAACCTGTTGGCAAACCTTTTCAAACAAATAAAAACACGCTAAGTCTAAGGCCTGAGTGGACGCTCGGAGCGGAGCGTTCGGCGGGGCGTGCAGCGGGGCGGGCGAGCGTGCATGCGCTTTGTGCAGCGTCTACTCAGGACACCAGTATGAGCTTCATTTGTTTAACATGCACGCCGCACGCCCCGCTCCCCCACACGCCCGACTCGAGCGTCCACTGAAGCCTTACACTAAGACGGCGACGCGCGTTGTAATGTAGCCGGTTTCTGTCTGACTCAGCCTGAAGCCTCCGCTAGACGGTCGCCAACACGCCCCTCCGAGCGTCTGCGGACCAAGTCGCTCCTTGGTCCGCACAGACCGTGAAGACAGTTGTTTGGAGCAACATTTCGTACTACAGCGGTCGGTGCCGACCAAGGTCGCTCGGTCGGAGTGGCGTGTTGTCGACCGTCTAGCATGCAGAGGCTTACAATACGATTAAAATCAGTTAACGATTCTGATGTTAGCTACTAGTAGCGCCGCAAAGGTGTCAGAGGGGTCGGGCGGGTATGCGGGAGGCGACTCGAGGCTAACTTCAGAATCGTTAACTGATTTTAATCGTATTGTAAGGCGAAACGATCTTCTTCTACTTTTCCCTTGGGTTTTTAGGCGAGTGCCACGGCCACACGGAACACTCGCAAGCACGTGACCCCGGTGACCCCCTTAGACACCTATTAGGACTTGCGACAGGCGTGGAAAGCGTATTAGACAAGGTACATCCATAAAATAACCTGCTGCTAGCCAATACATTTAAATATCTATGTTCCTAACCAAAAATACATCGATTTCAATTGTTTTTCCTGTCACTCAACCGTCATACCACTATAAGTAACTAACGCGTTCGTTGGTCAAAATATTTGACTTTTCTTGAAGGGATCATTTATAGTTTTAGAGTGACGTTCTTAAAACCATTCTCTAAGAACTATAATCCCATGACAAGTGGTAGTTTAAGATTATTGTGCATTAGCGTGTATTGATGGATTGATCGATTGTTTGATTGTTTCTTTACTATGTGTATTGATATAATTTGGGTGGTCGGGCGATAAATCTAAATACGGGAGTAAATTGTGTATTTCGGAGGTAGTCATAGTCTGCTTTGGGTGTAATGTGTTCGATTATATACATGCTTAATAGCCATTTAGGTACATCTTAGTAAAAAAAAACAGACGGATACCTACCTACCTTCCGTTGGAACAATTTAGCCATAGTAGGTATAATACGGTCAACCAATTTGATTCCTAGGCCACCGTAGAATCCTGTCATTTTAACTGCTACATATAGCAACGCAATAATCCTAGTAACCCGTATTGACATAGCATTTACAACGGCAAGGTTCTATGATGGCCTAGGAATCAAATTGGTTGACTGTACAGTAGGTACCCTGAAAAGTACCTACTGCTGTCAAAAATTTATTGGCGAATTAGAGCGTTTTTCAAATAAAGTGTAGCCTAGTTAAGGTAAAATTAAGAAACGTAAACTTTGTCAGTGTTGTCACGTAAATTAGCCGTATAAACGTATGGCTAATATCGTGACAAAACTTTAACTTTATTTGAAAAACGCTCATTATACTAATTAATTATTACACGACTACTCTCACCGAAGTTACCCTGAGAAAATTACGGTTTTTTGGAAATAATTCAATATCAGGCTAATTATTTGTATAAGGCTTTTATATGTTATTTTAAACAACGTTTACCATTGAAATGAATAATTCTATGGACCAGAAGTTAGGAAAAAAATTTAACCCGCAAACAAAAATGCTATCAGTATTTTTATAATGAAAACATGTTTGAATACAACGTTAAGACTTACTACCTGAATACAAAAATATATGCATCAGGAAACAACGGCATTTCAATTAAATATTTACGACCTTGAGATAATATTGAATTTCATCTGGCCTATAGAAAGGATTATTCATTTACAAAAATAAGTGGATTATGCGCGTATCCCAAAGAACGTATATAGACGTAGTCAATTATAAAGTAAAGAAAGTTTATACCATTTTCGCCTGATTTTTACGGAATTTATGAAGATTACTTTTTATTATTTTTTACCGTATCGGTATTAAATTTAGGTGGATTATTAATGAATATTTAGTCAAATTACCTAACCTATTTTTTGGTATAAATATGGCTGATATCGATATATTGTTGTATTTTCATAGAGCGAAACCGTAAAGTTCTCAGGGTAATAACTAGTAATAAGTGTCCGTATGGACGACATGTTTCGCGTCTTACTGGAGCATTTCATTGCGCGGCACGGATGAAGAAGAATAAATTGTCACTGTAGGTAACACGTTTCGAACTCTTCAGAGAACGAACATCTCGAGTTCTTCCAATGCGCGGTGCGGTTTCCTGAAGAAGATTTCCAGAAAGGTTTAACAAAATAATTAAGTTTGAAGAGAGTGTCAAGTGAATTTCAGCTTGTAATCAATACACACATGTATACCTATTTAAAAACATTACTAAAGATAGTTTTAATAAAAAGCAAAAGCCAAGCGTTGACACTCTCATTGATGAGTGACAAATAAAAAGCTGATCGAGCTGGTGGCAGTGGCACTTTGTGGCTTATAGGTACAGGCTGATCCCTGTATTAACTTTAACTAGTTTGTACGTATGTATGTAAGTACTTTATAATATACAATCATCATCATCATATCAACTGAAAGATGTCCACTGCTAAATATAGGCCTCCCCCAAAGAGTGCCACATTGAGCGGTCCTGCGCCACCCGCATCCAGCGGACTCCCGCGACCTTTACCACAGGTCATCAGTCCACGTTGCGCCTACCCACGCTGCGCCTTCCGGTACGTGGTCGCCACTCAAGAACCTTTCCGCCCCAACGGCCATCGGTTCTACGAGCAATGTGCCCCCCGCCCACTGCCACTTAAGTTTAGCGATTCGGAGGGCTATATCGGTTACCTTGGTTCTGCTGCGGATAGCCTCATTTCTAAAGCGATCACGCAGAGAAACTCCCAACATAGCCCTCTCCATTGCCCTTTGCTTTGAGTGACTTTGTACACAATAATAGGTTAAATAATATTTATGTCACACAATAGATCAAAGTAACTATTACCTACTAGTGGTTCTGTGAGTTGTAAAAATCGCGAGCAAGCATATTTTTTGTTAAAAAAAACACTAAAATCGATTGATAAATGCAACCTGTAGAGAAGAACAGCCGGACAGCGTGACGTCGTGACAAAGTGACTTTGTGAGAAACACCGGACAGCAAGCAGGTTTTTTTTACACTCTCTACACAGCGTGCAGCGTAGCCTCACGAGCTCTGACAAACGTCACGTCACGACTTACTTAATAATTTATAAAAAAAGGGAACCGCCTTTCAATGTAACTTTAAACCTTCTCCAGAATGTGATGAATACTTTTCTGAAAACCGCATCAAAATCGGTTCAGCCAAACGCGAGATAATCGCGGACAAACATGCGAGACAAACTGAGAACCTCCCTTTTTAACCCCCGACGGAAAAAGAGGGGTGTTTATAAGTTTGACGTGTCTGTGTGGGTTTGTGTCTGTGTGCTCTGTGACTGATGTGTGTGTCTGTCTGTGGCATCGTAGCTCCTTAACGAATGGACCGATTTGAATGCGGTTTTTTTATCCGAAAGCTGACGTGATCGAGATGGTTCTTTGCTACGTTTTAACAAAATCGGTTCAGCCGTTTTTGAGATATTGAACTTTGAATTGAAAATGTCGGTGGTTTTTCAACTTTTCAACAAAAAGAAGGTTCTCAGTTTGACCCGTATGTATGTATGTTTGTCCGCGAATATCTATGTTGTAGTTATTATTTATTATTTTGTTTGTGGGCCTTAATATGCCGCTTCGACCAGAAAGTGATCTATTGTGGCAGCCCTTGTTTTAGAGTTCACCGTTAAGTCCCGTTGCCTCCAGGAAATTCCAGATTCTTTGGGCGGTGATATGTTGTACTTCTTGTGGGTGCATTATGTGCCACCCTAGGTAGGTACTTCTTTTATGCATGAGTGGTCCGCAGGAGCAGAGAATGTGCATTGCAGTCTCCTCTGTCTCTTGGCAGAACCTGCAAGTTGTGTCCTGCTTCATACCCATTTGAAACAGGTGTTTGTTCAATTTGCAATGTCCTGTCAGGATTCTTGTCACTGCGCAGGTTTTGTGTCTTTTGAATTGTAATAACTCTTTAGACAGCTTACTATTGAACCCTTTGATCAGGGCTTTAGCTTGTTTTTGTCCTTTGGTGAACTTCCACAGCTTGATTGCCTCTGATTTTTCCGCGTTGTTTAGCAGAGAATATGCTTTCCGTTTTGTGATGCCACAGAACGGTTCCGGGCCGACCAGGGCCGTGCACCCTGCCTTGCAAGTTCATCTGCTTTTTCGTTTCCTACAATGTCGGAGTGCCCTGGTACCCATCTAAGTATGACTTTGTTGGAGTTCGCCAGGGTGTTTAGATTATTTTTACAATTCTGGACTAGTTTAGAGTAGGACTCTAGTGATTCTAGTGCCAGCAGAGCAGCTTGGCTGTCCGAGTTGATGTAGATATGTTGGTTCCTTAGGTTTCTTTCAAGATTGATCTCCACGCATTTATTTAATGCGAAGAGTTCAGCCTGAAAGATTGAGGCCTCCTTCCCCATGCTGACGCTAGCTTTGAACTTTGGCCTCTCACCGTAGATATCACATCCAACATCATCACCTTTTTTTGATCAATCTGTATACCAAATGTGGCTTCCCTCCTTGAAGTCCATTTGGTCATTTGTCCATTTGTCTCTCGGAGGTATTTCCACTGTATACAGTCTAGTGAATTTGCATTCCACGTATGTGTCGTCAGTGGGCATGCTTAGGTTTTTGTTATCAAAAACAAGGGCCTCAAGTTTGCTTAGCGCTTGAGAGCGCCATTTTGGCCTTGTTAGTGTGCATATCCTGTAGATGCACTGCTTCGCCTCCTTTTGCACTTGCAGGTGGAGTGGCGTTAGATCGAGCAGTGCATCCAAGGCTGCCCCCGGTGTTGAGCATAAAGCTCCTGTTGCTGTTAAGCAAGCTGTACGCTGAAGACTGCTTAACTTTGTGATGGCTGTCTTTTGGTGGACTTTGTTACACCAGACTGCAGAGGCGTATGTTGTAGTTATAAGTATTGAAGTCTGTTAAACAATTTAACAGTAACTGTGCCATTTTAACTTTAAATAGCATGCTTACTGTTAACCGATCAGGTCGTTTTCATTTAAAAGTATAGATACCTTTTACGTCTTTCTTATTTGGAAAGTGTATATTTTTCGTACTCCGAATCATGAGCACATTTGATTCTAAATTGTCCCCAATTTATTTATTCTTCAGTGTGATATTATGTGATACATTTTTTTATAGAGATTTTACATAGTGAAAAAAAAAATTAGAATTGGAGACAATTTTTTCTGTGTTAGAATCAATAATCAGAATCAGGGGTTTAATAAATATATACGTAGGTACATAAATAAATCCTATACTATTAAACGAGCAATATTTGTATATATATTTGCAATCACGTTCTCGGAAACGGCTCTAACGATTTCGATGAAATTTGGAATATAGCTGGTTATAGAGGCGAGAAATCGATCTAGATAAGGTCTCGTTTCCGAGAAAATTCGTTTTCTCGAGATTTTCTCGCATAAAGATTTGCTAATGCAATATAGTACGTAATTTCACCACAACTGTCACCGCTTGATTAGACTAATGGTTATAACATTGGCTTACAACGCCGGTGGCCGGGTGTTCAAATCCCAGCGAGGAAATGTTTCTTTTTGCTTTCTTTTTTTATAGAGAATGATTTTTCGTAGTATTAAAGCCGGGAAAAGCATGGTCATACGTTTTTTTATTGTTTATACATCTTTTTGTTCTTAATAGATTTTAAAACATGTTTTTTTATAGCACTGTGCCTTCTTTTTATCTATAAGGTTATTTAGGTTGAAAAAAGTTAGATTAGTCAAGTGAGTGGGCAACTCGACTGTTAGAGATTCTTAAGCCGCCCGAAGGCCTCTAACTCGGCTTAACGACTACTGTGAACAGCAGCAGGGATCAACTGCTTAGCGTGCCTTCCAAAGCACGGAAGCGCTCATTTTAGTAACCACTCAAACAGGCGGTCACCCATCCAAGGACTGACCGCTGCCATCTTTGCTTAACCTGCGTTATTGTTTCCGATTCGCAGGATGCCTTTCTTTGAATTTGTGATTCTAAATGCTGAGTTATGAATATTATTATTTATAATTTCTGGTTTTAATTTTTCCCTTTGTAGGTAAAAAAATGGTTTATCGAATCTCTATATTTTATTATTAGAAAATTATATCCGTCGCAAGTTTTATTTTATGTTGAATTATTTTTTAAAGATCATTGTGTAATGCAATAGCTACTCACTTAACTCTATCTAGAGAGTTCTGCTCCATCATTTTTATTTTTGTTGGACCCTGAGCAATTCATACCTATACCTTTTTTTTCTTGGGGAAAACCTGCGAACCAGCCTGGTACCCAAACATCGGGGGATTACTGGGTTCTGTGGTATTTCTATCCACTCTAAACCCCTTACAGAAATCCAAATCTTAATAGGTCAAGTCGTTTTGGAGATAATTGAGAATAAAAAACATCCAAGACTCAGAAACAAATATTCATGTCCATCACACAAACATTTGCCCTTTTCCGGGATTCGAACCCGGCGACCCTCCAGCTTCGTAAGCAGTGTCACTACTCCTTAATAACTCTATTAATAACTTCCAAAAAAGGAGGATTTTTATGTTTAATGTTTGATTACCTCAGAACTCCGTCATAATTTATGAACCGATTCGTATTTTTTATTTGAGTGAAAGTACGAGTATTTGCTTCCAGATTGGTCCCATTATTTTCAAAAAGCCAGTTAGATGATGGAATCCATGAGGAATTGAGGGAAGTCCTCAATTGTATTAAGCACGCGTCACAGAATAAGTAAACGCGTGTATAGACTTTGGTATTTTCTATTATAACTCGTGTAGGTATAAATTTAGGCTCGGAAACAACAAATTTGGTGACATTTCACCAACTGAACTGAGGAACTGATAGTTTTATTTTATTTTATTTATTTATTAAGTACATCCACATCATATATATTACAATTCACTTAAAGCTAGCATATTAAGAGGTATTTATTTCTGATATATACAACAATTACGGAAGTACATAACATTGGCTATTGATTATGAAGACGCACACACAGGCGCGCACACACACACACACACACACACACACACACACACTCAACTTTAGGGTCACGACACTATGCCTGTGATACCTAATTCGTCTTTGTTTTTATTTTATGTTATTAATATTTACCTACATATAAGAAATTAACATTAACTGCTTTTTTATGGAGGAGCGGGTCTTCCTGACACAGGTATTTTTTACCTACTAGGAAGACCCAACCTTATTTTCAATGTAACCTAGCAATCTATGAAATAAAACATTTTCATTTTCATTTTCATTTCACTCTCGTAGGGAACCATAATATCGGCCTTTAAAGCCTACGCCAAAACCAAACACCAACACGAGTGGAGGAATGAGGCTGGCTAAAGGCACTCTAAGCTCTTCATAGAAGGAGTGGACTCGGGCTGGACCAGAAAACTCTGGAAATCCAGTAGGAAGCAACTCAGAATTATATCTGGGGTGTTCACAGGTCACTTCAGGGTCAAGGATCTCTTGGCCAAGATGGGACTATCGGATAGTTTAGACTGTAGAATGTGTGGCGAGGAGGATGAGACTATGGAACACTTATTGTGTTAATGTCATGCCCTTGCCAGACAAAGAATGAACTACTTTGGTAACGGCTACCCGCCACCAAAGGAATTCAAGGTGCTCTTGGTGAACTGCATCATGCGTTTTGTGGAAATGATGGAGCAAGCCTGGGAGCAGGTATAAAGGAGAGGGCAAATGCACAAAAGATCCTACTGGGTCGAAGTGCATCCGAAAGGGCCCTCACCTAGATAAGATTATGAAGACTACAGACGTCACATATTCTGTGACTCCGTTTAAGTAGCAACTAATGAAGTGCCAAAGCTAATTCTGAGATCCTTGAGGAATCGACGGAACTCCTCAAATATTATCGGCCTACTTATAGCGACTTGGGTGTTTTCTGTAATAATCAACGCACTTGCTCTCGGAAACAAGTTCATGCAGTAGGTATAGTGGGAAGGAAATGTTAATGTATGTTCCTTGGCGAAGTAATGAATTGAATTCGGTTTAAAATTTGTTTTTAAAGTAAATTGTGAATACCATTTGTTGGTATAACTTTTTGTATTAGTTGTTTCCTTTATAGTCGGGGGTTTATATTTAATAATTTTCAATTCCAAGGCGAGTTTATAAGACCAATGAAAATAAACATCTTTTAAAAATAAAATTAAAAAATATATAGGAAGTAAACTTACTCGTATTTTCACCCGAGCAGAGCTCGGTCGCCCAGATATTATGGATATAAATATCTGTACACGCCTTTATGACATTGACAATAGAGTCCTGAATAGACAATACGTAAGTGTACACATGATTTAAGCTGTAATTAGTTTCCTTTGTGCTAGGGCAAATGAAAGAAGGTCTGAAGGTAACCCAAAGCTTTTATTTCGTTCTAGGTCCTCACTAAAAGCTAACTAGGTATAAAAACAAATGTTAAGGGTAGGATTTTGATGACGCTTTGGTCGATTGCGCTAGAACCATTTGGTAATGTTAAAATAATAGGCTATGAGCTTAGCTGCATCTCCATCGCAGGCGGTGCTACGGAGCGTTCCCGACAACGGGAGTACTGGCTCGGCTGGCGCGGGTGGCTTCGGGCACGATCAGGCCCCTACCAAACACCTCCTGGAATTTCCATCAAGCGATGAGACGGTTAGCCAAGAATAGCAAGTACAAACTGGGCGGGCACGGGGCTAGATAGCGGGCCGGGGCTCAAGAGTAGTCTGTGGGCCGGCAATCAATAATCAAGGGAATAAAACGGTCCATGGTACAGTACAAAACTAACCTGTCGGAGGAAAATTGTCCCACGTCGATGGGTATTGACAAATGTCAACTCCGCCACCAATGGCCCTGGCCTTGCTTCCCGTGGCTCGCCGATTTAACCGCAACACGGTGGTATTCAGCCAGGTCAAGTCGCGTGGGAGAGCACCACGGCCTCAACTTGCCTGTAAGGCTTGATTACACCGGCAAACTGAAAATTGACAACATGTCTATGCAATTACTGCTTTTCCAAGAAGTTAACACGGCTTCTAAACAATACTTACGAGGAAAATACTGCAATCGCCCAGAAAACGTGTTCCGGCACACCAAAATAAAATAGGAAGTGCGCTATCTGACACTTCGACATTGCCAGCTCTCTCAAACCCGGTCCCCGAAGTTCAAGTAGACGCGCCAACTTGTTGCAACAATCTGTCGTGTTGATTTGTAAACAAGAAAACATCTAGTCATCCGCTACAGTAGAAATGCAATAAATTATGTGGATTATGAATTATGAAATGGAAACCCGTGACGAACAAAACATCTAATCATTGATTCGTAAATGTTCAACGCGATATTCCTTTTTTCTCCTTGTCGCTGGTCAGCGGGCGCGAACTCTGGCAACACTGGAGTCCACAGATAAGCTATCCAATACAACAGGGGTTCCTTCCTGACAGAATATTACACGAAAAGAACAGTTAGCCAACTTGACAAATAACTTTGAAAGGTTTAAAACGATAATAAACCCAGCATACGGGTTTATATATTACACCCCCTCACCTAGGAGAATTTTTCGAGGGAAAAGAGTTGAGGGAGTAAAATTCCAGCTCGCCCTCGAGCTGCAACTTAAATTAGACATGATCTCCATTCCTGAAAGAGAAAACTAAACTAAGACAGGGATTCTCGGCCCAGAATCACAAGTCCTGCAGCACCTTGGCATCAATAGAATCCGCGTGGCCGGCGCTGGAAACGATCGCGTAATGGCCTGCGGTACTACAGAAAAGAAAATAGGAATCTTACCTAAGATATAGCAAAAGGTGCCAAATTAGGCACATTAAGAAAATAAACGTAATCATTCAAATGGCGTTTGGGGACACTGGCTTGCAGTCTTTTACATGCCACTTTCCTAAGCGCTTGCCATTTTCGTCTTCCAGTTCGTAAACTAAACGTGATACTTTCCGTATGACGCGGCATTTTTCATACTTGGGTGCTAGTTTGGCCGCAAAATACTTGCTGGCCTTACTTTGTTTAAAGGTGCGTTTCCATATTTCATCTCCAACCTCGAATTCAATGTCGCGGCGTTTATCATTGTAGTACTTGATGTTGCGATCGTGAGATTTCTGTAACAGCTCTCTCACGGTGGAATAGACATCTCTTAAGGTATTGATTTTATCCAGGTAATTTCGTCTAGATGAAAAAACAATCTCGTCAACCTCCTCTGGTTCACCATAGATTGTACCATCGGGAACTGCCTCCCGTCCATGTACTAGTAAGAACGGGGTATATGATGTAGAATCGTTCACTGAGGTATTCATCGCAAACTGAATACGCGAAATGTTAACATCCCACATGCGGTGGTCTGATTCGATGAACGTGGAAATGGCTATAACGAGGGTCTTGTTGTATCGCTCTACTGTGTTGACCTGTGGGCAATACACAGGCGTGTAATGCAGCTGTGGTATGTTATACTTCGTGAACAACCTTTGAACGTCGCCGCCAGTGAAATAGGAAGCGTTATCTGCAATAATGGTTTGAGGTATTCCGTGGATCATGAATACGTGGTCCTCCAACCTTTGGGAAATGACTGCCCCGGTGGCGCGTCGCATGGGAAACAGCATACAATACTTGGTGAAACAGCACACAACCACCAATATATAAGTGTTTAACTTCCGCGAAGGGGGTAAAGGACCAACGAGGTCCAAGCTCAGACATTGGAATGGGCGGCAACAAACCTTCGCGCTTCCCATGAAGCCCGGGGTGGGAAGCTGGCTATGCTTATGTGCCGCACACGCAGAGCAATGTGCAACGTACCGGACGACGTCCTGATACATACCCGGCCAAAAGTAGCGCAATTTTAGTCTATTATACGTTTTTGCTGTGCCCAAATGCGCAGCGGTCGGAACCGAATGGTTATCCTTCATGATCTCTAATCGGAAGTCTTGAGGTATAACTTCCTTCCATTCAAAATCCGACGACAACGCGTTTTTTGGTTTAGTGTAGCGGTACAAGCGACCGTTCATTAACTGTAAATTGGGAACGGAGCCTGGTCTAGACTCGCACCTCTTATATAATTGTAAGTACCAATTATCATTAATCGCGTTAGTATCGATCAAGTATACTGGGACGGCTCTGGACAAGGCGTCCGGCACGATATTTTCCGAGCCTCGACGGTGCTCGACCACAAAGTTGTAAGGCGACAGTCGGCAACCCCATCTCTCGAGGCGGCCTGTTGGGTTCTTAAGGTTGAGGAACCATTTCAAGCTGGAGTGATCTGTTATAATTTGAAATTGGCGATCACCTTCCAAATACGGTCTAAAATGCTCAACAACATTTACCACAGCTAATGCCTCCCGCTCTGTGGCCGAGTAGTTCCTCTCCTGGGGCGTGAGGGAACGACTGTAGTACGCTAAGGGGTGTTCTTCCCCCTCGAACGTTTGGGTTAGGGTTCCGCCAATCCCAAAATCTGAGGCATCGCAATGCACCGCGAATGGTTTGGTAAAGTCGGGACAGGCTAGGACCGGTGCCGTAGTTAGGGCAACCTTGAGCTCTCCGAAAGCTGTATCCACCTCCGGGGACCAGCGAAAGGGTGGAGCACCCCTTCGGGTAGATGTTAACTGGTTAAGAGGTCCTGCTATGTTGCTAAAATTCTTTATGAATCGGCGGTAATATGACGCCGTGCCGAGAAAGCGTTTGACGTCCTTCCGACACGTCGGAGTTGGGAAATCAATAATTGCCTTGACCTTGTCTGGGTCTGTACGTAAACCGTATTCATCCACAACAAAACCCAAGTACTTGAGTTGTCTGCGGAAGAATTTACATTTAGATAAGTTAATAGTCAAGTCAGCGTGACGTAGTCGCTCAAACACCGTACGTAGTAGGGCCAAATGCTCAGTAAACGATTCTGAGACAACAATAATATCATCCAGGTAGATAAAAATACGTCCGTTGTGCTCTGGGCCAAACAGGACGTCCATCAGACGTTGTTGCGTCGCTGGAGCCGACGTTAGACCGAAACACATTACCTTAAAATGGAACAAACCACGGCCTGGCACCGTAAAAGCAGTCTTCTCCCTAGACGCCTGTGAGTCTAGTCCAATTTGCCAGAAGGCTGATTTTAAATCTAAAGACGACAAGAATTTGGCGTTCCCGAGCTGATCTAAAATCTGGTTAATTAGTGGCAGTGGATAAGCATCGTGTTTTGAAATCTCGTTTAGCTTCCTGCTGTCCAGGCAGAATCGGAGGGTTCCGTCTGATTTCGGTGCCATGGTTACGGGGTTGTTCCATGGGCTGCTACTTGGTTCCACCACATCCAGCTCGAGCATTTCGTCTAACTGCCTGTTTAGCTCGGCGAGCTTCGAGGGAGATAACATATAATGGCGTTGCTTAATTGGTCTCGCATCACCAGTATCGATAGCGTGAGTGAGTAGACGAGTTCGTCCTAAACCCTTCCGCTCTGAGGATATGGTTTCGAATTCCTTTAATATATTCTCCGCTTGGCGCTGTTCCTCCGATGACAGAGACTCAAAGCCTTGTATAAACCTAACTTCCGACGCAACGGTATTGATATGTTCTTCATCCGACAAGGAACAGTCGTTTGGTAATAAAGACAGCACATCCGGGCCAATATTAAATGCCTTCCAAAAATTAATACCAAATAATAGCTTAGTTGGTACCTCTGGTATTACGTAGAATTTGATTATCGCAGTCTTACCGTCGACTGTGACTGGCAAGAATATATGGCCCATGATAGGGGAAGAGGAGCCGTTTGCCGTTACTATCCGACTCAAGTCGTGTGATTTATGAAGGGTAACCTGGTCTTCAAAATGTTTCCAAGTATCGCCACCAATAATAGATAACTCCGATCCGGAATCCAAAAGGCCCGTATAAGACAGACTGTAAATTTGTATCGTAAGGTAAGGACGCAAGTCCGACCCGTCTATGTAACTGTTTAATTTTTTAGCAGTTCGGCCGCATTCGAAAAACGCGCCAATCGTCGCCAGCCAGGACCGCCACTCATCCCCGTCAAAATTTGATGGTAATTGGTCTGCCGCACCACGTTGGCATGTCTTCCGCCTGCTCCCAGTACTATGTAATTTAACTGGGACTTGTAACTCATTAGGGCAATCAATTGAGATGGGTGCTTTGTTTTCAGTTACTGGGTCGTTGATAACGAGTAAGGCAGCAGCATCGTTGGTGGTTACCGGAATCGCGTGTGTTGGGCTAACTGGGTCGTTCGGGTAAACGGCGTCAATCGGGTAAATAGTAGTAGGGGAAGGTATTGTAGTTGGGTCCGAACCAGGATACACGTTTTGGTGGTTTTCGGTGAACCGGTTATTTGGGTAAACTTCGTTAATTGGGTAAGTAATAGTAGTGGAAGGTATTGTAGTTGGTTCCGGACAAGAATACACGTTTTGTTGATTTTCGGTGAACCGGTTATTTGGGTAAAATTCGTTAATTGGGTAAGTAATAGTAGTGGAAGGTATTGTAGTTGGTTCCGGACAAGAATACACGTTTTGGTAATTTTCGGTGAACCGGTTATTTGGGTAAAATTCGTTAATTGGGTAAGTAATAGTAGTGGAAGGTATTGTAGTTGGTTCCGGACAAGAATACACGTTTTGGTAATTTTCGGTGAACCGGTTATTTGGGTAAAATTCGTTAATTGGGTAAGTAACAGTTGTGGAAGGTATTGTAGTTGGTTCCGGACGAGAATACACGTTTTGGTAATTTTCGGTGAACCGGTTATTTGGGTAAACTGCGTTAATTGGGCATACAGTAGTCGCGGTAGGCATTGTAGTTGGTTCCGGACGAAAATACACGTTTTGGTGATTTTCGGTGAACCGGTTATTTGGGTAAAATTCGTTAATTGGGTAAGTAATAGTAGTGGAAGGTATTGTAGTTGGTTCCGGACAAGAATACACGTTTTGGTGATTTTCGGTGAACCGGTTATTTGGGTAAAATTCGTTAATTGGGTAAGTAATAGTAGTGGAAGGTATTGTAGTTGGTTCCGGACAAGAATACACGTTTTGGTAATTTTCGGTGAACCGGTTATTTGGGTAAAATTCGTTAATTGGGTAAGTAACAGTTGTGGAAGGTATTGTAGTTGGTGCCGGACAAGAATACACGTTTTGGTGATTTTCGGTAAACCGGTTATTTGAGTAATCTGCGTTAATTGGGTATGCAGTAGTCGCGGTAGGTGTTGTAGTTGGTTCCGGACGAGAATACACGTTTTGGTGATTTTCGGTGAACCGGTTATTTGGGTAAAATTCGTTAATTGGGTAAGTAATAGTAGTGGAAGGTATTGTAGTTGGTTCCGGACAAGAATACACGTTTTGGTAATTTTCGGTGAACCGGTTATTTGGGTAAAATTCGTTATTTGGGTATGTTCGGTTATTATACACATTAGTGATTGTGTTAGTATGGGTCAGGGAGGTGGGGCGGGAGCAAGCAGGCAGGGGAGGGGTGTTGTACTTGTTAGTAGTGTGGAATAAAGCGTTAATAAGCGGGGAAGAGAGGGTGTTATCTTTGTTAGTTAGGACGGGGATAGGATGCAGGGTATTAGGTATGTTAATTGGTTTACTAATTTCGTTGTTGTTGTGTGTCAGGGATGTATGGTTTTGATATATTGTAAGTTTTTGTTTTTTATTTTTAGGAGTTGGTATGAATATTCTTCTGTTATATACTTTATTGGTTTTGATTGAAACCGGATCAGCCATACCCTGATTCGGTATCACTCGTTTTTTGAAGTACTTGGTACAGGGGTGCAGTTGGGACAATTTCGTGCCGTTACGTTATTCTCGCCACAGCGGTAACAGACCAGTTTGGGTGCCGCCTTACATGCCTTCAACGAATGTCCCTCTACTCGACACCGAACGCAAAAATCAATAGGGGTTTGTACCGCCGATACCGGTTTTGTAGTCATAGGTTTATACACCAAGTCTTGAGCAAGAGACTTGGACAAGTCTCTATTTGGCTCCGCGAAGCGTTTTGCACGTTGAGTTGCAGCCTCCAGCTGGCGACAGCGGTCTTTAAGGTCATTGATGGAGTCGATAGTAAACAAAGCTAATTGTTTTGAAAAAAACGGTCTAATGTTTTGCATTAAAATACTCAACTTTTCCGCTTCGTGTAGTGGGGACTCTAAGCGTGAGTAGTAATTAAGCATTACACTGACATAATTCACTATTGATTCGTCAAATCCTTGCGTCCTCGCCCTTATTTCGCATAGTAGGCGCTCGTTGTAATCTACCGGCAAGTAATCGCGGAGCATCATACTCTTGAGGTCCGTCCAGCAGTGTACCTGATCACAAACGCCATCGAACCATGAGGATGCCTCGTCAGTGAAGAGCTCACATGCCGAGCGGAACAGTGTTGAGTCAGGGATCTCCCGGGAGACACGCACCTGCTCTAGTTTGTGTAGGTAGGCCTTTACGCAGGTCTTACCAGAGTATTTTAAGTTCAATTTTTGCACTGCATTATTGTTATGTGGCGCTGCGCAGGTAGGTGCAGCGACGGTAGTGTCTTGCTTCTTTGTCAACGAACTTGTAAATGTGAGCAATATTGTATCTAACCGCACCAGTACCCCATCTAGCTGGTCGCTGAGCTCGCTGTGGCTGCTCATCTCCGACCCTGAAGGTGAGAGTCGAGTCAGTCGGTGATACAGGTGGTGTGCAGCAGCTTGAACACGATTGAGTACCTTTAACGAGGTGCGAGGTTGTGTTGACCCTTGCAGCAGCTTGCGCAGGTCGTCCATTTTTGACGAGATTATGCCCAGCTCGGCGGCGACATCTCCCTCGTAGTCCGCGACCTCATCTGTAGGTATGTCCTGGTTCAGCTTCCGCAGCTGGCTCCTAAGTTCCATCACTGTAGGTAGTGGCGCCGCCTGGCGCACCCTGACCTCGTACTGGAGCTCATCCTTCTTAAGGAGATTGAAGGCTATTGGGCGCTCCTCTAATCCGGTTGTTGACGACATTGTCACGTACACGTATGTTTAATCGTTGTAATATTTCGATAAAAATATCAGCCCGGTAATTACCACTAATCAGCCCGAGCACACTATGCCTGTGTGGCAGAAGTCTAAATGTTCAGTAAGAGTAGGACAGTAAGTATGAGCTCTAAGCCACCGGGTTCAATGTCCTTTAAGAGCTAATCGATGCTTATGATTAAAGCGCGATCGACCAATCACATAAAAGCGTTTGTATTTCGTGTTACTATGACACTGCAGCAATTGCAATTGTATTATGGTCTCCTAGTTAGTCACTGAGTTTATTAATACATCGTCGTTAGCGCTTAAGGCAATTGTAGGTATATTAAATATTTAAACAATACTACTGGATGTGTAACAACTGTCCTGTATATTAAACTCACAGTAATTCCTATAGTCCTGTGTTCACAGTCACAGGGGTCACTGAGTTCAAATAACAACAAAGTAAATATTTTGTGTAAAACATAAATGTAAAAATATAAAAAATCCAAAGGATGTGGATTATGGTATGCAATATTTTACTCTTTGCCAGTTCAACACAATGGTAAACAATGCTTATAGTAGTAATTTCTTTTATGAATACTGTTAAAAGGTTATTTGTAATTTATAAAGCTTAACTATAGGTAGTACTTAGGTAATCACTTGCCAAACCAAGTGCTATAATTGACCGTATGTTGTAGGTAAGTAACTATAAGTAATGTAGGTCAATGTCCAAACTATTCAATGTACTAAAGTGTGACATTAACACTATTATGGCGGAAAGTCTGCATTCAGATACTTAGGTATAGCGCAAGCGACCAGACTCAGACCTTCACAGTAAATGGAGTTGTAAGGAGGGAAATGAGTTTAAGCGTCATCAACCTGTTCGGGGCGCCATGTAATTAGTTTCCTTTGTGCTAGGGCAAATGAAAGAAGGTCTGAAGGTAACCCAAAGCTTTTATTTCGTTCTAGGTCCTCACTAAAAGCTAACTAGGTATAAAAACAAATGTTAAGGGTAGGATTTTGATGACGCTTTGGTCGATTGCGCTAGAACCATTTGGTAATGTTAAAATAATAGGCTATGAGCTTAGCTGCATCTCCATCGCAGGCGGTGCTACGGAGCGTTCCCGACAACGGGAGTACTGGCTCGGCTGGCGCGGGTGGCTTCGGGCACGATCAGGCCCCTACCAAACACCTCCTGGAATTTCCATCAAGCGATGAGACGGTTAGCCAAGAATAGCAAGTACAAACTGGGCGGGCACGGGGCTAGATAGCGGGCCGGGGCTCAAGAGTAGTCTGTGGGCCGGCAATCAATAATCAAGGGAATAAAACGGTCCATGGTACAGTACAAAACTAACCTGTCGGAGGAAAATTGTCCCACGTCGATGGGTATTGACAAATGTCAACTCCGCCACCAATGGCCCTGGCCTTGCTTCCCGTGGCTCGCCGATTTAACCGCAACACGGTGGTATTCAGCCAGGTCAAGTCGCGTGGGAGAGCACCACGGCCTCAACTTGCCTGTAAGGCTT
The DNA here is from genome assembly GCA_963854355.1 of Epinotia brunnichana. NCBI lineage: Eukaryota > Metazoa > Arthropoda > Insecta > Lepidoptera > Tortricidae > Epinotia > Epinotia brunnichana. The sequence goes on from OY977957.1 coordinate 11,334,965, forward strand.
GATTACACCGGCAAACTGAAAATTGACAACATGTCTATGCAATTACTGCTTTTCCAAGAAGTTAACACGGCTTCTAAACAATACTTACGAGGAAAATACTGCAATCGCCCAGAAAACGTGTTCCGGCACACCAAAATAAAATAGGAAGTGCGCTATCTGACACTTCGACATTGCCAGCTCTCTCAAACCCGGTCCCCGAAGTTCAAGTAGACGCGCCAACTTGTTGCAACAATCTGTCGTGTTGATTTGTAAACAAGAAAACATCTAGTCATCCGCTACAGTAGAAATGCAATAAATTATGTGGATTATGAATTATGAAATGGAAACCCGTGACGAACAAAACATCTAATCATTGATTCGTAAATGTTCAACGCGATATTCCTTTTTTCTCCTTGTCGCTGGTCAGCGGGCGCGAACTCTGGCAACACTGGAGTCCACAGATAAGCTATCCAATACAACAGGGGTTCCTTCCTGACAGAATATTACACGAAAAGAACAGTTAGCCAACTTGACAAATAACTTTGAAAGGTTTAAAACGATAATAAACCCAGCATACGGGTTTATATATTACAAAGCACAGCGAGCAGGAAAAACAAAACAAAAAACAAATTCTGTCTGAAAAAAGTCAGAGGTAAGAACCTATTAGGCCCATCAATAAAGGAAGTTTCCCTAGCAGCGAATCAGCCTGTACAAGGAAAGTGCCGTGGATAGCCAATATCGGTCCGGTCAGGTGCCGGAGCCGGACAATCGGCTCTAATGAGGACTCGATGATAATTATCTACCTACACTTTCTGTTCGGACGAGTTTCTCATTCTTGCAGTAGGGTTGGCGACGCCTGGATTTTGGGATTTTGAGGTTAATTTATTTAATCGTATGTTCGTATGACTTACATTCATATTGAGGTTAATAAAACGATGGAAAATGAAAGACAAGATAATGATTAGAACCATTTATGACCAACCGAAATTTTGTGTGCAGAGGGGTAATCACGTAACGTTCCGAACGCGCGTCGGTACAATTTAACTGTAAATTTTCCATATAAAAAGTGACATTTAGACCTACCTGACGCGCGTACAATGCGTTACGTGATCGACCTACAGGCTCAAAGTTTATATAGTTTTTTTGCCGATTCTGGTTTTTGTTTTTTCTTTAAAGAGGCGCTCTCTATTTTTCCATATTCAACGGTTAGTTAGTACGGAGCTCTACGTTATGACGTCACATTTCGAGTCTCCAGTGATATCTGACTATCCTTCTTGTTTGTCTTTTGTTGTGCTCGTATTGTAGTTGCTCCAATTCAAGCATTCGCGATTCTCTAAAAATTGGGCATGTCTTTCGTACGCCATTTGTGTAAAAAAGTATAGGAAGCCAGCCAAAGCAATGCAAAATTCACCTTGCCACTCTTCTCTTTGGCATAGTGCGATCTAGGGTTCCAGCATATTTGCTGAGTGGACTTGTATGGCCCAAGAGTGCGCATAGGTGTAAGGCGATGATTCTGGTGCCAATGCATCGGACCACGGCGTTTCAAGGTAGTTTTAGGTTCGCGGCGTCCAAGTGTTGGAATGATCTCCCTCCCCTATTCAAGGAGCGTCTGGAAAGTATACCTTTAATCGTCAGCTTAAAGGCTATTTGTTGACGCTCCAGAAATCCCAATCCTAACCCATCCAGCACTTTCCTATCCCAACCGTGTCGCGTTTTTTGCTTTGTGTTTTTCTTTCTATCCCATTTGGCTACTGGTACATATTTTACAAATTTATTACATTAATTATTTATTATGTGTAAATATACAATAATTATGTGTTTCTTAGTGGTCTTATGTTGTGGTGCATTCCGCTTCCGTAGGTCCCGTGCGGTGCTGTCCGAAAATCAGCGCTGTAGGTGTCTGTCTGACACCTCGGCATAATGCTGAGACAGCGACCGATTCACTTCCGCGAAGACACACACAATATGTGTTAAATTGTAGTGTATGCCTACTCCCTTTGTCTCTTTGTGTATTTTGTGTTCTTGTCTTCTTTCTTTCAAAATCAAGTTACAGGTTAGTCACCTACCATCTCACGGACTTTTCGCACATACAGTTTGCTCACTTAGACGACTTATATGACGCCTATTCGAATTATCCACGTCCGAACGAGTTGCGAAGCGTAGTACCAGGGTTGCATAGCTTCTAAGATGTCTCAAGCTCTCAAGTATAGGTGACATCTAGGGAGAATGCAGTACATTGCATGCATTCGAAGGTTTGCGCCACCGCCACTGCCGTTCCTCTATAATCTATATGCAAGACCTATGTTTCAAATCAGATATTGTTACTAAACAGACAAACATGCAAACAGAATAGACTAGTTAAAAATAGGTACCTAAAGTATAAATCGTATGTAAACAATTAAGTGTTACATAGAGGTGGGGAAAAATGCAATAGATGGCAGTGCACCCAGAATGCACCCTTGCAGGTTTGCTATTCGACACTAGATTGCGGGACTGCTTATGGTTTATTTTTAAGTACTATAAAATACTATTGAAGCTGTCTGTAATATGTCATAATATATTTTCACTGCACTGTAAACTTATTTTGCTGTAAAATAAACTAATTAATAAGAATTCATTTAGAAAAAGAAACACGTCCCCTTGCTCATAGTTAAAATTCCGGTAAATTCGTTTGTTTTTATGATTGAAACAATACACATTTTAGCAGAGGTAAAATTTTAATAATAACGAAGTTTGTAAGTATAATTTTTGCCTTTGGCCTGCATGAAAATAAAGAAAGTGTTGCAGCACTTGCAACTTGGAGGTCGTTGTTGTTCTACGTCCGTAGGAATAACCCTAGAAACCCTACACGTGACCTCCGGGTGGTGCTAAAAGAAGTGCTGCCTTTCTATCGCCTATAGCGAAACACTTCACACAAAACATATTACATGTATTTTAGACTGCATTAAACAGTACTTCATTTACAAAGATGGTTTAAATCATCTTCCCTTGTTCCCATCGGGAACAAAGTGAACCTCGCAGCGCACACTGGAACTCTATCAGCGACATCAATACGAATACATATATGTACCAGTGTGTAACCGCCATACGATAAATAAATAAGCAATTGCAAAATCACCAGCTAACAGCTAATTCAAATAGCTCTAATCTCTTCATGTGTATGAAATCCTGGTAATTATGGCTGCAGTTGTACAGTCGACGTCGAGTGTATGTTAACATTTCTGCACCTTATTCCGTGGTAGGCGCAGCGTGGGTAGGCCCCCACAAGGTGGACTGATGACCTGGTCGCGGGAGTCCGCTGGATGCGGTTGGCGCAGGACCGGTCATTGTGGCACTTTTTGGGGGAGGCCTATGTTCAGCAGTGGACTTCTTTCGGCTGATATGATGATGATGATTCCGTGGTAGCAAGTGGCTCTGTGAGCTGTAGAACTCGCAAGCGGGTGTTTTTTTTTTCTTTTTAATTTCCAAATAGTGACTCAACAAAAAAAAGCTATATACTCGTAATTATCAAACCAAATTAGGAGCACTCTCTTGTAAGGGTATCCACGGAAGATCAGCGTCAAGGTACATTACATTAGGTTACATACATGGTACCTTGTCATTAAGCTGAGTGGAGTCCTTTTCTCTGACGCTTTTGTTGAAAATGTCTACTGTTGTGTTGTTATGTGTTAGTGCAAGCGTCTTGAATAAATATTTTTTCTTTCTTTCTTTCTTTCAAACCTGCTCACAAAATTTGACGAGAATCGGTTGAGAAATGCGACAGACACCGGACATACATTCGCTCGCTGGTTCGATAGGTCAAACAAGATATACGTTTCTTTGGCGTCGACTGTACGTACAGCTTGTCTGCTGTACGGAATTGCTATGGCACGAAATGCTACTGCAGGTACCAGGGGCTGATGAAGCTAAAAAGTTTTTAGCTTCGTTGCCATGTGACTGTTTAACTTTTACTTTTACCAACAAGTTTCAAAACCTGACGTGTGCTTATAGCTACGCAATGCTAACTGCTAAGACATCGTCACTAGGTGTTGTTTCAACTTTAGATATTGTTTCATAATCATAATATTCTGCCAAAAACAAAATTTGAACGTAGAAAACATTGTAAGTAGGTATAAAACACACACCTAAGGTGAAAAATCTGAAAATATAGTGCTTGTAAAAAACACTGATAGGTATCATGTAAATAAAAGAACGAAAATAGTCAGTAATAAGTCATCATTTCAAAGCCTTAAAACTAAAGCTGTTAGAGCAGGGTTTCTTAAAGTGGGGTCCATAGACATAGGGGTCCGTGACATGATTGCTACGGGTCCACGACCACGACCACTTAGTTAACGTTTTTATTAGATATATTCTGTAATTCGCGCGAAATGAGTTGTTTTCTACATTGTCTTCGACAGGGGTCCGTGGTATTTTTGAAAATCTGTAAGTTGTCCATGTCTAACAAAAGTTTAAGAACCACTGTATTAGCATAGTATAAAAGGGCAAAGTATGATATCTTCATACAAACGCACCGCGCGCGGCTTGTATGTGTGCGCTATACTATCTATACGTCGCAGCACGCACACTCACACAAAATCTCTACCCGTTTCTCAGCGCGAAACGGGTCGAGATTTTGATTGAGTGTGCGTGCGGCGACGTAAAGATAGTATAGCGCACACATACAAGCCGCGCGCGGTGCGTTTGAAGGAAGATAACGTACTTTGCCGTCTTTATAGGTACTATGGTATTAGAGTGTGTGAAAATGATATTGTTGTCAATGCGAGTTTGCGAGTGCATTCAGTGCGCGACATATCTACTAATAGCCATTGTAGAATCCCGTCTTCTGGCTCATCATCAGATCAACTCGACGATACCAAAATGATTGTATTGTCAATATTGTCCTCTACATTATACATTCACCTAATTCAATCACCTAATTGGAAATATTAATACGACTAAAAAAGTGGTTGAAAATCGGTTTACAAGTTTGTATTGCATTGTTACGTAACCCACAGTCGAGTTCGAATACATTATGTTCACGGCTACATAGATAAAAAATAATGTGAACACGACTTGATTTTTAAGAGCATTAGGTTGTTGAGATATTTTTGAACCTTTGAGATCGTACATTAATTTATGAACTGGACTTAGACTTCTTTAATCTTTATCCTTAATATTTAAGATTAGAGTTAAGCTCAAAATATTGTATCTATAAAAACGAAATACCTAAACAGTTCAAATTATAAATTTAAATTTTTACTTGAAATTATTTGAGTTGGCCGAATTTCATCAAAGTAGTCTATTCAAAAAGCAACTCTACCGTCCAAGTTAGAAGATTCCATTTCCTATAACAGTTTTATGAAAAGTCTACCATACAGATACACATATACGTGTACTCACAGATGAAGTTAATAATAATAGTATAGGGCTAGTAAAAACTGCAACCCAACGGCATTGCATTTGTGCATCCACTTCTCTTCCGCGTTGACCAGGAAATCATGACATGAAGAAGGTTTTCATTCAGTAACTGCAGCTGCAGCCAATCGCACTAGATGGCAGTGTACCTGAAACTAGATTACGGTTCATATCGAAGTGCAATCTAGGCTAGAATTCCGGTTCGTATAGAAGAGCTAAGCTAGGTTTCAGTAGCCAGGAAGTATTTTGAACGAGCCGCTATGTGGCGCTACTTAGTATGTATTAAATAAAATAGCAAATATTAAGCAAATACTTCTAAGGGATTTAAATTCCAAATGTAGTTGTTATATATTATCTAAATTGAATAAGAAAACCCGGCCAAGTGCGAGTCGGACTCGCGCACGAAGGGTTCCGTACCATTATCAATAAAAATATGTATTTTATTCTGTTTTTAGTTTTTGTTGTTATAGCGGCAACAGAAATACATCATCTGTGAAAATTTCAACTGGAACTATAACGGTATCAGTGAGATACAGCCTGGTGACAGGCAGACGGACGGACGGACGGACGGACAGCGGAGTCTTAGTAATAGGGTCCCATTTTACTCTTTGAGTACGGAACCCTAAAAAAACACATGTTTCATGATAGCTATCTATGATATGACGGGGATGCAAAAATACCTAATACCTATTGGACTAATATACTCAAGACATCCATCCCTTGTGACTAAAATAAAATACTGCTCACTGTCACAGGGGATATGCTATTAGTCTATATACCTATGTAAACCAAACCGGGTACTTTCACCTATATAAAAGAAAATTAATACAAAACGCTTCTCTGTCGCTGGAGTCGCTTCATAGGCTTCGGTGCTTACCTTTAGCATGCGTGGCGTGGGCGTGTTTGCCACCGTTGTAGTATAAACAATCGTAGATCACAAAAACAAAACCTTAACACAATAATCCCTCGTGGCAACCCTGCGAAACAGCGAATTTGTTTTCCAAATTAATCTTCACTCTTTTATTTTAGCTCAGAAACGTGATCCAAACTTTTATTTAAAAAAACTAGCTTCCGCCCGCGACTCCAGCCGCGTGGAACTCGTTTATATCGTAATTCCAGACAAACTGTCACCCCCCATTTGGATGATTTCCGGGATAAAAACTATCCTTTGTCCTTCCCCCGGGACTCGAACTAGGTATCTCTATAACAAATTCGCATTTATAATATTAAATAAAAAAATATGGATATATATAAAAAAAACTTATTATCCATCGGTCACCAAGACCAAACCTCACCAGACCACAATCCCTCGCGGCAACCCTGCGCAAATAGCGAATTTGTTTTCCGGTTCGGTAGCGCGCGCAATTACGCGATTAGAATTATTTCCACTTTTTTCCTCCCCACTCCTTCGGTAATTTCTTGTGGAGGTTTCCGCCTATTGAATCTCCTTTTGATTAGCCTCCTTCCCGTTTGAGGCCATTTTGCGGCTAAATTGATTCTCGCCGTCACGTTCCGGAGAACAGCTTAGATGGTAAAGAATGTACACTTCAAATAATGCTGGTCAATACCAGCATTATTCGAAATCCACTAGCCACCATCCCATTGGATGGTAGATAGTGGGTTTCCAAAAGGGGAAATACGTTAGGGCACCTGATACGACATGACAATTACATAAAAACTATAATTGAAGGAAATATGGAAAGAAGGAGAGGCAGGGGAAGACCAAGAGGTGCGTTGACTCATACTCATACGCATACTCATTTATTCATTATGAATCAAGATAGGTAAGGAGAAAGTTAATGTAATGTCGTGAGCGTCGTAAGAGCTCATACAACTGGCAGAGAGAAGAACAGAATAGCGATTACTCCACCGACAAGAGCCCAGTAGGTCAATCACGTAATGCATTGTACGCGCGTCTGACAGTAAAATCACAATCTAACTGTCATTTCTCCATATAAAATTGACATTTAGACCTTACAGACGCGCGTAAGAAAAGTTACGTGATCGACCCACTGCTCTTAAGTTTATGATGATGGTGGTAACTGGTAAAACGGTCTAATCCCAACGAGATCTAGTTTACTCTGTGGGTTGAAGGGTCAGATGGCAGTCGCTTTCCTAAAAACTATTGCCTACGTCAAATCTTGCGGTGGTCCTAACCACGGGCTCTTTTAGGATACAACCCGTTAAATTAAAACGCTGGGAGGATGATTATGACGAGTTGCAAGAATTCCGGAATTCTCGCTCGACATGTCGAGGCCATGTACTCACAGCTGGGCACAACAAAAACACGGGCTAGCAACATTACACTACAATATAACATTTTCTCCATTAAAGTATTTTTTTAAATAAATAGTATTTCAATGTATGTTTCACCGCCCTCTGTCCCGTCACATAATGTTCCCGCAATGCAACCAACCGAGACGTAAGCAGCGGCTATCCTGTAATCCTTCACTAGTTGCAGTAATTATGATAAGTTCCACCCTCCTTTGCAGAATATAGTGGACCATCTGTACTAATCTGCGCGCGGGTAATCGTCGATTTGCCATTTTTCCTACTTTTAAAGAGTGTCGCTTTTGTGCTCGGCTGATATGCTCGGTTGGAATTCGGCGCGAACGTGCGCAATTACCGCTCTTCTATGCTTTAGGATTTCCTTTTTGGTATTCTAAGCGCTAGCGAGCGCTTTCTGACTATGAGCACTGTTTAAGATAGCATTTATTGAGATATAAGTTGCATATTCGCACTGAGTTGGAGGCTTTTTTGTTTTGCTGCAATTTTGTTTGTGTGTTTGTTTTAAGAATTTTTTTGATGTTCTTTTAAGTTTTGTTTGTTGTATTTTTCTTGTTGTAACTTGTGTGTAAAAAAATAAAAATAAAGGAAAAAATAATAATAACAATATTTCCTATATCATAATGGAATGATAAATGGGCTTCTAATCTTATGCCCCAAACGTGTCAGAATGCAGTTAATATAATTTAATTTATGTGTGTACCTCTTAGTTGTAATTTTAATTTTAAAACTTACTGTGCCCTAACAGGGTTCATGTGTGAACCATCCCTAATGTTACACCTATTTTGTACCACATGATAACTATGCAATAAATGAATTAAATGAATTATGTGTATGTAGCAAACAAATAAATGATTTATCTATCTATCTAAGCATGCGTTTCTTTCAAATTTACCTCCTTTTTCTTAATTGTCACACGACTCGCTGGTCATAGCCTAGCATACAATTTATATAATTGATTGTTAGATCAATGCGGGCCTAGCACGCACAGAGGCAGGTAGCCATTAACCCGAATCACGAGTGTGGTCTATATGCGAGCCACTTGAGTTTCGCTTGCCCAATTCAACGGCACTTCTCTCCAGTACTGTGGAGAGCAGAAGTGTTTACGATTCTGATTATTACTTAACATAGAACAAACTTGCAATAGTTATAGTTTACGGATAGGAAAAAGTAGATAGCGTGAGGGTTGAAAGGTCGTAGCAATACACTTACGTATACAGAAAAAAAATATTTGAATCGAGAAATAAATTAGGAAGACTTCCAATGTCTTGAATGAAACAGATATAATCATGAATTAAGTTGATTATCTCGAACCTAGAGAAAATAATCTTGGCTCAAGATAATTTCGCTTTATTTGACAGTAATTTTATCATATATCATCATCATCAAGTATGTATTTTTTTCTGTGTAGCAAACCTATGGATTATCAATAAACGAATTAGGTATGTTTTAGTTACTAACACTAAGTAATTAGCTCCCTGATTACTAGCTATTCGGACCCTATAATGACCACACTTTACAAGAAAGAATATGTATAGCCGAATAAATATTTATCACAATATTATTTCTGACCTAAATAAAAGAATAAAATAAAATAAAATAGAACTGAATGTTATTATTATAAACTAGAATTTGAGCCAGTTAATTAAACTTAAATTTAATTAATTAATTAAGCATGAAAACATAGTACCTACTAAATTATGTAACCTGTAGGTAAAGCGGCGCCATCCAACACAGGCTTTTTTTGCCTACCGGGTGACCATAGCCTTAGATTATTATAGTGTATCATCTTACGAAAAAAGTATTTTTTTGTTGTGTGTATGGTTGATAGTATAATATAGCCGACTTTTATAAAACTGTCATTGCAATTGTAATCTTCTAACTTGGTCGGTAAAGTTGCTTTTTGAATGGTCTATTTCGATGCAATGGGGAACTTGCAAGGAACTTCAATTTCGAATAAATTGCACTCAATCGATGCGGATATACGTATATCATACATAAGTTTCTGTCAAAAAAATAATTTTTTGTACAAGCTTTTACTGCTGACTGTACTTTTCTGCATACCATCATCAAGTACTCATTGAGACAATTCTGACGAGCCCAAACTCGATAGGATTGTGTCGTTTTATTGCGAAGTTCCTATGACCACCTTCCAGCTCCAGCATCTGATCAGCTCCAAATCATCATAATATTGCATTGTCATGCGATATACATATGCTTGCAAAATTTCAGCTCAATTAGATAACGGGAAGTGACTGAAAAATGGATTGCAAATTTTGACGGACACCATACATATTTACATACATACAAACAGTGCAAGTTAATATAAAGCTTGTAAAAAGAAAATAAAAATAAACGATTGTATTCGTTTTATCTCACGTTAAAATTACGAAAAAAAAATTATAAAGGTTTTCGCTAAAATAACACAACAATTACACAGAATATTGAATCAGAAATGATATTTTGTATGACAAGTATAGACATAAACGCAAATTTTGTGGAGATAATTGCAAATTAATGACTTACTCCATAGTAAACGCGCCGAGAATATATGCTGTGACGTCATAGCATAAACCCGTTTAATATAGATACCCTGAGAACTTTACGGTTTCGCTCTATGAAAACACAACAATATATCGATAGGTATCAGCCATATTTTTACACCAAAAAATAGGTTGGGTAATTTGACTACATATTCATTAATAATCCTAGGTGGATGTAATGCCAAGTGCGAGTCGGACTCGCACATGAAGGGTTCCGTTAAATAAATTGCTTTTTACGATTTATGACGTATTAAAAAAAACTACTTACTAGATCTCGTTCAAACCAATTTTCGTTAAAAGTTTGCATGGTAATGTATATCATATATTATTTTTAGATGTATCATTCTCTTATTTTAGAAGTTACAGGGGGGGGGGGGGGCACACATTTTACCACTTTGGAAGTGTCTCTCGCGCAAACTATTCAGTTTAGAAAAAAAATATGTTAAAAACCTCAATATAATTTTTGAAGACCTATCCATAGATACCCCACCCCACACGTATGGGTTTGATGAAAAAAATTTTTTGAGTTTCAGTTCTTAGTATGGGGAACCACAAAATTTATTGTTTTTTTTATATTTTTGTGTGAAAATCTTAATGCGGTTTATAAAATACATCTACTTACCAAGTTTCAACAGTAGGTATAGCTTTTATAGTTTCGGAAAAAAGTGGCTGTGACATACGGATGGACAGACAGACAGACAGACAGACAGACAGACATGACGAATCTATAAGGGTTCCGTTTTTTGCCATTTGGCTACGGAACCCTAAAAAGTAATCTGCATAAATTCCGTAAAAATCAGGCGAAAATTGTATAAACTTTCTTTACTTTATAATTGACTACGTCTATATACGTTCTTTGGGATACGCGCATAGTCCACTTATTTTTTGTTAATGAATAAACCTTTCTATAGGCCAGATGAAATTCAATATTATCTCAAGGTCGTAAATATTTAATTAAAATGCCGTTATTTCCTGATGCATATATTTTTGGATTAAGGTAGTAAGTCTCCAAATTTGTGTACTCAAACATGTTTTCATTATAAAAATACTGATAGCATGTTTGTTTGCGGGTTAATTTTTTTTCCTAACTTCCGGTCCATATAATTATTCATTTCGATAGTAAAAGTTGTTTAAGATAACATATAAAAGCCGTATACAAATAATTAGCCTGATATTGAATTATTTCCAAAAAAACCGTCATTTTCTCAGGGTAAGAGCGTTTTCGGGGGGTGACGGTGCGTGTAGATTTCGAATGCATTTATATGCATATGTTATCATCAGAAAAATAAATCATAAGAAAGTTTTAATGCTACAGTTGCCAATGCTGGATTATACTTTTGATTTTCGTAATAAAATAAAAACATGCAAGTTCCCTATTCGGCCGACTCAAATAATATCAATAATTATAATGTGCACTTGTGTGCACGAGCATCCATTGCGGATTCTTTTGGCAACAGAAGATCAGCACTTAGAGTTTTTCCGATCTCTCCGGAGCAGCTCCGGAGTAGTTATCGTAAATCACTGCAACATTCATTATGCCAGCTTTTATTAATTATATTCGTGTCTGACCTCAGTCATAAAGTAGCTTGAAGTGGAGTTTTATTGGCGGTTACGATTTGTTTTGGTTTTTGGTTGCACTAATTGATGGTAAGTGATGAGTTCGATTGATCGCTATTTTTAACTGCCGTGGCGACGTAAAGCGGGTGTTAGAAGTTTTTTTACTTCCAGCGTTGCTATTGCTATCACTAAAGAAAGATGCATTTATTCACAAACGCACAGGACACACATATTAAACAAAAAGCACATAAAATCAGCCAAGATGTAGAAAATGTAGAACGTGGCTGGTAGTGGTAGAGTTACGCCGTGTGGAGTAGGAAGCTTGGCGTTATTACTTAAGTATGATCTGATATCTTTTTAACGCTGAAAGCTATATGAGCTATAGGGAGTCTTGGTCTTTACCTACATGTAATATTTTTGGTGGGATGTCTTTGTTTACAGATAACTGACAAAAATGTCACACACAAGTGGCTGGGCTGGAGAATCTATTTCGCCACCGTCGCCTGCGCAGCGTTACAGGTGCCACTCAAGTAGCCAAGTAGACTTGACAATTAAGTATCGTAGTCGATATCGATGTTCTTGTTTTATCGATAGGTGTACCTATTTCCTATATATCATCGGGCAGGACAATCTAGTGTTAGCGACAGGGCATGTGTGCAAATCTAAAAATTATCTGACGTTTTCAGAAAAAATATCGTGGTAAGTATACATACATATACTCGTATGTAGGTATATAACATATAACTGTGGGGAGGTTACATTCGATTTAAGATTAAATAAGTTTTAGATTTTGCATACAATACAATAAAGAATGTTCCAATACCTACTGAAAATAAAACTGAAAGGTAAACAGCAATCGGTCTTATCGCTAAAGAGCGATCTTTTCCAGAACGGAGAAATTGCAACCATTGTTTAAAAGTAGGCATGCTTGAACTACATAATTTTAACCGTACAAATAAGCGAGAGAATAAATGTTCATCGTATTGAAACACGACGCACGATGCACTATAGGATATTTTTCCCTATTGCAGTTTATTTCAAATTCAAAATTTAGTTTCGGAAAATACCTATCCATATAAATGTGTTGGTAATTAGTATCTAACAAAGGAACACTTATAAATGTGTTCTAGTGACAATCAATAAGATAAAATTCAAAGTAAGTATAATATAACCCATTCATGGCTAATGCCTCACATGAGCCATGACTCCGCGATTTCCGCTACAGAGCGAAAAAACACTGCTAAGCGCTGCGGCGCGGCGTGGCACATGTAGCGTTGCGTGGCTCCAAGAATCGCTACTTTTCTGCTATGTAGCGGGAAAGGAAAGGTGCCCGCTAGGCAGGTCCTAGCAGTGAAAGTGTTAATATCGATATAATGTATTTTCCCATCACTACCTGCTTGGTTAGCAACTCTAAGTGGCGCAACCCATTGCCGGTTATCTGGTGCTTGTCTGGTGCCCTAAGTGCAAGGATTATACGCACTCCACGGCGCTCCGCTTAAGCAGTCTTATATTTAGGATACAAGACATACTTATAGGGAGATTATAGCGAGTGTTATTGAAGAATATATGAGTATACCTACTAAAGCTGTTCATAAACTAATTAATTACCTATGTTTAGGATAACTGATAGGCAGCGGGCCATTGCACGTAGAACTGATGGCCGTTGGGGCGGAAAGGTTCTCGAGTGGAAGGTGCGGCGTTGGTAGGCCCCCACAAGGTGGACTGATGACCTGGTAAAGGTCGCGGGAGTCCGCTGGATGCGGGTGGCGCAGGACCGGTCACTTTGGGGGTGGCCTATATCCAGCAGTGGACGTCTTTCGGCTGATATGATGATGATGATGATAAGGATAACCGATATATGTACCTACTTACTCACATAGTTTATGTTGGCAATACTGATGGCTTCAGGGGCCGCTAGGGCGCTCGGCTCTCCATACAAGCGTAGTTCGGTTCTCATTTTAAAACGACATGTTAGAATAACATGAAACTTTGTATACACAATGGAATCCGCCATAACTAGGTCGGAAACTAGTTTCTGTTGCTAGGAATTAAAACACGGAGAGCATATTAATCTGATGATTAAAGAAGAAAAACAAGTTTCTGTAAAAAAAATCATTTTTGGTACAAGCTTTTATTGCCGACTGTACTTTTCTGCATACCATCATCAACTACTCATTGAGACGATTCTAACGAGCCCAAACTCGATGGTATTGTGTCGTTTTATTGCGGAGCCACCTTCCAGCTCCAGCATCAGATCAGCTCGAGTATGCATGCAACATTTCAGCTCAATCGGAAACCGGGAAGTGGGTCAAATTTAACTTGCAAGATTTGATTAGAGACAACGGGACAGGTGAAAGTAAATAAAAGCTTGTAATGATGATTTCTAGGATGTTTTTGAAGATGAGATCTGCTCAGATGATAATTTAAAATACCTACGTAATTCAGGGCTCTTCTTTCAACGAATATACGCACCAAAAAATAAATGCATCACTTTTGTGTTGTTTACACAAAATTTCATCCTGCTCGCTGATTGCGTAACGTTTCGTATATTGAGTAGATCTGAATCTAAATGATTGTATACGAAACGTATGTACGTAGGTACATCAAGTTCATATGTATGTATGTACCTAAATAGAAAAGGACAGTTTGAGCTTGCCATAACGCTCGCTCGTTTGAAAAGTTACATAATTAATCTCTCCAACGGTGAACAGACAATAATGTGATGCTAGAATAAACTACAACTTTACTTTATAATGTAGGTATTGATAGTTAAATATGATTTACAATGCAATCAAACTAACATTTGGGCGATGTACGAGTAAATCAAATTTAATTGGAGTTATACTCTGCCCAAAATACATCATGCAGCGAAGTGCGTTTTAGCATAACTGCGATTTTATCAAATCGCCGCGGTGTTACGTAACGCTTAACTTAAACCTTACATATAAGTACTTAGGGACAATAGGTACATTGCATCATATAGTTGATTTTCCCGTGACGTGTGTGGCATGAACATTGAAAAAACGGGTAGGTACATGCATAATCTTAGAATTTCGTTTTTTTTACTACAAAAGCTGCGATGTGGCTCTTCATTTGTCATTAACAACAGATTGTATTTAATTATTTTATCAAGATAAAAGTTAAACTCTAGGTACTACCGAATACCTCAAGCAATTCATGTGTCAATTTTACTAAATATCCAAGAATAAGTGGAGACTACATGTTTTGACGTTAAATGGTATTTTTTCTACATTTCTTTAATAAATCAAAATTTAACCACTGTAGAAAAAAAAACGGTTTTAAAAAGTGCAACTCAAGCCTTTTCATATGACACCCCACTTGAACTATTTACTGGGCTTTGAATTTTTAACCCCCTCATATTCGTCATTTACACTGAAAATAAAAATGTATATATATTTTTTTCATTTTCCATACACGTGTATTTCCTTATACAGTGTGTCTATGACGTTGGGGCTTTAAATGCAAATATCGATTATGGTCCTGAAACTGAACCACTTTTGTTCCGCAACTTTGTAAAATAACTATCATTTCTATAATTTGGTAGTCTTTGAACTTTAACTGTACCATCAATGTATTGCAAACACGGACTCATTATTTGACATCGATGACACTGACAAGTATGAAAACTAACTAATGGATGATCCTACATTGAAAATTTTATTTAATTTGTATGGAATAATGAAAATACAAAAATAACGTATTTTTGAAAAGTTGTAGAACAAAAGTAGTTCTATTGCAGGAGCATAATCGACATTTGAATTTAAAGCCCCAAAGTCTGAGACTCACTGTATATATAATTAAGTACAGTTCCTGTAATATTTAACGTTGTGACAGACGGAGTAGACGGACAGAGTCGCACCATAAAGGTTCCTTTTTAGGGTTCCGTACTTAAAGAGTAAAACGGGACCCTATTACTAAGACTTCGCTGTCCGTCCGTCCATCCGTCTGTCTGTCACCAGGCTGTATCTCAAGAACCATGATAGCTAGAGAGTTGAAATTTTCACAGATTAGATATGTATTCCTGTTGCCACTATAACAACAAATACTAAAAACAAAATAAAATATTTTTTTAAGGGGGCTCCCATACAACAAACGAGATTTTTTTGTCGTTTTTATAGATAATGGTACGGAACCCTTCGTGCGCGAGTCAAACTCGCACTTGGCCGGTTTTTTTACCTTTTTGGTACGAAACCCTAAAAATACGTGTTCAATATTTTTTGATAATCTAACTGAGGACGGACTAATTATATTTTTTTAGGAAAGCAGCCAGTTATATGATAATACTGTGTACTACTGTGTAGTTTACTTACATGGTAAAGTGCTAGCAATAAGCTGGTTATCGGCTAGTCTACACCAGCACACTGCTCCGACCTAGAATCGTGATAGCTAGCTCTTATCACGATTCTAGGTCGGAGCAGGCTGCCAATTGTGCCTGGAGTGGTTTGTTTTCAGTTTTCAATAGACGTTTACTCAGACCACTCATGCCATCATTCAAATTCAATTTTAAGTAGTTAGTGGAAATAATAATGGAAGCCGTAAGCCGGTAAAAAGTACGAAGTTGACTTGATTAGTTCTAACACTTCTAACCATTCAGCGGATTAGTTAGTTCCCAATTTTACAGATTCCTATATCTACAGGCTCCTAATCCTACAGATTTCCAATAGGGATTATGACTAAGATTTTTTTACGATGCCATTCGTAATACCAGTTTTTGGAGAGGAACACATGTTTGTATGGGAGCAACTACATTTAAAGAACATATATACCGAAAAATTTGAGACGAAGATTGACCTCGCAGGCGGCAGCCATAAACGCTTCATACTAATTGACACACAGGTATGACGTCACACCTCTTATTTTGTACCTACTATATATTAACCGTTGTACGGAAAATCAAGTAAATTGCGGTTTCGCACGCGAAATACTGCGTTCAGGTCCATAGTTGTCGTACAATTTTGTTTCTATAAAAACGTAAGGATTATATTGGTAGCTAAGCTATAAATTTACTCTTGGACAATAAAAAAAATGCGCATTTTTTCTACACTTTCAAGGTGTTTCTATGATTTTAATTATAATAAATGATTACTTTCTATGATCTTTGTATGATTTTAATTATATTTTATAATTTATACTTTATTAGTTTTATTACAATAATGTGATGGTTTACTATCCATTTAGCAACACTATAACATTATCAATTTGATGGCATGAGGCATCATGCCTATTCTACAGAGTCGTAAACCTACAGAAACGTAATAGGTACCTAATTCTGCAGATATCCAATTTAACAGATTTTTAATACTGCAGATTTCTAATTTACCAATTCTTCAGATTCCCAAATCTGCAGATGTAGAATGTCGGATTGCCGATCTTGGGCGTATTCAAACAGGAATGGTTCATCTAAGGTCTTGTAATTGCAACTATGATCACTATCATTATGCACTCTATGATCACTATCATAGAGGGCATTATTCAATTTAGTTGCAATTACCAGACAGATATACCTAGTTGCAATTACTTACTGGGGCTATGGTTAGAGAGGTCGTCTATTTCAATTATACTAGTTTCAATGTACCATCGGCCAAAGCCAGAGTCGACCAGATTCAAAACAGAATCGCTTGCAATGCTATACGGCTGGAACCAAAATGCGCCTTTAAGGTGGTCGACTCTGGCTTTGGCCGATAGTACCTATACCATTCAATTTTCTTCTGATCATCCTATAATAAAATTAATGTGTATAACGACCTAATCATGACAGCACATCATCTAGCCTCCTTACAAATGTCAAACATCGTGGGAGCCTGACCATCTCAATACGTCCTTGTTTGTCCTCGCACTCGAATGTTAGCCAGCATAAATGTGCCTTTGACAATAACTTAACGTAAGGATATAAGGTTGAATATGCTATGGACTAGATGTAAAGGTAATTTGGTTTTGTTACAGCCCTCCCAGAATACAAACTTATCATATGCGCGTGGATAAATGTTGACTGTAGTTTGGCACATAGAAAATGTTCCTAAGCTTTTTGGAAAAGGGCCGTATTTAAAAGTAAAGCTAAATTTGTAAAATGTGGGTACACGTTAATAACTGAGATAATGAATATCTGTGTACGGTCGAGTCGAGTGGGGTAAGTGTTCGGGTGAGTAGGTAAGTAGTACTTGACTTAAAGTGAAGTGTGTTATACAAGCTCCTTTATAAGCCACTGTCTGTTCGAAAAAAAGGTTTAAGCACATGAGAACTGGGATTGGAGAGGTTATATAATTTATGACCAGGTTAATTGCAAAGAGAAGAACCTTATTTATATTCTTGTTTACCTGCATGAAATTAGATATTAGCTACTTACAATATGTCTGCTTCTTCGTAAGTATACAGGTATCAAAATTAGTACAGTCGCCATCACATACACCGGAGCAAACAAGCACGTCACAAACATCGGAACACACCTCTATTTTCAAGGCATTAGGGTGCATGTGCCGAAATTTTTGAACACCTATAGTGTTCCTATGTATGTGTTGGCGACTGTACCTATAGGATCAGGCGGATCTGCATATTCCTACTTAATCCCAAGAATGGGCGTAGGCACTAGTTTTTGCGAAAGCGACTGCCGCCTTCCTACAGAGAGGAAAATAGATATTAACAGGGGGTTGTTAATTTACTAACTAGGTAACAATAATTTATAACAAAATTGTTGTAAATACCATCCCTTTAGATAAGTTTTAAAGGTGGTTCGATTGCCATACAAGACGTTATTTCACATTCGTAGGCTAACGGCGTGATATTTTAAGAAACTTATGTAACAAACTTTCATAAATTGGCTTCCCATTTGCGCCAAATTCCCGCTTTCCTAGAATAAACTTGTATAAATTAGATTTGTTGAAAGACAAACTTATGATATGATTTAGTACCTTCATGGTATACTGGCTGGTTACTGGAGATAAAGAAGAATGTACGTCATTGAACTGTCTGAGATTTTATGAACTTAAATGTGTTTGTTATTGTAATCCTTTTAATATATATTTGAGATTGCCGTAAGTATTTCCATTTATACGAAGATGGTAGCAGAGCGCTCAGTAAACTGAAGTAAGATTGCTATATTATTTAATGCATAAATATACGTGACTAGATTGAAAGTAAAATGTCAATTCAAAAAGAAGAAGTTTCCCTACAAATATTTAATGGAATGAATTACGACAAATGGAAATACAGATTGATAACTTATATGGAACTGAAAGGATGCTATGAAGTGATCGCACACGGATCGAAACCGGCAGAAATTACGGAAGCTAACTGGGCTAAGATGGAATTATTTGCTA
This sequence comes from Epinotia brunnichana, assembly GCA_963854355.1. Taxonomy (NCBI): domain Eukaryota; kingdom Metazoa; phylum Arthropoda; class Insecta; order Lepidoptera; family Tortricidae; genus Epinotia; species Epinotia brunnichana. The sequence continues at coordinate 11,354,058 of OY977957.1, forward strand.
AACATTGCATTGTGAATAGTGTTAGCGATACTCTGTTGGAGACAATTATATCAGAAAATACAGCGGCTAATATGATCAAAAAATTTGACATGATATATCTGGCAAAAAGTAGTGCAAACAAATTAATATGCAAAAGAAAATTATTGAAATTAAAGATGGCGGACGGTGACAATCCTATCGAATTTTTGAATATTTTTGACAAACACATAAATGAACTTAAAAATACTGGAGAGAACATCACCAAAGAAGACGAATTAAATCATTTACTATTGTGTTTACCACCCAGCTGCGAACATATCATTGATATTGTGGATGCACTTCCAGAGAAATCGGTTGATTATATAAAATCAAAACTGTTATTAAACTATAAACAAAGAGAAGATAAAGAACATAATGAGAAGATGATGGAAGCATTCAACATTCAACGGAAAATGTCGATCATGCAGATTGGTGCAAGCAACTGCTATGAGTGCAATGAACCCGGACATGTACAGGTGAACTGCCCAAGAAATAGAGGAAGTCGTTGGCAGGGAGGCTACAATTTAAGACACCAAAAATGGAGAGGACACAACTGGAGAGGAAATAGTTGGAGAGGACAAAACTGGACAGGACAAAACTGGGAAGGACAAAATTGGAGAGGACCGAACTGGAGAGGACATCCAGGACATGATAATAGAGGTTTTTGAGCAAGAGGAGGTTTCCGTGGTCGTGGTTTCAGTCGAGGCACACCTCAACAATATTTTGCGGCGGCTCCTTCGGTACCTGAAGTCGATCGAGCTGAACGAGGTACCACATCATTTAATGTCGAAGTTATGGCTTCTACATCAGATCCGGTGAGTCAATATCAACATCAAGATTATAGGGACAATATTACATTTCTTTTAGATAGTGGATGCTCTGACCATATTATAAATGTAGTGTTCTCTTCAATAAAAACCACTTTCTTCATATAGATTGTCTTTTATTTTAACCGGCAACCAAGATTTTACAATAACTTACAGTTTTTAATCAATTTAATTCTCAAGCGATACCAAATAACACCCTTTTCCTAATCCGTCCTCTGTCAATCTCTCTCATCATTCGTTCCTTCATTCTTTCCATTCCGATAAAGTCTCACTCTTCCATTCCATTGTCTATCACTCAGTAACTCATTCCTACAGTCGGCCTTCCTACCATACTAGCCTGACCTCAGGCACACAGGTATGCAACATACAACAGCTGAGTTTAAACTACGTCTAACAATATGACAACACGTCATCAATCTGAAATAGCTGGTTGCATGTCACATCATAGCAGGTATCATATCAACACTATCTTAGGCTTCAACAACATAACAGTAGTATAACATAAACATTATAAACTATTATCAACATAACAGCAAGTACAGTTCTCCAAGAAACTATCTGGGTGCTATAAAACTAAACACACATTTAACAACCATTGAAATATCTTTTTAAGCACTAAACTAATCTTTATACAACAGATATTCAGCAACATACTAATTATAGTAACGTCGTTACCAGAGCAGTCGGTTAAGCTAGGTAGGTACTGAGTCAGATACAGGTCAGAAGTCTTACCATGTGTGATGTGGAAGTTCGCTGACCTCTAGTACTCGTTCATTGACCCCTGGTCACACGCAGGTCACAGGCCATGGTTTCATGTGATCAGCTGACGCAGTCGTCCGCGCTGGTCCCTCTGACGAGCTGTCGACCTTCTCCACGTCGTACCGATCCTTTCCTGTGGTCGCTATCACCCTGTAGGGCCCAAAGTACTTCGGCTTGAGCTTGAGGCAAGTACCAAACTGCGTCCGACGTATGGCTACTCGTTCTCCTATCTGGTAAACTCTACTTTCTTTTCGTTTCTTGTTATAAGTCATTCGATTCTCTTGCTGTATTTTCATTATCTGCTGCTGTGCAGATTTTCGACGCTGCTCTCTTTCCTCTACGTAACTGTCGTAACTTTCCTGCTGTAACAGTTCATACAGTTGGACGTCATCTTTGGTACGCATCTTCGTACCTAGTAATAGCTCGAACGGCGTCGTGTCGATACTACGTTGGTAGGTACTGTTGAGGGCCGTCTGTACCCTCGTCACGTGCCGGTACCACACTCCTGGTTCTGAAATACACAATTTCGTAAGAACGGAGATTAAAATGTGATTCGTGCGTTCCACCTGTCCGTTGCCTCGCGGAACGCCTGTCGTCACTAGTACATGCTGGATATTCTCAGTCTCACAATATTCCTTAAAGTCGTGACTTGTGAAAGCCGCTCCCCGGTCAGTAATTATTCGGGCCGGGTTACCAAATGTCTGCTGGTGTAAGGTTAGCTTTGCCAGCGTTTCCTTGGCCGTCGTGCCTTTCGTAGGATACACCCATACAAACTTGGTGAAGGCGTCTACCACCGTAAGAATGTAGTTGTACTGTTTCTTAGTTTCAGTCAGCGGTCCGACATGGTCGCAGTGTAGCGTATCCAACGGTACACTCCCTTTGTCGATGCAGTGCAATAGTCCTTCTTGTTTTCCGCTCTTCTTCGTTGCTAGCAGGCATGGAATACAGGTGACCATGAACTCATCTATTTTTCTCGATAGATCCTTAATGTGGTAATCTTCATCGATCATCTCTGTCATTTTCTTCTTAGCAAAATGCCCTTTTTCATGCACTTTCTTTATTATTTCGCTTTCCATACCACTTGGTACCACCAACTTGGATCCTTTATAAAGCACATCATTTTCCATTACATAATCTAGATAGGGTCGTTCCCTCATGATCTCTCGAATCGCCCTTAAGCCGCCGTCTTGCTCTTGAGCGTTCTTTATCCTCTCATGAAGCTCTCTGGTAACTAGTCCAACATACGGTGCCCTGCTTAACGCGTCCACGTGTCTCATCAGCGACCCGGAGCGGTGTTCCACCTTGTAGGTGTATTGCTGTAGGTCTATGGCCCATCTTGCCACGCGTGCTGACAGATCTTTCTTCCTCAGGGTCAACTCCAATGCTTGACAATCTGTAATGATTTTAAATTTAAGCCCAATTAAATATGGCCTAAACTTCTTCAAACCTTCAACAACCGCTAATGCTTCCAATTCGTAGCTAGTGTATTTTTGCTCAGGTTCACTCGTCTTTTTACTCATATAGTAAACTGGATGTAACTGACCGTCGTCTGGGCATCGTTGAAGTAGTATTGCTGCTAAAGCAACCATCGAAGCATCGGTATGCATTTCAGTCTCCAACTGTGGATCATATATCCTTAGAACAGGCATACTCGCTAGCTTCATTTTCAACTCATGAAATGCAGCCTTCTGGGGTGCCTCAAATACAAATTCAACATCCTTCTTTAGTATTTCCGTCAGGGGTCTCGCTATGAGTGCATAGTTCTGAATAAACTTTCTAAAGTATGATGTTAGTCCAACAAAACCTTTTAGCTGTTTATTATTAGTTGGTTGTGGAAACCTTACCACAGCGTCCGTCTTGTCGGGTGATGGTCGTACTGTACCATTCTCAACCACGTGTCCAAGGTACTCCACTCGTCGTTGCACCAACTGCGACTTCTTCCAATTGATCTCTAGGCCGTACTGGGATGCTCGCACCAGCACTTCCTCGAGTCGTTCGACTGCTTGTCGTTCGTCCTCTGCAAGAATGATCACATCGTCAATAAATATTAACACATATCCTTTTTCAATCAGGTCCCTAAAAATTGCATTGATAAACCGAGTGAACACCTTCGGACAGACCGATAATCCAAACGGGGCTTTAAGAAACTCGTACTGCGAGGTACTGGTGACAAATGATGTATACTTGATTGAATCTTCATGAACCGTCAAATGAAAATATCCATTCTTCAAATCAAGTGTGCTAAACACCCTCGCTTTTGCCAATTTATCAATGTGTTCCTCTATGATAGGTAAGGGATACTCGTCTTTTACCATCTTCTTGTTGATTAGCCTGTAATCCACACAAATCCTTGTACTGCCGTCCTTCTTCTTCACAAGCACTAATGGACTAGCATATTCAGAATAGCTTACCCTAATGATGCCCTCATTAAGCCATTGTTTCACCTGCCGTTCCACTTCTTGTTGCTCCGCAAAAGCAAGTCGTCGTGGCCTTTGCGCCACTGGGATGTCGTCCTTCAGCGTAATGCGCAATTGAACTGGCGCCTCACACGTTTTATGCGGTCGGTACGTTTCGACAAGTTGTTTCACTTCTTGCTGCAACGCCGTGTCACCCAGGAAACCTACAACATCAGAAACATACACACCACACATAATATTACGAAGCCAACCATCATTAGACTTCAGCAATAGAACTCGACTGCCCTCCATAACAAACGTTACGTCTTTTAAAAACTGTTGTCCTAATATTAACGAAAATGGCATAGCGTCTCTAGGCACGATGTTAAACGTAACATTCTCATAGCACTGACCGTCGATGATAATGTTTGTGGTAACACATCCCAAAGATTTCACTCGCGTCGAGCCGAGTCCCGTCAACCACATCTCGTTGCGCACGTATTCCGGAGCATTCAACGATTTATAGCATTCGAAAGCTAATAAATTTACATCGCTTCCGGAGTCGATCAACGATGAGATACTTTTATTAAACAGCAACACGTCTTTCATTGGTTTGTTGTCACAATTATTCGCCGGCTGCAGTCTGCCATTGTTGTTGACATTCATCGCCGCCATTCCCGACCTGTCATTCCCATTCGTTTGCGTTTCGTTCGATCTTGATCCGTTCGCCGTGACGTTTGACTCACTCTCGTTCGCTGCGCAGCCGCCGTTCGTTCCGTTCAACGCCTTTTCGTTCATTTGCTCCTTGCGAACACACATTTGCTTCGCCGAACCGCCATTTTGATTCGAAAATGATGTCGAATTTCTGCTCGTTCCCGCCGTCGATGATGATGCACATTGTGATGAAATATGACCGAACTGATTACATCGGAAACATTTTAGCCCTCTCTGCTTATGTGGACACTCGCTGGATAAATGACTATTTTCACCACAGTTATAGCATTTCTTCTTGCTTCCATAATGTTCCGCTTGCTTCGGCTTATTGTTTCTTGCTTCGTGATGATGTGAACTTCGCGACTTATCTTTGATCATCTCGTAAATCTTCATCTTTTCCTTCAGGTCGGCGTACGTCGTAACACCATATAAAATCATTTTATTTACTGGCGTATCTTGAATGCCTTCTACAATATATTTTATAGCGACATAATCAGGCATTCTACCTCGTTTTCCAAGCTCTTTCATACTCAGCAAATAGTCTAAGCATGACTCATCACTTCTCTTTGTTCTTAAACTCATCATTTCATGTATAGTTTTTATGTCGACTGTATCGGGAAATTCTTTGGAGATTGCCGTCTTTAACTCCTCCCACGTCTTGTATATTCTTTCAGAACGTAACCAGAGTACCGCAGTGCCAGATAATGACCGCCTCGCCATTAGAAGCTGCTGCACAGGACTCCATGAAAACACCTCGGCATTATCTTCCACGTCTTCAATCCACCTGGTGACAGGATACGTCTTATCCTGACCCGTGAACTTTGGAATCAGATCCTCCGTTAAATGTAACATGGCGCCGCCGCTTCGTGATGATGATGAACCCGCCTCCGCGTCTTCAAAATCAGGTTGTCGGCTTACGCGTCTGGTATCCTTGCCCATTACCGTCGTCTTCGTCGTTGATGGTAAAAACCCGTCGTCTGTAGCGCTTACTCGTCGTAATTGTAACTTGGTTTGCTGGCACGTCGTCGTCGCCGAATTCAATCCGATGAAATTTCTTCAATCACGGCCGAGCCCCCAAATTCTGTAGTGTTCTCTTCAATAAAAACCACTTTCTTCATATAGATTGTCTTTTATTTTAACCGGCAACCAAGATTTTACAATAACTTACAGTTTTTAATCAATTTAATTCTCAAGCGATACCAAATAACACCCTTTTCCTAATATGTCCTCTGTCAATCTCTCTCATCATTCGTTCCTTCATTCTTTCCATTCCGATAAAGTCTCACTCTTCCATTCCATTGTCTATCACTCAGTAACTCATTCCTACATAAATACTGATCAATATTTTTCAGAATGTACAAATCTAGAATGCCCGATTGACATAAAGGTTGGTGATGGATTTCCCCTAAAAGCGGAGAAAAAAGGTAACATTTTAATGTATTTCAATGTAAATGGCAAATGGCTTGAAACAAACATTAACAATGTATACTTTGTGCCAAGCATGAAACAGAACTTGATAAGTGTGTCATCTATCACCAACTACAACAATCGTGTGATTTTTGATGATAATGGTGCAAAAATTTATGGGCCTAGTGGTAATTTAGTAGCTGTGGCTGATAAAAAGAATAAATTATTTGTAATGAACGGTAGAGTAGGTAACAACGTTGTAAAATCGTACACAACTTGCAAAATGACTGCAAAAGAGAAATGGCATAGAGTTCTTGGACATACTAATTTTATACTTTTAAATAAAATGTGTCAACAAAAAATAGTACATGGTTTACCAGGAGAACTTGGAAATGACTATACACAGTGTGAGATTTGTTTAAAGAATAAAATGTTTAATTTACCTTTTGAAAACAATCGACATCGCGCAAGTGAAATTTTAGAAATCGTGCATACTGACGTCAATGGTCCATTAAATCCTACAGGTGTTAATGGTGAACATTATTTTGTATCATTTATTGATGATTTTAGTAGAATTGCTAAAGTGTTCAGTATTAAACATAAAAGTGAAGTGTTGGAATGTTTTACAGAATACATGAATCTTGTTGAAAATATGACAGGTAAGAGAATAAAGGAGTTGAGATGTGACAATGGACGAGAATACATAAATGGAAATATGTACAAATTAGCTAAGGAAAGAGGAATATATATAAACCCATGTCCACCTTATACACATGAATTGAACGGCGTAGCTGAAAGATTTAATCGAACTATAATGGATCGCACTAGATGTTTGTTGTCAGAAGCAAAAATTGACAAAAAATATTGGCCAATGTGCGTGGAGACTGCAGTATATATTGGAAACAGATTGTTAACAAATACACCGATAAAGAAGACCCCTTATGAAATATTTACGGGTAGAAGACCAAATGTGTATAATGAGAATAATCGGAAGCAAAGTCTTTGTAAGAATTCCCGAAGAACGAAGAAATTCAAAGTTAAATCCTAAGGGAGTAAAAGGGACTCTAATTGGATATACAGACACTGGATACAAAATATTGGTAGAAAATAAAGTAACTACAAGCAGACATGTAAGATTTGTTGATGAAACTGCAATATTAATAGAACAGAACGATAATGAAGAAGAGGTAAGAGAAGTGAATGAGAATTTTGAAGATACAACTGAACTGCTAGAGAATGAGACTGAGAATAATGTGCAAGACCAGAGAGGTAAAAATAATGTACAAGAGCAACGAGGTGAAAATAATGGACAAGAGCAAAGAAATGAAAACAGTGAAGAAATAAATGAACCTGACATGATTGTATATGGAAGGCCACAAAGAACAAGGAAAGTACCCGAAAGATATAACGATTATATTATTTATGCCAATATGTGTAATGCAAATATCCCTGAAAACTATGATGAGGCAATAAAGAGCTCCGAATCTGTCAAATGGAAAAAGGCTATGCAGTCGGAGATTAATAGCTTGGAAAATAATGAAACATGGGAAACTGTAGAAGAACCAATGGATAAAAAAATAATAGAAGTAAAGTGGATCTACACTATTAAATCAAGTGGGATATATAAAGCGAGAGTAGTAGCAAAAGGATTCCAACAGATGTATGAAGAAAATGAAGAAATATATTCACCAGTTGCTAGAATGACTACCTTGAAAGTATTACTATCAACTGCATGCGCACGAGGATGGAAAATTGAACAAATGGATGTAGAAACTGCATTCTTAAATGGAACTATTAAATCAGAAGTATACATATATCCACCTGACGGTTATGAAATCCAACCAAATAAAGTATGTCGCTTAAAAAAGGCACTTTATGGATTGAGAGAAAGTCCAAGAGATTGGTATGATTGTATTCACGATTTTTTTTGTAGTATTAACTTCAAAAGATCAGCGTATGACTATTGTCTATATGCAGGATGCATAAATGATAAGAAGACATACATTATACTATATGTAGATGATTTATTGATCACAAGTGAAGACGAGGCAAGTATTAAGAGAGTTAAGGAGATGTTAAGCGATCGATTTCGCATGAAGGATTTAGGATATCTAAAACAATATTTAGGCATTAACGTTGATTACAACTCAGAAAGAAGGATCATGCATCTAAGTCAGGAAAAATATATTGAAAGTTTAGCTGAAAAGTACAAGATTATGGATTCAAAACTGTTTGATACACCGATGGAAATAAATCTGAAATTGGAACCTGCAGAAAAACAAAATGAAAAACTGAAATATCGGAATTTAATTGGAACTCTTCTTTATGTGGCAAACGGAACACGTCCAGACGTAGCTTACTCGGTAAATTATCTAAGCAGATTTCAAAATAATCATGACGAAACTCATTACAAATACGCCTTGCGAATTCTGAAATACTTACATCATACAAAACACCTGAAATTAGTTTACGGAACAGATTTTAAGAATATAATGGATGCATATGTGGATGCTGATTGGGCAGCGGATACGCAAGATAGAAAATCCACGAGCGGTGTAATTATCAAAGTATTCGGAAATGTTGTGATGTGGAGGTCTCAAAAACAAAAGATAGTCTCAAGAGCATCAACGCATGCTGAATATTATGCGCTTGCAAATTGCGTTGAAGAGGTCCTACCTATAAGAGGAATTTTAGGTGATTTAGATGTGACAATAAAGGAAAGTGTAAACATATACGAAGATAATACGGGTGCGATAGGTTTAGCCAAAAACGGAAAGTTTTCCAAAAACTCTAAGCATATCGACATAAGTTATCATTTTGTGTATGATTATGAGAAGAAAGGTTTAATTAATGTACAAAAGATTTCTACTGAAGATCAGATTGCTGATATACTTACTAAGTCTTTGTGTAAAGCTAAATTTCAGAAACTAAGAAATATGTTAGGCGTTAAAGCATGTTAAATAGACTAGTTAATGTATTAGTTAAGTTGATATGTAGAAGGTACATTTCGTTATTAGTTTTTTATGTAATAAGGGATACTAAATCAAGGAGGCGTGTTGAAAGACAAACTTATGATATGATTTAGTACCTTCATGGTATACTGGCTGGTTACTGGAGATAAAGAAGAATGTACGTCATTGAACTGTCTGAGATTTTATGAACTTAAATGTGTTTGTTATTGTAATCCTTTTAATATATATTTGAGATTGCCGTAAGTATTTCCATTTATACGAAGAAGATTAATTTGAGAAATTGGTTTGGAACGTGACATTTTGGGAAAACTATTTTTCTCAAATTAATCTAGTTTATACAAGTTTATTCTAGGAAAGGGGGAATTTGGCGCAAATGGGAAGCCAATTGATGAAAGTTTGTTACATAAGTTTCTTAAAATATCACGCCGTTAGCCTGCGAATGTCAAATAACGCTTTGTATGGCATCGAACCAACGATTTGGTTTTAAGTACATTTATATCTCACAAAGTTCTGCGATAAAAAAACTGAGTTGCATTGCGAAACTCCCATTTTGTAGTTGCACTCATAATATTATGATATTTATGATCTTGCATGATGGGATTATGGGATTATATACGAGTATGTAGGTACATTGAAGCTAAGTAAGAAATGGACAACATTTCAAAATTCGTAATGGTGCCTAAATCGAAAACCGTTTCGGTAAATAGGTATGTTACCTGAACATAACTTAGAAAAGTTGAAAATCACCCGACATTTTCATTTCAAAGTTCAATATCTCAAAAACGGCTGAACCGATTTTGTTGAAACGTAGCTAAGAACCATCTTGATGATGTCAGCTTTCGGATAAAAAAACCGCATTTAAATCGGTCCATTCGTTTAGGAGCTACGATGCCACAGACAGACACACACACACACACAGCAACTTTTTCCGTCGAGGGTTAAAAATAGTATTTCGATTTTTTTTCTCGTTAGTATTTGAGAAAATTGCGAAATTGTAAGTATTTATAAACCCTGTGTGCGTCATTACTGCGTCTGCTGCTCGTCGCGATTTGCAGCCGCCCTTTGATTCCGGCAAAGGGTTGCAGATTAAAAACAAAACAAACACGCCAACCTCAACTCAACATATTTGCAGGCATAAAACGCCCCATTTCAACTGTAAGCGATACTCCGGCGAAATTCGGCGGGCCGGCGCCCCTCTTAAAAGCTAAAACGGAGTCAAGTGATTGTTTGACGTCGACTCGCAGGCAAATCTGTGTACATAGAGTGATCCATCAATTTAGTATAGGCTAAGAGTAGGACAAGTAAAATAAACTGTACGTCTAAAATGCCAGTGGTCTGGCCATATATCCAGACTAAAAGATGATGGACCATACAAACTACAACATGGATAGGACCAGAAGGAAAAAGAACAAGGGGAAGACCATTCATACGGTGGGCCGATCAACGAAATAGCTGGTAAAAAATGGATGGAGAATGCTAGAGATAGAGTGATATGGAAGGGAATCGAGGAGGCTTTTACCCAATCGGGATCTGTTTAGAAAAGACAAACTAACAACTATAACTTAAGCACTGTAATTTATTTATAATATGAATAAAACTTAATTCAACTAAACTAATAAAATTGTAATTACACTTCAAAGGGCAATGGAGAGGGCTATGTTGGGAGTTACTCTGCGGGATCGCATCAGAAATGAGGCGCAAGACCGGCCATTGTGGCACTCTTTGGGGGAGGCCTATGTCCAGCAGTGGACTTCTTTCGGCTGATTTGATGATGATGAATTGTACTTGCTAACAAACTAAATAATGCCACATTTGAA